>VXBZ01010467.1:0-311084 GCA_013399135.1 Heliornis fulica | reverse complement strand
TTTTTTAATTATTATTTTTATTTATCTATTTTTAATCATTATTTGTCCTACTGTGGTGACTAGAAATCACAGCTGTGGCTAACTCTGAGTGCCCCTAATGTGCACTCCTCCTGCCTTTGCTCCCCCAGCATTTGGGGGACCTCCAGGGACCCTCTGGGAAGGNATGGAAATGAAACTTATTTGCTCTTGCTGTTGTGTTAAGGAGGTTATTTAGTTGGTCTGTGCCTCAGTTTCCCCTTCTGTGCAGAGGAAATGAGTGGCTGCACACTATCAGGTAGTTCACTAATCGATGTAGAGAAAACCCACCAGGTGAAGTAGCCATGTTAAAGGTGGGGTTTTTTTTTTTTTTTTTTTTTTTTTTTTTTTTTTTTATTTGACCCTGTTTTCTCTCTACNTATTTTTAATCATTATTTGTCCTACTGTGGTGACTAGAAATCACAGCTGTGGCTAACTCTGAGTGCCCCTAATGTGCACTCCTCCTGCCTTTGCTCCCCCAGCATTTGGGGGACCTCCAGGGACCCTCTGGGAAGGGAGGCAGATGGGGCAGCACAATTTAACCAGCTTGACCAACGTCACAGTCGCTGCTGTGTCCTTTCAGCATCCTGTGAACAGCCACTCATTCCACCTCAGTTTTATTCATTTGGTCATTTTCCACTTGCTTGTTTTAAAAATTCATCTCTTGTCCCAGCTAATTCAGAACCAGGAGCACCGGGGAAACTTTCTGAAGGGTCCCTAGGCCAGATGGGAAGGCAGCAGCCTGCTCAGAAGGACAACACAGGCTGGATATGGAAGCGCCTGGATGCTGCAGATGCAGAGTGAATTAAAATGCTTTTGGAAAAGCAGGGGAGAGCTTTCAAGAGAGAGAGTACTGGGAGCCATCGCTGGTAGGATACCCTGCACTGGCAGGGAGGCAACGGCGGCTTTTTGATGGCTTGTCATCTTAAACAGGTACAATATAAACCTCACCTAAGCCCCAGAGCAGCCTTGGGCTATGAAATTAAGCAAGCCCAAAGAATGCTGTGGGGAGAGTAAACAAGGAGAGTCCTTGGAACTATTTATTGCTCCACAATATGTGCCTTTTGGAATATGCTTATGGAGGGTGTAAAGTAAATTATTAGCAGGCTAGAAATCAATTTCCTTTCACACACAGTTATTCTTGCTTGTGATAATCCCACCTCTAAATAATTTTAAAATACCAAAATTGGTTCAAACTTTGTTCCTCAGAGGGAATATATGTCATGAGGCATCAGAAATCTTCTTTACTGCATTCCCATAAAGACCAGTTGACAAATAAATGAGTCATTATGGGGGTGGGAAAGTTTTATATTTTTTTAAGACATCCTTAAGGTCTCCTTTCCCCCTTCCATCAACTGTGGCACTTCTTTCTGCACTCCCTGTTGATGCCTGGAAGGGAAATGAGGAGCAAGGGACCGGCATGGCTGGAGCAACCCTTGCAGGGTAATCAGATCTAGCAGTCCACATTAATTGCTTGTGGGCCCAACCCTGCACACATCCACAACCTGGCCTCTCTCAGCACCTTGCAGTGCCATCAGACCCTCCTGTGAACATGGTTTGGGCTCAGGTTCTGTACTATGCTTTGCCTAAGGCTGTTCTTGTGCAGAACTTTGTTGCAGCTTGCAGCCAGAAATGGCTGGTTGGGGGGCTCTTAATGCTTCTCTATAACTATTTTTACACACATTTTATGGGTCTAGGTAGCAGGGAGGATGTAAAATGACTACTGTGATTGAGAATCAAGCCCTATAGCTCAAAGAAGTCTCTTAGCAAACTCACCTTTGTGTAGTAATTAGAGGTGCTTAAGTGTTTGTGTGTCTGGATAATGCTATTTCTGTAAAAATGATCAATGTTTCCATGAAAACAAACAAAAAAAAAATTAATTCAAATCAATGCATACACTTTTCCATCAAGATTCAAATGAAACAGTCTAGTCTAGTGGACCCAGATCGAACTATCTTGGCATATTAAACCAAACCAAAACATGTTGTTTTCAGTTAATTCAACATTTCTTTCTGTGTACCAAGGCTGGTTCAGTTCCCTGCAGGAACTGTGGCTCAGAAGCTGTGTGCCATCGACCCACTGCCCAAAGAGTGGGGTGACTCCTGTGCCTCCCTGGGCCCAGTCCATCCAGGCAGGACAGAAGGACAGACAGCCATCCTTCTGAGGCTCTGCTCTGCAGGAGAGTTGGGAGATGGCTGAAAACCCAGGCGGTGGGGAGAAGTTGTTGGCTTCCGTAGCAGTTCAACAAGGCAAGACAAAACTTTTTGATTTATGTATGTAGAAATGTTTCTAAACAAAACACATTAAGGTAATCACATTTTCTGATGGATGGGAACTCCAGTTTGCAATATTCTCTAACGACACTTGCCTCTGACTCATACTTGATTTACTTTTTCTTTAGGCAAAACTCCCACTGCGTTAGACCTTGCTGTCTTCTGGTCTGAACCAGCACTGGCCAGGTCAGGAGACACCACTTGTACAGTGTTTTTTTTTCCAAATCCTGAATCTTTGTCAGATTCAGACATTTCTGAAGTGCTTTTCTCTTTTCAAGCTTCACAGATACTTTTGTGTTCACTAGCTCCTGGGAAAAGGCTGGATTTCAGGCTTGCAGGGATCCTTGAAGCCCCACCATTCACACTGCTAATAGGAGGTGTGTAACAGACTCAGAGTAAGTAGTTTGTGTGCATCCTATAGACTGAGTCAGATCTATATCTAATCTACCTTCTTTAAGTGAGTGAAATCCTCTGGATCCCTGTGAATTAGCACAAATATAAATCTGGAGTATCGCTGTGCATGAATTAAGTTGAATGAGTCCATCTAATTAAGCAAAGACTTTTCCTACCCGCAACATTTGTAAACACTGGGTTGTATTCAAGTGAAATGTCAATTGCCTTTAATCCAAACTTTGCCCCCAGTGAGGAGCAAAGCTCATAAAGCTGCCCACAAATTCTGGTTTTGTTCCCCAAACTGCAGTGTTAAAGCCATGAAGGATTAGGATGGCTGACAACCACTGAGTTTGCCCGAGTAAATGAGTAATGCTGACTTTCCCTACCAGGCCCACTGGGTGCTGAGTGTGATTAAAGGCAAGTCAAGAAGGACTGCGTGCTATTAATTCTATAGAGGAAATCTCTTGCATTATTCATTAGATGTATACGGCTTATTCTAGGAGGAGGGAAAATAGAGAAGCACCTTTGGTTGTATTGTAACATCTGTGAGTACAGCTGGCTCTTTTTCTCAGTGTTCCACTTATTATGTGCAATTTGTATGTTTTCTTCTCCATCCTCAGATTAAAAAAAAAACCCCACAACCCAACCCTAAAGAGAAGAAACTTGCAATGCTTGTTATTATCAGGGCAAAATTCCCACTCCTCCTGTAGAGACAGGAGCAGCCAGCTCTTGTTCAGCCTTGGCTGTAATATCTGCTATCATTTGTCAGCCTTCACATAATCAGGTAATTTAATGTAATTCCTACACTTTCAATCAAGCCTGTGAACAGATGGCAGAATTCAAGCCCGTAGGTTTTGTCTAATGATGCAGTCTGATTCCAGACCAGAAGCCGGACGCCGATGCTGCCTCTGTGTTCACGGCCGAGCTCAGCTCTGCTTATGCCACTGTGGTGTGAGTTTGGAGAAGGGGAGGTTTGGAGCTGGGCTGGGGTCACCAGCCAAGCAGCCTCACCTGCATGGAAATGGGATTAAACACCTTCTCTTTTGGTAAATGGCTGGAACAGCCTCTTGTTGTATGACCCCAGAGAGAAGGTGATGGGTGTGCAGAGATGGGCAGCACAGGAGGCTGCAGAAAAAAACCCCTCGGCTGGTGCTATGCTGCTGCTGCTGCTGCACATTCTTGTGCCCAGCAGATGGGGCAGCTCTGTCGGGGTGTCAGCACCGTGCATTAAACACGGATCCTCTCTACTTGCCAGCAGAGGTCACTTAATGATGGTGGTTGGGACAAAAACTTAGTGGTGTCTCCAGTACTAAAACAAATACTTTCCAGGTGATGGTCAAGAGAACAGCCACTGTATAGAATCATCAAGGTTGGAAAAGACCTTGAAGATCATCAAGTCCAACCATCAGTGCTACACCACTGTGTTCAGAGCCACCTTGCTGCCATGCAGCATCTCAGCTGAAGAAGGAGCAAATACATGGGGATAAAGGAGCACAGATGTCAGGGGTTTGGATGAGCTCTGCTTTGTCTTGATTTTTAGGTTTGGCCAGGAAACATGTGTTGTATTTCTCTTGTACCTAAAGCATAGCAATAGTCATCTCCATGCTGAAGAAGATGTGAAGCCTAACTCACCAGTGTGACAGGTGGTAACACACCTGTATCGGTGTTTGCACAGTGGGATCACACTTGCGTGTGTGTGTGTCTGCACACAAGGCTGGGTGTTTCAGGGCTTCTGCCTTGGGCAGAAGCAATGCCAAGTGAGCAGGACCTGCTGCTTAGGACTAATTTATTAAGTGCTCACTAAGGATGTACAGACTCTTCATGCATGCTCCCAGAGGAGGCTGGCGGTGGTCACTTGGCACGTTGCATTGACATTTCTGTTCTGAGTTGCTAAGCACCCCAAGAAACAACTTGGGAGCCAACATAAAGAAAGAAAATCTGGATATATGGATGTTGCACACAAACATCAGTGACACCCCAGGGGACATGCACCATGCATGAGATTAATGCACAGTATGTGACAGCCATCTGCCTCTCCTCCCCTTTGCTTGAGGATTCTTCATTGATGCTGTGGCCCCTGCCAGAGTACTGGTGTTTCTAGGGAGCAGTACAGAGGAGTCATGGGTTGGGGACCACTGCGGGGGTGTCCTGGGAGTGAGTGGGGCTTGTGAGGGGACTCCCGAGGGGCAGTGGGTCTTGCTGCCCTCGCCCAGGCAGGCTGCTTATTCCTCCCATGGAGCTGTGTGAGGAGCAGAGATATGCAAATGGATGTGGACTTGTGCTCACTCAGAGTGCTGAAAAGGCCTCCTTGAAGAGCTTGTGGCTCCTGCACATGGCTGGTTGTTGTTTCAGAGAGACTGTAGCCTCAGAACTGAAAAGGTGCATATATCTACATATAGGTATACACACACTTGTGCACTTGGGTGCCACGGTGCCATTTGTACAGGCACTTCCCTGTGCTCAGGGATGTGGCTTAGGAGGGACAGGTACAGTTGGACTCAATGATCTTAATGGCCTTTTCCAACCTAGACATTCTGTGATTCCATGATTCCCAGATGTCTGGCTGAATCAAGACAGAAGGTGAGCTGTTTTCTGCACATGTGGCCACCAAGTCTGTGAGTTACCCAGGGCCAGGGTGAGATGCATTTTGTCTGGTGGGAAAGATGACAGAAAGAAGAAGGGAGAGAAGTGTGTTTCTGTGTTGTTTTTGTTGCACACTCTTATGTTTTGAAAGATGGTTCTTCTGCACCCTTGTGCCCAGAGCTGCTGTCCTGACACCTGTGGTTGGAGGACTAGCAATGTCCAGAGGGCCCCAGTATCACCCTGCTTCCCCCCCACCCCCCTCAGATGTGGAGATAAGAGATTAATTCTCAGCTATGATAGCCATTGTTTCCTTGCACAGGTTCATCAGGTGCAACAAGGACTCAAGCTTGTCTGAACCTTGATGATAAGCTCTCCTTGTTAAAAGCCATTATATTTGCTGCTAGCTGAGTATAATTCTGACTGACTACCACAGTTCTCCCCTGCATGTAATTGAATTCATATTCATCATAAAGCAATGAAAAATAAATTGTGTGTGTGTTTTTTTTTCCCCCTCATAAAGCAAGGCATGCTGCTGGCTCTGCCTTCCCTGTAATCTTCCCCTTTGCAACCTATTGTAATAGAATTCATGGGAACAGAGCAGCTGAAATAGATTGTGTGGTTTTGACCCACCTAGCAGAAAGCGAGCTTTGTTTCAATGCCAGGGAGGAATTGATTAATTCAGTTGGCTTCAAGGGAAAGCTAAAATCTTAGTTAAGATGCCTCAATACCAGAGATCAGTGCTGGGTCAGTTGCAGGCTGATGATGGTGGTGTGGCAGAGGACCTGGGCCTCAAGTTGTGGTGAAAGGCACCAAGTATGTCACTGTTCACTTGGTTTGAGTCTAAGGTCTTAAAGACTTAATGAGTTTCCATGCAAGGTTTCCAAGTTCAAGCCTCTGTGACTGGTGTGCTTGTAGCATGTAGAACATCCAAGCTCAAAATCTGTGTTCAGTGTGGATGGGCCAGTTCAATGACTCCATGGTACTGTGGCTATTTACTGTCCCCATGGCAGTGATTTGGGCTTGGTGCAAAGGAGGAGGACAACTGGTATAGGGTGATGAGGACCACAGTTGAGGGCACAGGGCACTGCTGTGTGAGCTTCTCATTCCCTTACACCTTATTCCTGACCTGCAGCTGGTCACTTCCAGTGTGCTGTGCTGCTGTAAAAACACCCTCCCTAAAGCTGATGTTAAACCACTGGTCTCCTCTAAATTCTTTTAAAAATTCTTTTATCTGGACATCTCACAAATATCTCACAATAGTGGAATGCTGGTCATCCAAGGCCATTGCCTCCTCCCCATCTTTGTTTACCTTTGTTCTCCTGTCTTTGTAGGATCCAGATACCAAGACCTAATGATGCTTGTGAACAGAGCTGCTACTGTGTTGTGGAAGCCTGCAGAAATGGTTTGACAGGGAAGAAAGATGTTTTCTGCAGCCCCTGCTTTGCTGCCAGCTGTGGGGTAGTTGTTTCTGAGACAGACCAAATGAGACAGTTCTAATGCATCATAAAATGAATATGGTTTGTTCAACAAGGGTCCAGAGTGCAATGGTCCACAGGTCAGGGCTATCCCAAGCACAGTTACATGCTGGGAGGAGAATGGACTGAGAGCAGCCCTGAGGAGAAGGCCATGGGGGTATTGGCTAGTGAGGAGCTCAACACAACCCAGCAATGTGCATTCACAGCCCAGAGAGCCACCTGCATCCTGGGATGCATCCCCAGCAGCAGCAGGACCAGCAGGTTGGGGGGATTTGGGCCCCTCTGTTCTGCTTTGTGGACACCCCCTGCAGTGCTGCATCCAGCTCAGGAGTCCCCAGGACACGAAGGACACAGAGCTGTTGGAGCAAGTCCAGAGGAGGCCACAGAGGTGATCCAAGGGCTGGAGCAGCTCTGCTTTGGAGACAAGTTTGGACAGTTGGGGTGGATCAGCCTGGAGAAGAGAAGGCTGCAGGGAGACCTCAGAGCGTCCTTCTGGTAACTAAAGGGGCCTTATAAGAAAGCTGGAGAGGGATGTGTGACAAGACAGGGAGGGTCAGGACAAGGGGAGGTTTAGATGGAGGAGGGAAGATTTAGATTAGACCAGAGAGGTGTGAGGACTGGCACAGGGTGCCCAGAGAAGCTGTTGCTGCCCCTAGATCCCTGCAGAGCTCAAGGCCAGGTTGGATGAGGCTTTGGGCAACCTGGGCTGGTGGGGAGTGTTCCTGTCCAGGACAGGGGAGGCGGTTGGAATGAAATGGGCTTTAAGGTCTTTTCCAATCAAAACTATTTTGCAATTCTGTTATTCTTTCCAGTTAATTATCAATTTCATTATGGACAAAACATTAATTACATTTTAATACTGAATGATGTTGTATCTGCGATTTGTGAAATGGACATCAGGAAAAGAAATAGGCAATGAGTCCTGGGAGCTGTGTGAGTGAGCAGAAGGAGCTAGAGAGGTTTCTGTCCTCTGCAAGGAACCCTCTTCTCAGCCTGCCCCTTCTTCACTGCCTCCTCCCAGCATTTACGCTCACAAGCCTGTAGCAAGAGGGTGCCAAGAGAGGCAGGCAGGAGAGCAGCACCATGCTGCACAGGTCATACTTTCCATCCTAAATTTGTGTTAGCTGCATGCCAGAAATTTCAAATCCTTCCTTAACCTCACTCTGGCTGCCACAGAGGAAATCTGGACCCATGACCCAGGAGAGAAATACTTTCCTCAGTCAGTCTAGCTGTGATGGTACGTGATCCTCGTACGATGGGACGAGGAGGGTTAATGCAGGACTGTGCTACAAGATGGCATAAGCAGCACCCTCCTCTGAGGACCAGGAGTGGGTCACGTCACCTCACTGGGTAGCTTGCTGTGGTGGCTGTGCCATATGTGAGGTTGTGATGACATAACTGCAGTCAGCAATTGTTAAAATAATTTATCTGTTTTCTGCCTTATGAGGGAAGTTGAGAATTAAAACCTGTGAAAGGGAAATCTGATGCGTGATGCAGTAACCTGACTGGGCATTTGTCTGTCTCCTCTCAATTAGAAGTCTATTTTGATGGGTGTTCTTTGGAGTATAATGTTATGCATAAACACTCTTTCTGTTCTCACACTTGTAGTTCTGATATTTTTTATAACTCAGTTGCTGCTGGAGATGGAAGTTGACACACAAGATCTGAAAAATAGTTTCCTTGGGTCAGAACTTTTTCCAGGCTGGAAGAGAGAGTTCAGATGCCAACAGGTGTCACCCAGAGGAGCATTTTAAATTAAGTGTATTTGTGCTACTGAGTGTATGATCCCATGGTGGGCATATTTAATTTTTTTTTTTTTGTTAATGCCCCTCTTTTCTCCCTATCATTGGGCACTTCCCAAGCCGTTAAGAACCAGAGAGTGTCAAGGTAGGAAATCCAGCAACTGAGCTGGAAAAAAGGAGCAGGAACCCAAAGGCCCAAGTCCTCCAGAGCATTACAGGAAAGGGAATTACCACAAAGTCCTCTTTGGATTGTGCCTTTCTAACTTTGGATGTTCAGGAGATAAGAGACTTGGCACCTAGATTCTCCCCTGAACCATCAAATGAGGTAAGTAAAGACATGGAGAAATACCCCCACGCCTGCTCCCATCCTAACCACACAGGGTGTGTATCCTCACCTGGTTCCTGCCAGCCACCCTCCCTCTGAACCACAATGCTGTTCAGGAAGAAAACCAGCACTTATGCTCTGATGCTTAAGCTGATTGCATCCATGATCTGCCTGGTCAGCCTCTGAATACCACTTCCCCTTGCCTGAGTCATTTAATCACCACTGCCAATCAGCACTATTGAAGACAGCAACAATACCTTTCAAAGCCCAATCACCTTCATAATCATCTCACTGTCAGCACATGTCTCCCTGGAGGGCAGAATTACTGATGGATGAGATGCAGGGTGGTTATGCAATTGAAATCTTCACTCCTATGTGTGTGTGTGTCTTGTGAGCACACGTATGACTATATGTATACATGAGTATGTATGCTAAGCTTTTTAAAGGTAGACTGAGTGTTGGGAGCAACATGCATACAGGGAGCTATGCATTTAAACAGCATTTGCAGCTTCTTAAATGTTCAATCAGCTTAAAACAACCAGTAATATTGCAAAGCTTATGGTGACACTAGAGAGCATCTAAATGCACTCCACTCGGTGGAGGGAGCTTATGAGGGGATCAGTGCCTGGTAGTCCCTGTGCTGGAAGGTCTTCCTGATGCTAAACCTCCTCATTGTCATCAAGTTGTGCAAGCTGCTTGTTTTTGTGTTTTTAAATTAGCAGGGACTGGAGCCTCTGAGAATCTGCCCAGCTTTGTGGAGACAGTCCTGGGGCAGTCTGTGCTGGCCCATGTAGATGCTCCAGGGAGACTGGGAAGTCTCCCTACTCTTCCTCCCATCTCTCATCCATCCATCCATCCATCCATCCATCCATCCATCCATCCCAACAACATTCACTTCAGCCAAGTGACAGGAGATAGGACAAGGGGGAATGGCCTAAAGCTGCATGTGGGCGGGTTCAAATTAGATGTTAGGAAGGAATTCTTCCTCCAAAGAGCTGTGGGGATGTGGAAGAGGCTGGTGGAGTCCCATCCCTGGGTGTATTTAACAGATGGGGAGATGGTTTAGCTCAGGGATGTGGTTTAGAAGAGAACAGAGACAGTTGGAATTGATGATCTTAAAGGTCTTTTCCAACCTAGTGATTCTGTGAAAAACTTTCTCTGAAGGTTTGTATTTCCCCATAGAAATGTTCAGTGTCAAGAGATGAGTATTTCCTGCAGAAACTTCTTTCACTGAAAAATTTCCAACCCTAATAGCTATCCACTCATTCTTTTCCAGTTTTCTCCCTGGCTTTCTCTCTACTTCATCCCTCCTGACCTGCAGCAGCCAGAGATAAACCTTCAGAGCCTCCATGCTCCACAGTGGTCTGTCTAGTACCCATCATAAGTCCTGCCTTCAGTTTTGGGGTAAGCACAAGAAGCGGTGCCATGCATCAGCTGAGACGGGAGCACAGGCATCCGGTCCTGCAGCGCTTGTGCTGAATGGCATTACTTGGATCATTAACTTCTGACCTGCAACATGGTGCAAGACTGATGGTATATAATGCTCTGTTATGATTCATCACCCCAGAGTCTAGATACTAATTATAATCTGCCTCTCATATATGCCACTAGCCTATAATTTTAATCCCAAACATTTGTGTGTGTAATGAGGCAGTGCTTTTATGGCTTACATCCTGGTGTAAGCCAGTGATTTGTAACACGCTAGAAATACAAAATCAAATAAGGGAATAAAAATAAAGCAACAGGAAACATTTGCCCTTTGAATTTGACATATAAAAAGTGTTGCGATGACTTTAAAGTTTGCAAGGAAAACAACTGAACGTGCCTGGGTCTACATCTGTGTTTTTCTGGTTTTATACATCTATATAAAGGTAACTTTCAAGGTCAAGGCTTCCTTCCCTAATGCTCAACAAAGCAAATCCTGATATTCATTGACCCAGAGGGAATGCTGTGAGCAGGATCAAGTCAGAGTAATTTCTTCCTTTGACTTACCAAGACAGAATGTAAGGGGCAACTCATTGCATGCAGAACTGCTTCCCACTGGCTGGATGCTTCTCCTGGAGGCTCTTGGTAAGAACTTTACTGGCCAACCTAGTAACTTCTGGTCTGACACACAGCCTGTGCTGGGACTTGGACTGAGAGATACAGGGTCTGGTCTGGACCCAGGTGATGGTTTTATTTGCTGCACATAGAATTTTCAGCTGCTGCTCTGTTATTGCCACCTTTAACAATGTGATTCCCATAGCAGATATAATGAGGCCATGCAAGCTTATGGAGCGTGGGGCATGCAGGCTGGGGAAGCATGAAGTGGGAGCTATTAGGAAATGTATTTTTATTAATCTGTCTCAAATCAAGAAAATGCCCCATAGGGAGGAAGATAATCAGGAATAATTTGGGGATTCTGGGCAGCTTTCCATTAAGGAACGGTAGAGCATCTGGAAAGGAGGAGTCAGGCCAGGAGCTGATGGCAATGGAAGAAAAGGAGGCAGGACAAACACTAGTGAGGGCAAAGGAAAGTAAGTGACCCCATTTTCTTGTGCCACAAGGCATGTGTGACATACCTGGAAGAGCTGAGGGACTAGAGAGCTTTAGGAATGGCTTTTGGGGGAGATTGGTCCCAGGTTATTGCTGCTGCTCTGCAGACTGACCAGGTATGAACCGTGTCAGACTCTGCAAACCTGCTTCACCCCTCAGCTGGGGCTTGAGCTCCTCTAGCACCCCTGTGCCAGCAGAGCTGCTCGTGTCTCACAACATCAACCACTGGGTGACCAAGGCTGATGGATCAAGCCCTGAGGCCTGGCAGTAAGGAACCAGGGGTCTGAAGTGCTCTCCTGAGTGCCTCAGTACGTTTGTCATCGACAACCCACCAGTTTAACAGGTGTGTGAACTAGATAAACGTGTGGGAAGCGAGAGACATATGCTTTGTTGGTATATTTTTCCTAATGAATATATTTGATTAAAAGTTGAGATGGCATGAAAGAGTGAGCAGGCAGGAAACAACAATAATGAAAAAGAACAGATGACAGGGATTTGAGCATTGGAAGGAGAAAACAGCTTTCCTTGGAAAAAAGACACTGAGGAGGAAAAGAGAAAGTACCGAGCTGGAAACAATCACTGTTATATGTTTTAAAATAGCAGCAAAAGTAATATGCTATTCCTCTTGGCTGCTTCTTCAAGCAAGCCACTTTGGATGGAGGCTTTTCCCTGTAATGAAAATTATATGATCTCATCTTGGAGATTGGAGTGATGTAATAACCATGCAGGGAGTATTTTGATGTCTTGCATGGGTCATTGAAAAAATGGCTGGCAAATTGGATCACGGACTGTAAGGAACATTCCTGCCACAGCAGGAAAATGGCCTGGATATAGAAAGTGACCAAGAGGTTTTGAAAAATCTCACTGTATGTGGCAATTATTTCTAGTTACAATCACAGAAATACACCTTTTATTTTCCATCTCTTATTTTTTGTTGTCTTTTAATATAGCCTTTCCTTCTCATTCAATAACCCTTCTTATACCCTCATTTTCCCTCTATATTAGGACCTGATGATCCGTTAAGGCAAATCCTATATTTTGAACTGCATCTAAAATGATACTGGAGCATGGACCGCCTGCCTCAAAACCACTTCCATTCTCTTCTGCTGGAGATTAGATGGATTTTCTTTCTGAAAACAAATGAAAATTTTGATTATATGTGTCATTCAAGCTGCAATTCCATCTTATTAAACGGTTCCAGGCAGTTGGTGCTGGGAACATTGCAATAAGGACTCTAACATCTGAGACTGTTTGGCTGAATCTGTTGGCCAATTCCATGCTCTCAGTCAGGAAATTCTGGCTGTTGCTAAGTGTGCAAACTGAAAACCATATGAAACAATGAAAATAAGTGTTTTATTATGTCACTAATATTTAAAGTGGTTTAGGATGGCAGCTGTTCATTTCTCTGTATTTCAATGCCTTAAGGAGAAATACTCTCTGGACATCTTGTTTTCAGTGTATGCTTTGGCATTACAACACCATTCCACTTCCCTCTCTAATGTCCCAGATGTCCCTAAAGTCATTGAGAAAGAAAACCACACATGAAATAAATGCTGGCTTAGACTAAAAGATTACATTTCAAGTGTGCACTAATCTTTTTCTTCCCCCCCTCCCTCTGCAAACAGGTGCTGATTTGTCAGCCTAGATGCAAGGAAAGATGTGGGCTTTGCATTCTTCATTTGTAGGCATCAAGGCCTTCAAGAGGGACTTGGCACCCTGGGAAGGTGCCTGGTTCTAAGTACCACTAAAGAAAGGTCCACATATGATGGAGGGGAGCCTATCTCAGAGCTGCTTTTGTCCATGGGAGGTTTGCAACCTGGAATTCTTTCCTGACAAAGGTGCTTCCATCTCTTTTTTAAATATAGTACCAGTCTGGCTTTTGTTGGTTTGCACATAAATGCACATCTCTAGTCAACCCCCAATTATTACCCCCTAAAATTGGGGGCTACAGTAAGGTGAGTCCTTGCTAAATCAAGGTGACTGTATAGAGAGGAGCAGGTTCATGCAGGGAGAAGAACAATGAGAGCAAAGAGGCCACATAGCTTCACTTCAGTAGGGTGGTGGAGGTAAGATTAAAAATATAGCATGGGGGATATTGCTTTGCAGGGTGACATTCGGGCCCAGGTTACATCCATGTGCTGTGATGGTTACATCCTCCCAGCTGCAAGGGAGGCAGATTCCTGTTGTATGGTGGGGAGCAGGGTCTGTGGTTTTGTTTTTTCTATTATTGGTGAGTTTTTCAAAGTCTAAGCACTACTGAAAATTAAATGCAACTGCCGCAAACAAAAAACTGTCAAGTACAAAGAGGATGTGCAATGCTCTGCCCTGGTTCAATGGTTGAGTTAAGGAGACTTGAGCCACCAACTGCAAAAAATCCCCAGACTCTTGGGGCTTTGGTGTCTCCACCTGGAATCTGCAGAACACCTTCCAGGTCAAAGCAAAGGCATTCTTTACCCTCCCCTAGCAGCAGTGCTTCCTCAAAAGGTCAATGTAGAAGGAGTTTTCTCACAGCAGTGTCAAAGCAGGCTGGGAAGCATCCACTGGTAGTTAAGTAAAGATGCTCACTGGAGAGAGGAGGTTAAAAACACCTGCTTGCAAGTCCCTCCATCTCTCCACTGCAGGCAAAGAGTAGGTTTTAGGAGCTTGTCTTGCGGTTTGAGTAAAATCCCATTCGAAGGCCACCAGAGGGGGTAGCTTCCACTGCTGCACGGAGGGCCCAGAGCCGGTGCCAGCATGGCACACATTACCGCTATTATTTATAGCACTCTACCTATACTTATGTAAGTGGCGCTAATTAGTAGATAGAATTAGCCTACTGCTCTCGGCAGCATAATTGTAAATAATTTCCTAACGTTTCACTCACTGAGTAATGAGTTTCTCCTGGAAATAACAAAAGATGAACTAATGATAATCTGGCAGTTTACAGCAAGATGACAAACATTAATTATATGGGATTATGATGTGATCCTCCAATTTAAGTCAGTTTGGCATTTCTAGGTAGAGCTGGATCCCAGGACTTCAGCAGACACTCGTGTCTGTAGATTTTATGTCACCTTTTTCCCCGTTTTTGCAGCAGCTTTTCATCTTTTATCTGCTACCCGCAGATCTAACCACCGTCAGCCAGCTCCTTTGCAGGCAGAACTGCTGGGCCAGATTTTTTTGATAAGACAATTTTATAATCATGCATGAAATGTACATACAATGTCAAGCTTAATTAACAGCACCATCACACCAACACCTGCCATGTATAGGGCTGTAGTTTGGCTGTGATTGCATTTATGATCGCTAAGGTAGTGGTTTAAACATGGGATGTGGGATTTACGAAGGTCAGCTCCAGAAGGGTGGTGCAAATAATGCTGGGGTACAAAATATTCACTGAATATGGTCATGTCAGCAAACTGGACCATGTATTCAATGGTTGTCAAGGTAGTCTGCTCACTGCTGATGGTCCTTGGGAAGTTCCTCTGAGCTAAGGTGTGAATCCTGGATTTTCCAGATTTCAGTCACATTTCTGCCTGATTGCAAAGAGAAGCTCTATCCCCTGACACAAACATATTTCTTTCTGATCCAGGAAGTTTTTCTCAGGCTCCTCTTATCCAAACACTGTGTAAACCCACCCTCTTTCTCTGGGAAGACTGGAGTTATCACTCATAGGGAAGGAGGCATTGATATCAATCTGTGTGTAGTGATATAGATTCAAGATGAAGAAGTTATTTTTAAAATATTAAACTGAGATCTGATCATCCTTATGTATTATGAACCAGACCCAGGATAATTATAGTTTCCATATTTGTAGGAGAATGGAATTTGGAATATGGTAACCTTGCTGTTTTCTCCATATTTGCCAGCTCTCTATAAATAATACAAATGCATTATAATCACACTGGAACCCTTGAATGAGAAAGGAGACTTTATTCACTGAAATAAAAAGACATTCATAGACAATGTTTGGAATGAAATCCCCAAACATCAGGATATTCAGAAACAGTGTTTGGTTTCTGAACTTGAGCAAACAGCCTCTGTGCTGGGCATCAGCAGATCTGGTTTCTATTCCTGATGCCACTGTTTGCTGCGATGCGACCTTGGACCCATAAAAATCTTTTAGTTTCTCCATCTACGCCCTGGGGATAATGATACTTTCTCATTTACACAAAGTTCCATCTCTTTTTCAGGATCCCAAGGTGGTACGCAGGGATGTGTAAGTACTGCGGTAATTGTTGTACCACTGCCAGCACTCTCTGGGCTGGAAGGACGTGAGCTGACTGCACACTCGTAACAAAACACCTGGGCTGTATCTGCTTGTTTTCAGGACCCACACAGACTGGAAAACTGTTAGTATAAATACAGTGTGGTTCTTACTCCAGCTTCCCAGTCCTCTTCCAGGGTTGTCTTGGCTTACTTGAACTTGCCGTGACTTCACTAAAATAGTACAGGTCAATGCTCAGTACTCAATACTCAGTAAAAAGTATTTTACTGCCTGAGTCCTGTTGATTTAAAGGGAATTAGTGGTTTAAATGCCTTTGAAAATCTGCCTCTCGGGACTATCTGTGCAGATGCATCTGCAGGCTCGGTTCTGCTCACCCAATCTGGCACATCCCCATTTGAAGTGGGGAGCAGCTAGGGAAAACCTGTCCGATGTCTTTTACCTCCTGAGTATTTATCATCTTGTGCCATGAAAAAGGAGCACCAAATTCTTCCTCAGAAGACTGTTTAAGAGTCATTATCTTAGCATTTATATTCACAGCTGTTCGCTGAAAAATATTTTGACCTTTATCTTTTCCTTTGCAGCAGGTGAAATCTAACAGCGCTGGGTGCGTTGCACTGCTGGCAGCAGCTGCCAGCTGCGTGTTCCCATACATACAGCGAGTGCTGAAGGGTGCCCTACCTCCCTTCTGTGTCACATCAGCCAGAATCCCAGTCCTGCCACGTCTTACAAGGCTTCCTCCATCTCCAGAGAAGAATGATGGTATTGGTTTTCCCTTCCCGTGACTTTTCAATCAGTAGAAACATCTCTTTCCTCAATTCGCCTAATTAAGTGTCAGGAGTTGATCTTTAGGCTGAAATTGGTACCTGGAGTAGAAATGTGTGAACAAGCTTTACTGATAGATTTTGTTATTTATTGGCAAGGCAAATGCAAACATCCAGGGAGTAGGCTCAGCTGAAGGTTACTTAATCTGTGTTTGTTTTGTTTTGTTGTGTTTTGAACATAATAACTGGATACTGAGTAATTTGCTTACCATGATGGCCTTGGTCACATCCCTCTTTTTAGGTGAAGCTTTTCTGACCCTTTAAATTCATCGATAAAATCAATGTTTAATTTTATTCCTGCCATTCTGTTTCTGTCCACTTTTCTACCCTTCCTCACACAGGGGTGTTGCCTGTTGCTGAGCCCCTGACACTTCTCACTGCAAACTCCTGTGATTCTGCCAGACTTTCAGTATCTGGGCTGAAATATTCTGCAGCAGGTGCCTGTCCCCAGCTGTCTTGGTTAGGGAAGAGTTCGGGCAAAAGGATTTTTGAGTACACAAGAAAGAGAATAAAGACAAATATGTGGGTTTAATAATCCTAATATATATATATTCTAGCAATCCCACCTTTTATAAGGTGTGCTGAAGTTGCTCACATGGAGGAGAAGGATGAGGATTGCTGCTGTGGCAGGGAGTATGAGATGCTGTGAACCTGAGGAAGCCAAGTGCTCTTACAGAGTGAAGGTCTTTGCACAGCATTTATGGGCCCTTGCTGATGCTCAGGCAGGGTGACGTGGGAAGTTACCAGTTTCTCTTTCAGATGAGATAATAAGTGGACCTGTGGGAATCATAGAATCACTTGGGTTGGAAGAGATCTTTAACATCATCAAGTCCAACCACAGCCTGACCCTGCCTAGTCCACCTCTAGACCATGTCCTCAGGCGCAACATCTACACGCTTTTTAAATCCCTCCAGGGATGGTGACTCCACTAATTCCCTGGGCAGCCTGTTCCAATGCCTGACAACCTTTTCACTAAAGAAATTCTTTCTGATATCTAACCTAAATCTCCCCTGGTGCAATTATAAGCCATTTGCTCTCATCCTATTGCTTGTTACCTGAGAAAAGAGACCAATTTCACCTCTCTGCACTCTTCTTACAGGTATATATAGAGAGCCAGAAGGCTTCCCCTCAGCCTCCTTTTCTCCAGACTCAAAAGCCCCAGAGCTCCCTCAGCTGCTTCTCGTAGGACTTGTGTTCCAGATCCTGCCCCAGCTCCATCACCCTTCTCTGGACACACTCCAGCATCTCAATGTCCTTCCTGGAGTGAGGGGCCCAAAACTGCACCCAGCACTCGAGGTGTGGACTCACCAGTGCTGAGGACAATGGGACAATCCCTTCCCTACTCCTGCTGGTCACATAATTCCTGATACAGGTTGGGATGCCCTTGACCTTCTTGGCCACCTGGGCACACTACTGGCAACTTGTGTTCAGCCAACTGTCAACCAAGCCCCCTAGGTCCTTCTCCTCCAGGGAGCCCTCCAGTCACTCTGCCCCCAGCCTGTAGTTCTCCTTTCTTCCTGAGTTTCATCCAAATCTCTCTGTTCAGCCAGGAAGGTCATCTTTCCTGCTGACTTGACTTTCAGCACAGTGGAATGGGTTGCTCCTGTGCTTTCAGGACCTCAGTCTTAAGGAGCCTCCAGCCTTCCTGAGCTCTTTGGTCTTCCAGCAGTTCCTCCCAGGGGACTCTGTCCACCAGGCTCCTCAACAGGTCAAAATCCACCCTCTGGAAGTCCACGGTGGTTCCTCCTTCCTTCCCTGAGAATTGAGAACTCCATCAACTCATGATCGCTCTGCCCAAGGCAGCCTTCAACCATCACCTCATCCACAAAAGAATATCATGTATTTTACTGTTGTGTACTATTTACTACCTTATATAGCACTGATAGTAAATGCCACTGCACAGTGATGATATCAATTAATTTTGCATTAATGCACAACCCATCAAATCTATTCCAGAGTGTAACACTGAGAATTCAGGCTTGTTTTGCTTCAGATACCAACTTGTCCTGTCCTTGGGTGTGTCAGGTAATCATCCTGTGCCTTGTGGAGCATTGTGTAGTGGGTTAATGATACATACCCAAAATGTTGCTGCCAGGCTGTATCAATTCACACTTCTACAGCAGCACTTAGAGCTCTTTCAGAGAAAGCATGGCATGAAAACAATATTTAAATCCAGATGGACTCATGTGATAACCCATATTCTGGATTTGTAAAAGAGGACAAAAAGATCTGCAAATATTTACTTATGCTTTAAAAGCTCATGGGATGAATCCACACAGTAAAATACTGCACCAAATAGGAAAAAGGGGCTGACAGAGGCAGAGCTCACATTGGCTAGGAAGGAATCTTGGATAATTCAGAAAGGGATCCCACACCCATGCAAAAATTGTTTTTGCATGCCTCTCCCTCAGTTTGACCCCTTTCTGCAAGGGGTCTGGGCAGCACAGGGCTTCTTTGCAGAGCTGCCCATGCAAAAGAAGGTTGGAGATCCTGAACATATGAGGGGGCTGGAGGAAAAGTCACATCTGGGTGACTGTCCTGGAGTGCTGCAGGAGTGCAATGTGACTGGGGAATCCTGTGGCAAGTCAGAGAGCAGAGGAAATTCGGAACAGCGGTGCACATGGAATATTCATTGGTATTTGTGAGCTGAGTGGAGTCTCAGCTGGCTGAACTTATGGATTGTTTGCCTGCCTAAAGGAAAATAAGCAATTATTTCACTTTTGTTTATGGCCAGTATCTACTAAGATCTATTTTCTTGCTGCTGTTAGTCCTACGCTACGGTGTTTGGATCACAGAAATAATGAGACAGTATTTCACACCCTGGAAATACAGCATGAAATCCTGGCCCGAGCACTCTCCTGAGCACTGCATAATGATGCCATTGACCCTTGAGGAGCCAGGATGCCATCCCCAATCCCTTCACCAAATGTTTCATCTTTATTGACCCTGGAAAGCTTTCTGAAAAAGATACTTCTGAATTGGTCATCAGGTAGTCAAAATTATCTTTTGACTACTATTTGGAGTAGAGGAGCTGGAGTTTGTTCCTGGAGCACAGGAGATACTGGGTAGTAGCAGTCTCAAAGGAAGGTGCTATGGCCCCTTAATTTGGTCCCTTTTGTCTTTTACAGGGCGTGATCCCAAGGGACCCTCTCACTGATGTAAACAGAGGAGCTCAAGCTGGCCTCTGCAATCCCACACTGTCCCCTTTAGGTTCTGATCCATAAGCCCCTGGTTCAGTAAACACCTTTACCACAGTCCTCCGAGCTCAGTGTGAGCTGTGCCTGCTTCACGGACATGGTGCAGCCATGGCCATGGTGACCCATGGATCTGTGCCAGGGCCAGTACCTTTCTCTGAACAGCTAAAGATGGGAAATCAGACACCCTTTTTGAAGAGGACTTGGGTGTCACTAGCTCTCTCCACGCAGAGGTCAGGTCTCTTGGAAAGCATTGCTCCGTGCTGAAGGTGCTGTGCAGAGTTACTGCTCGCTCTTGCTGCTGGCAAGGCAGGTTCTTCCACAGCTCCAGACATCCCCAATGTGTTGTTTCCACCTTTCCCTTTCTGCTTCTACAAAACATCTCACTTCAAACAGTGAAATAGATCTCCACAGGAGTGCAATGAACGTCCTCCCGTGCATGCCTCACCAAGTGGAGCTGACATGGACCTTCACGGCTGCCTCACTTCTCCTCTTGCTTCCCTCCTCCTTCCCTGCCCCCTCCTGCTTTGCCACCCACCCGTGTGCAATTGCCAGGAGCAGCAGGAGCCCACCCGGCATTGCTGGCAAGTGGTTGCAGAGCAGAGCAAGCACTCCATGAGATAACAAAGCATCCTGGCACATCACAGCCCATCTCCTCTCTTCCTGCTGGCATCTTTCACTCATTTTACACCTGTTGGGCTGCTGCTGCTCCTGATGTCTCAGCTCCTGACGCGTTCCCCTTCCCTCTTATTCTCATGGGCTGTTACATCCGCCAGCACGAAACACTGTCTCAGCAATGGGGAGATTTTGGAAAGTTGCATTTTTCAAAGCACTGCTGCTGAGTTTGTTTTATCTGTGGTCTCCTTGGACTCACCTCTTCCTCACACCTTGCTCTGCCTCTCACCATCTCTTCTTAAATTAGCGCTGACTTTTTAACTCCACGCACCTCCTGAGTTGTCAGTGTTGTCTTACTTCCACCAAGGTATGTTGGAGGGGGGAGCTGGGGAGGGTGACTGGAGAAGAACAAAAGCTGTAAAGGAGACAAAACCTGCTCTTTCAGACCTACCCCGACAATGCTTTGTTCAGGAGAGTGAGCAGGGCCTGGATAGGAGCCTGTGATTGTGTTGTCTCCAGGCTGCTGTGAGACGTATAGAATATTTTATTTTTGGAGCTATGTCTGCAGGCAACATAGTAATGGGATGGATCCTGACTGTGCAGACATTCATCCAGCCTCTGTGCTGGTGGGCATGCAGAAAGAACAAGAGTAGGATGGATGAGACTAGCCTAGAGTAGACTACTAGTCAGATCCACTGTAGGCACCAATTTATACCAACTACGGATCCAGCCTGTGCAATCTGGTTGAACCTTAATTTCTCCTCAGATTCCACTTTCCATTAGCACTTTGTGGGCATTCATTTGACAGCAGAAATTTTTCACTGTCTTAGAAAAAGCAGTCACATTTCAGGGAAAGCTACTGTGTTCAGTTCCACTACACACCCCCATGCACTCCCAGACATGCACAGAGCTTAATTTTGCATAATCACATCGGTTCTTAACCATTGCAATATATTCAGATATTCAGACACCTGACAGTCTGACCCAGCTGTCTAGCAGCCTGCCCAATGGAAAAGTGATTATATTTGTGCAAAGGCATCAGTGGAGGGTTTAAAAGTACCTACATCCCCAGAGGGAGCTGAGTCTTTGGGGCAAACCCTTCTAAGTGGTGCATCTCACCCAAGCTTGTTATCAATGTAAAACTCAAGTAATCCAGTGTAGTTGTAACCTATAACCAGCAAAGGCAAATGAACTTTAATTCTCTAGTAGGTGATTTGATCAGCTTCAGATTTGATCTGTGGTGACCAATCTGCTTGTTGAGATACCTCAATCAAATTCCTTGTCTATCCAAAGGGAAGGCAGAGCCTCTTTAGCTGAGTCAAGAGGTTAAAAAAAAAAAGAAGTAGAAGTAGCCATTTTCTACCTTTCCTGTCCAGTTTATTTTCTGTGCAAACCAGAATGCTCCCAAGCTTTCCCCACTTCTGTTCACTTGGACTGAGCTAGGGATAATTTGGTCTCTCTCTCATAGCAGCACTTTTAAGAGCCCCTCTCCAATGAAACAACTAACAATAATTACACTTGCAAATTAATAGTAGCTGTTATTGGATCCTGGCATACTCCCTGAATTTTGGTGCTGTTCCCTGTGGTCTGACTGAAAACACATGTGGCTGACATCTGTCATGGATGATGCGTGGAGGACTGATCCCACCTTGGGGCAAGAAAATAAACCAGGTCGTCTCCTGAGGCTCCCTTAGGCCCTGAGCTCCTGATCCAGGAGCCACAGACGTGCTTTGCCTATCTCTATATATTTAACTTGATAAAAGAAAAAGCCCTGCCTTGTGACAGAGAGATGGCATTGCCACAAAGCTGAGAAAACTTACTTCTTCAGGAGCAATTGAGTAGAAAATGCAGCTGAGTCCAAAGTTTTTGTGAAGGGAGTCTCCATTGTGTGATCCAAGACCCTAAGTGGCTTAGATGAGAAACTTAAGAAAGTTAAAAGAGGAGAAAATATTGTGATGGTTTTTTCCTTTTTTTTTTCCAAACATGAATGTCATTTGGGCACAATACACATGAGGAGCTGTCTTGCCCTCTCATCTAGGTTCAAAAAAAAAAAGAAACCACTTAGGGGTTGAGCCCAGAGTATGCTGCATCCAGCTGTAAGGCTGAAGCAACTCTCATGCTATAAATGCAACTGTTCCAGGCTCCCACCTGCACAACAGATAAAAATCTAACACAGAGATCCCAAAAAATTCTCCCGAACCTTCCAAGGCTCAGCCAGGCCCACATGCAAAGTCCAAAACAAATTGAATTTACTGGAAAATCCCCAAGATTATGTCTAGAGTGATTCCAAGACTTATCTTCTTTCCAATTCAAATGAGCCCTATTACATCAGGAATGCCTGCAGGAGAAATACAGCCTATCTCCTAAAGCCTTATTATATATTTTAATGCACGCAAGGTAAATGCGAAAATGTCTCTTGGGCATTTCACTGTTTCAGTTTTATAATTTCATGTGCTCTTTGGTCACTTAAAAAAAGTCTTTTAAAACACCCGCCCACCCCAACTTTTCTGGTGTTTGTTTTATCCCCAAAAGGGTACAGCTCCTGAATCAGACTCTCTGCTTCATGGGTGTGTTTTAGTCACTTGGTTAAATTTGATCCAAAGCACAACAAGTTCCTATCAGTCAAGTAATGTCATTTTGGAAACAACCCCCAAACCCAAGTGGCAGTAAGCCTGCAGCCTGTGCCCATGTAGCCCAAAACTGATGCTATAGATACCCTTTCCCAGCTTCATATGACATCCTGCATCAGTTGAAGGCTTCACTTCAGTCACTGATGGGTGTCAAAAAGCTGTGCATACCTTAGCATCACCATATATTGCAGATGACCCTAAAGATGCCCCCCCTTCTACTTTATGCTGCCTGATCAGTGCTGGTGGCAAGCAGTGCCTCTCTGAGATCTGTTGCCAAAGGACTGGTAAAGACTCTCACACCAGGTACAAGACGAAAATCAGGCTTTAAATAGCTCCTCCTGCCAGGGGTATGAGATGCTTCTTGGTCAGCTTTTTAGTCCTTCTTCCATCACCTCTCTGCTGTGTGCTACTCAGTGTGGTAAAAATTGAGGTTAGTACATAAAAAGGCCTTTCCTTCAAGGAAGCAGTCAGGGGCTTGGTGTTCACCCATAGCTTGTCGCTTGTGCTCAGTTATAGGCTACAAAAAATAGGAGTTCAAAATTCTTCTAGGACAAAGCATAAAGACAAACCCAAGAGAATTTGCTTCAAAGAAGCAGCCTTGTCCCAGGATCCCATGTCACTGAGCCAGGAGGTCAGGCTGGCCATGGTGAGCCAAAAACAAGGCAGTGGTGTCCATGTACTTGAATAACTCCTCTACGTAAAATGGGCGGTGCACAAAGTTCCCCTGAAGGGATTTATGTCTCAGGGACCCAGAGTTTCCTTCGGAAAGAGCAGAGTAACATTTCCATTGTCCAGTGAGATGCAGAAACAAGACACATATCCCTCTAGCACTAGGATGGTGCTAGTAGAGCAGTGCAAACCAGTTGCTATTGTTAGGGCTCTGTGTGCAACAACAGGCTGTGTCTGCTCTGCTGAGCCTTGTCTGGGCTTCCTGGGACTGTATTTACCTCAGGCCTTTGACTCACCTCTCCTTCCCTGAGCCGGGCTGTGTGCATGCTAAGCTGGGCCTTGCTCCTTACTGCCTCTGACCAGCCTTGATCCTTCCTCCCCGCCTGTCTACTCTCCTGGGTTATTGACTGGACTTGCTTGTCTCCTCTTACTCAGGTGTCCCCTTGCCTCCACCTCAGCCTGTTCTGCAGAGCAGCCTGCACCCAGCAGGTATCTCCTGTGGTGTCTCCTAATCCTCCTTCAGCATTGCTTTCTAGGACAGCAAGTGTGTGGGCAGGTTATGGGAGCAGATGTGCAGTTGAACCTGTGGAAGTTCAACTGCCAAGTAGGGAAACACCCCAATCCCTGGGACTCTGTCCCCTTCCATACACAGGGTGGAAGGTGCCCCTGGATGAGGATCTCCACAAAGCCACAATGGAAAGCAGGGATAAGCTGTAGTTGTTCCCTGAGCTCCAGCTGAGAAAGTGACATTTCAACTGAAATATGACAGTGCTGTTAAATTTTTGGCACTGAAGTGAGTGCGAGGTTGACACTGCTACATCTTGGTAACAGCAAAGGCTGGTGACCTTTTAACAGGTTCCCTTTTTAGTAGCAATCACATTGCACAGACAAGTTCTTAAATGCAAAATAATACCTTTTTTTTCCCTAAGGTGCAGAGAGATATAGTACCAGAGTTCTGACAAACATCTGTTTCACTTTGTGTTTTCAATTCTGGCTCAGATAATGGGAGCTCTCACACAAGAAAGAAAAAACCAGCAAGAGTCCCCATTATTTACCAATCTAGAGAGGTATAAATCACAGAGCTGGTGAAGCCCTGCTCCTATGATTTCAGTTTTATGGGTCATTACTGTAACTCGCTTGTGATGCTCTTCTTTTAACATACAAATGGCAGCACTTTATTTATTGTGGGTGGGATTGCTTTCCTTCCCAAGGGGTCCCCACTGAACCTGGCATTATTTGGAAGGAGAGGCATTATATCTTTAGTCATATGAAACCCTCCTGTAAGATTTAGCTTTCTGCTCTCCATGGCTGAGCACCCTCACAGGCTCATAGCTATTGTGGAACTGTAGGCTCCAGCAGGAGCTAAAAGGTTTTGTGGAGGTACAAGAGCTGAATATCTCTGCCCATGTGTCTGCTTAGTTCTAGAGAAGGCGGTACCAGTGCTCGGTGTTTTGTAAGGGAGTTTTGGGGCGTGTTGGCAACGTTAAGAATAGCTGTTATAAAAAGCAAGGTAACGGCTTTCTTTTAGACTCTGTAAAAAAATCTGAGCAAGTTCAAATCCTGCAGCTTGAAATGTTTGGTTTTGCATGCAAATGGGAACTTTCTGGTTTGCTTCTTCTGCCCAGAAACGACTGTGCCATGGCCTTACTGGGCACAGCTTGCTTCTGCAACAGGCCCCGGGATGCTCTCAGGTGCAGTGTGAAATGCAGCGCTGCTGCTCCGTGTTTGGTACGTGCAGCTGGATGTGCAAACTGCCAGCTCAGATACTCAGGAGAAGGTGCTGTTACAGCTTTGCAGTGACTTTTTAAAAATTATTTTGCTCCTTCAGCTTGGTGCAGTGCAGAACATTTGGTGTTCTTGGGTCTGTTGAAGGAATGCACTCTACTTTCCTCTAATTGAGACTGTGTGTATATATATACAGCATGTGATTCCTGAGTGATTGGCTATTTAATAAATCATGGGAGATGTTCAGCACATGGTTTTCTCTATTTCTAGAAAGAGATAGATTGAATGGTTTCCAAAATCCCTGACTGCAAACTTTGTGTCGTTTTTAGAAGCCAGATCTAAGAGGAGGAACTGGTCAGCAGTGTCCTGCAGAGTGCAGTCCAGCTGGAGATGGTTAAAGTCTCCCCAGATAACTTTTTCAATGTGAAAAAGTGGCAGATAAGCTAAATAAGGGTGTAAGTTATAGGAGGAGTGAGCTGAGCATGAGGGAGGCTGTAGGAGGGGAAAGAGGGATGGTTTGGTCTGTGATTGAGTCAGTTCTGATGCAGCTCTTACGCTTTTTCACTCCCCCACGAGTGGAATGACAAGGGCTACAAATATAAATATTCATTTTCTTCCTGTAATAAAACTGTTACTGGAGAAAACCAAATGTCAGGCAAAGCCACTGCTGCTGTCCAGATGGGGAGCAGTTCTGCAGTCTGAGCTTTGTCCTGAGAACAAAGTTCTGATGGTGTGGATGGGTGGGTGGGAATAGGGGATTGTTTAGTTTTGTTTTGTTTGGGGCTGGGGGGTTGGAGGCAGCCACACCTTACCAATAGACATAGGGCAATGACTGCAACACCATGCTGACTGAAAGTAAGTGAAGCTGCAAAAGCTGGTGATCTAAGTGGACAGCCAAATGAACTGAGGGCATTGGGGGCATAAAGTTGTCAAATAATTGCAGTGTTGGGATGTTGCATAGCAACAACCAAGATCCTCCGTGTTTTTTTAGTCAGAGTGTGCATTACATACAAGCGCGATCTGCTGTTCCGTCCGTGGAGAACTGCATCCAGAAACCTGAAGCCAGTGGGCACAACACAGCCAAATACAGTTAGTGGAGTTGTTTACTTGCTATGGTCCTCTGAGTTTGCAGCCAATGTTTTCAATTGATCCCTCTTAAAAGCCTATCCTTGATAAAGCTGTTAAATTAAAACACAACTGATTCTTTACAGCTGATGAATCCTTTTTGCCCTCTTCGGCAAGAAGATGAGTCTTCCTACACATCACTCCCTGTTTTGAAACAGCCACTGATTAGTACACTTTGTGTCTGAAGCACAAAATGCAGGTTCTCATGCCCATGCCTGCCCCTTACTCACCCCCAACTTTCATTTCCATCTCCTCCTGCCTTTTTCTGCAATCTTTGTCAAGTAGCAAATCCCTTTTCCTTCTGCCAGCAGACTACAGTCACCTCAGTTCTGTGAGAGCAGTGATTAGCAATAATGCTAATTGCTAAACTATTTCCATCAAAAACCCCAATGAAAAAGTTCCCATTCTGTGCTCACCCTCTTGGAGCACCAAGCCCTCTGCCCCATATTTGCCACAACAGATACTGGCTGTTTGGATTGTTCCAGAGCACTTGGCTCTGCTTTGGCATGAAACATCTTGCATCCTGCTGGTAGCTGCACACTGCACAGCCTTAGAGAAAGGAATTTTTGGTGGCCTTTTCTCCACTGCAATTAGAGGGGCAAGATCAAACAGACACACAATGGAATTGCTCTCTGCTACTTTGCAGTGTTTTTTTTTTTTCCTGGATGCTATGTACATCAGCTGGAGATGGCTTTCACATAATCTGGAACTACTCCAGAGCTCCCAAACCAAAACAAAACAGCAATGAAAAACAAACAAAACAACCAAACTCTAAATACCCAAATACACACACAAACAAGAAATTTTAAACAATTAACAAATAAAAAAACCTCCACAACAAACCCAATAAACTCAGTCAAACAAAAAAACCCACAGCTTTAAAGGTATTACACTTTACTTTGTTGTAGTGTTCTGCTTCTTACTGTGAAGTTGAAAAGCAAAAGCCCCTTTTTGTCCCCCAAGTGTCATGCTAGCAAAAGCTAATGCTGTCAGCCTTGGAAATGAAAGCTCAGTTTATATGGGTCAGGTAATGTCAGTTTGGCCTTTCTCAAGTGTGCAGATGCTGGATGAGAGCCCTGACTCAGCCTTACAAAGGCTTCCTTTGGGAGTGAGCAGTTCTGCCAGCAGCGCATCCCTCGGTTCACGCTGTGGCTCCAGCAGCCCACGGTGGCTGCAGGTGATGTCACAGTCTGACTTATGCAGGCATAAGAGACCTCCCTCAACTCATTTGAAGACCTCCCTCAACTGATATTAGGAGTCCACATCTTGACTGGGATCCACAAGCAGCTCCTATTGACTCCAAGCTTTTGGTCCAACCCCCCAAATTTCTGTAGCCTACTACAAGTATCTTTTGTGTTGAATTAGTTGAAATTAAGGACAGACAAGACAAAAAGACCTAGGCTTTTTTACTCTTCCTATTCCAAGCTGAAAGATGCTCAAATATTTCATTCCTTTTACTGCTAGGATCCTTCTAATTTCCAGCCTACACTTATTCTCCCTCAAGGCATCATTCCTCATTTGTTCTTGTTTCATGGTTATATTTTGTATCTACAGCAAGGACAAATTGAAGATTTAAATAGCATTGATGCTGCAAAGGTTTGTGCTATGTACAGATGCAACAACTTGCAATAATCACAATTTAGTTACTGTTTTCTTCTGATTAGCTGGAAATATACTGATATTTCTCTTCCCATACTTTGCATAAAAGTTCCTTTTTATCAACAGTTTATACAAATGTTACTCTATAGGGGGCTGCTGTCATTGCTGTATGTTGAAAAAATGCATTAGCTTGTTTGTAAATATGTCTGATCATTTGTAACACTGTCTATTACTCTCCTTATGACATTCTGGGAAAGAAACAGCTGAGGAGGACACGGAGATCTAAAAAACTACAGGAGGGAGGAAGAGAGTGTGGATTGAGATTGATTGCTCGCTATTTCCCTCATACAGGAATTAAGGAGTCACATATAAAGCCAGTTCTGAAATAAATGTTACAAGATGATTCTTCTGCTAGCTGATAGAGGGTGGATTTGCTGGACCCCATGCCACAAATGTGGTGGATGCTGATTCAGGTGTGGATTCAAGAGGAGGTGAGTTCATGGGAGAGAACCTGGGAGGGGTTGAAGTTATAGAATTTGTCCCCTTGAGCTGGAAGCAGTCTCAGGATGGGAGGGTGGATGTGTCACACAAGTTTGTCCCATTGTTGCTTTGTCCTTGGCAAATCATACCTGAGTTTCTTTACCCCTGGTGAGCTTGGGCAGAAATACAGGAGAACTGCAAGGGCAGCTGGGGCTTTGTAACCCAGGTCTGCTACAGCCTCATGTAAACTGACATGGAACACTCCCCCTCCAAATGTTCAATGAGCATCTTAGCTTTATGACATAAAAATACCGATTTCTCACACTATTCACAATTGTAGCTTGTCTAAAATGGAACTAAGGCCCTGATTTTTAGGTGCATTTTAAAACTTAGAGGTGGATAGGAGAAATTCTTTAATGCACCAAAGCCCTGCCATTGGTTTCTGCATCAGTCAGCTTTGTAAAAGTACTCAATTTACAAGTGTGCATAAATAATTTCAACAGTGTGAACCACTGCAATTATACATATATCAGAAGTCCAACTATAGCAGCTTCTTTTTCCCTCTGACCATCCAAAATCATTCAAAAGTACCACAGAGCTGTTGTTTGTGCTACCACAGTAAAAAAAAAAAGAAAAAAGAAAAGAAAGTTTGCTGAACCAATTCCAGTGTTAACTCTTCCTGGCAGCATGTAATTGTTCTCATGATGTTTCTGAATGAGCTGGATTTGAAAATATCAGGAAATCACTTTTCCTCCCTACAAAGGTCTGTTCCAGGTATCTTGCTGTTAGGGGCTTGTGCAAGTGCCATTTCTCTTGTCCCACCTTTGATGTCATTATACCTCTTCTGGATGTGTTTCCTCACTGTCTGATGGTATCTTCAATTTGTGCAGCTTGTCCAGAAGAATTAAAGAGGTGCTAATTCTCCACCAAAGACATGGGAAATATGGAAGTGTCTCTCTGCACATCTGTTTCATTTGATGCTCAGGTAAGAAAAAAAGGAAGGTAAAGCAAAGGTTTGCATGTCGAGGGGGTTTTGCAAATGGGCTTTCTCATTGCTTGCTTCTTTTGCAACATCTTCCTCTCTGAAGTAGTGAAAATGGGAGGTGATATAGTCTTTCATTCTCCCTAGGTAAAAAATACCTAGTCTCTCCAAAGGCAGTTTTATACCAGCACAGTCTTGTTGGATTCAAATGAGCTCTGTACCAGGTCTTTCATATTTATAAATATGAAAGTAGAGCTTTGATACAGGTAGTGTCTCTCTGCTGCTTCATATAAGACTTGGGAGGTCTGGTTAGTGTTCCAAGGCACAGCATTAAGCCCTTTGTAAGCTGCATGGTTGGTGGCTGTTACTAAAAAATATACTAGTGGTTTGTTTCATGAGGAACCACCAGGGTGGGGCAAAGGATGGGGAAACAATTAACACATATTGAGTGAGTGGGTGTAATTAAGGGATTGCTGGGACCAGGGAAGCTTGAGTGGGTGAGGAACGGGACTTCATTCTGTGCTGGGTTGTCACTGGCCAGGTAATTTCAATTATTGGGAAATGATTAAGTCCAACTCTGGAAGGTTTTATGCAGGTTCAGTTCTGCTTGAAAGGATGGAGAATAATTACAGAAGAATCCTTTGGGAATTTAGAACTGGGATTTTCAGAGCAGTATAATGGCTTTTCAGTTAGTATCCATGGCAGACTGAGGATACCATAGGAATAAAAAAAGTGATAGCGTGGGGTAGCAGGTGGGGGGTTCTCTGGGATTTTTATGGATTCAGTTAAGGAGGTATTGATCTGCTTAGTAAATGCTGAAATTTCTGAGGTTTTTTTCCTACAGTCAGGAGATCTGGTGTCCAAAGTACTGCATTTTTTTTATGATATGTGCAATATATTTTGTAGCTTATTGAACTACTTGCATCTTAAGATTTCCTTTCCTGGACCTAGGTATAGACTGGCTTGAATATGTACCAGAGCCACAATACACAGTCATGCTGACCCAACCACCCTTTCATTCTCTTTTGAACAAAGAGCTTAAGCTGAAAGTTCCTGTGCTGGGTACCTACCTCAGTCTGGATCTATTTTGGTGAACCTCAGCAAAAAGAATAGGGCCATGGAAAAAGGGTGATTTTTCGAGCATTAAGGTGATCTGTTATTTGAAGAAGAGCCCTTGCACTGGAATGTGGACTTGATATTTTAGAGGGGGTTTGCTGCTGATGGGGTGTTGAGGAACCCTGCTCACAGTTGGCCACATGCTTGGCTGTTCAATCACCACGGCTCCACCTGCCCCACTCGCCAAGCCTGACCATTCCCGAGCTGGGAGAGGGGACAGCTCTGCTCTGGGAGAGGATTCTCCTTCTCAACTGGTGCCCACAGCACAACCACCAGGTTAAGGTCTCTGACACCTTCATGCATCAACCTGAAGTCTGTTGGGAGAATCAGCTGCCAGGACAGCTGGAGCAGAGGGCAGGATGAAGGGTTTTTACAGTGGACACCTGGCAAGATGCACTGGGAATCTGGCACGTGGCAAAGGGTCACCTCGAGGAAAAACTCTGTGGGTGGGTGATTTCATGTGGGGGAAATGGACAGTGGAATCAAGATGTTTATTTTTAGTATTTCTGTTGGTCTGAATCCAGAAAGCCAGATGATGCTCCTTCTGATAGGAAAACGTGTTTTAACTGGCTTCAGCAAACCCATATGTAGAGCCAAGGAATTATGTTTCCCTTAAGTAAATTCTCCTGATGTGATCTTCCAGTCTGAAGGAGCAGTTTAGCTGCAGGACCTTTTTAGTGAACACATCTGCTCTACAAATTTGTGCAGCATCACATCTGCCATATAATTTAACAGAACCTGCAGAGCTCTGGGAGAAAAAAATAAAAGCACGGGTCCATTTCTGGCTTGCACATTGCCAACAGAACAAACTCAGGACAAGTTGTGGCTTGAAGTTACCTGAAAGACCAACACTTCTATCAAGAAGAGTGTTCTCACACTATCAACAAGAGACATTGGTTCCACTCCATGGCTGTGCCCTCAACTTTCTTTTTTTTATGGCTCAGGGTCACCTCCCAAGCACTTGGGGTCTGCAGCACACTCCCCTAGCTGAAGTGGTAATGAGACATTGTGCAATGTTCTGTGTGCTCCAGAAAGTTCAGGTAGTACCTCTATGTGTTTGGCCACCTTGTGACCAGTTCTGCCACCTTGTGATTCTACACTGTCTTGGGCACTTAACCTCCCTCAGCAGCATCTCAGTAGGTTATCCATCAGCTGTTTTTTCACTGGACCACAGCAAATCTTCCACATGTGGTGTCACATCTTTGCTCTGCACCTCAGTATCTCCAGACTGTTCCCTATGTTCCCCTTGCTCTCTAACTGCTCCAGCACAATTGTTAGAAACAGACATGAGAGGAGGAACATGGAAGGTGCCACCATGAGAGGTTACCACGCATGGGGAAACCTGAGGGCAGAGCTGGTGGGACTGAGGTGAGAAGTTGGCTCTGTTGTCTGCACAAAGATTCCCAAGGGTTTCTTGAAGGGCTGTTTCTCCTGTTGTCTTTTTCCATTTGTGCACACACCATCATGCAAGCACTCCCATGCCATTGTTTACTACTTAGCCAGTGACAGGGAAAGTATTTTTCTTCTCCTAGGCTACAACTGCCGACAGTTAGCCTTCAGTAACATAATGACCAGCCAGTGTGAAACTGTTAAAATTACCTCATAAATAACTCTTAATGCACAGAGAACTAGGAGTTGCTGTTGCTCATAGATAAATTACTCACTGCCATTATGGAGCATTAAACCATGGTTAATATGGAGGTCTCCGTAGGGGTTTCAATAAACACCAGAGGTTTCCTATAGATTTAACCATCGGGGAACTACACATCTCTTGCTGCTTGTCAGCTCGGTGGTGTTAGAGGTAATGCACTTCTGCACAGGAGTACCAGGGATGCTAATGGACAGGAAAATGCCTCTTAATGAGAAAAAAGACTAAATTAAAATATCCCAACATTGTTAACATTCAGCAGCAGCAATGCCTTTATAGCGAGAATTTTGATCTCTCTACAGTTTGGAAATTGTTTCTTTTTGTATGAAGATATTAAGGGAGTGTAATTGAAACTGGTCCTCTTCCAATCAGGTACCAGGGAAAGGGCAACACTTCAGACTTGCCTTCCCTGCCAGCGGTGGACATTTCCAAATCTGTGCAGTTACCTTGGCTGGGAAAGATGTGCCACAGCTTCTTCATTTGCTGCCTGATCAGATCAGATCAGAGGTACTGCAGGCATGTCCACCTGTGTTTCCATCACACCCCTGTGTTGCCTGGCAGATACACCCTCTGATAAGACACATCTGCCTACATGGCTATGCAACCCCAGCCACCTGGACTTCTTCCACCCAACCACTGTACAATGTTAGGAGACCCAAGCTCCCTGTGATCAAGGGAGTTAGTGACTGAGCCCATGCATGATCTAAACCACTCTTTGGAGACTCTCCATCAGTTGTGGACTGAATTGCAATGGTGGTCCTGTGCACAACTGTGCTGTGCACTGAAGGTGTGTTAAGCACCCTCAGACCGAAGCAGGGCTGTGCAGTTTCCAGCATGGGAGTGGATTGTGTGCATTTGTGCTTGCAAGTCACACACCATCCTAGAACAAAGGACAGAAGAACAGATGGTCTCTACCAGATGAGATTCGGGAAGGCTTAACAGCCACCATTAAAATATTTATAATTCCATCTTCTAAGAAACTTTTGGTAAATAATTGCCACCAGTATAGTACTAACTGTCTTTCTCCAGTGTGATTTTTTCATTTTTGCCAACTTTGCTATTGATGCTGTAATACATTCTGATACTAAAATCTTTAAATCTCAGTTTTATTCTTAATACATTCAGTTTTATGTCAAGGGTATGTCCTTTCTGGCACTTGGTCTAGTAAAATTGTACTTAGTCTCAAAGCTATTGTAGCTGTCATTCACGTGTAATTAATATGACTACATCATCGATGATTCCACTGACACTAATTAGAGGTGTGAACAGGAATTCACACCCATCCATGTCTCCTCTTCTACCATTCCAACCCACTGTTTCAGCTAAACAGCGGGTGGACAACTGCAAAGTAGCCACATCAATGCAGACTCCTGGCTCAGTGAACGCTGAATCCATGGGAAAATCTATGGCTTTTCTACTGTGCAGCTAGGACCTGATGAAAGTCATATGGATTGGATGGACAGACCCACAGAGAGCATGAGAAGGGGACAGCAATTGAGCTTGCCAACACAACCTTGAAGGGATTCAGCCATACCCTGTCTTTCTGTGGTTGCATAGGAGTACCAAACAAGAGAACATGGCTCTTGCACCTTTCTGTGCAAGAACAAGGTGTAGTTACAGTTGGGAGGACTAGTGCTGCATCAGATTACCGCAACCCCTGTTGCTATCTCCTTTGGAGACACCAGAACCCAAGCTGTTGGGGGCCTGAGGGGATTTGCACCATTCAAGCTCTCTAAAGATGGAGCAAGGGCTCTTCTGACAGTTATTCAGAGCCTCTATTCTATGGCTCTAACTACTGCTTGTATCAACTGAGCAGAAACACCCCACCCGGCAGGATGCGTGTGCTCAGTGATGCACACTTGTCCTTGTCTGCTGGCTGTCCTGAAAAGGATCTGGCTGAAACGTGCCCTAACAGAAAGGGAGGTGAACCACAGTGGAAAAGGAACACAAATTGGAGTAAGGCAAGGATAGGCAGTGCTTATAAGTTTTGCAGTTTAAGCACACCTTGTTTCACTGATTAGCTTGGGAAGTAAGGCTTCTGGCAGTGGGAGACTAAATTAGGTGATATGGTTACTCCTTTAAACTCAAATCAGATACTAATCCTTCAGGCACCCTGATCTTTCTGGCTTCTCTTCCATTCCATCTTCAAAGTGCACATTAAAAAAGGTGAACTATTTTTACTTAAATAGTTTTCAAACCCTTGATTACCTTTCTGACGCCCATTTCTCCCTCAGCAGGATAGAAATGACACTGACTGAGTCTGGAGCAAACCCAACCCTTTACCATGAAAAAAAAAAATCAGAGATCTGAAGGGAGAAGATAGAGGGAAAAATAACTAACTGCTGTGGGATGATCAAGAATTTTAATCCTTACCTGCAGCTGAGCTGTGTTTTGCAGATATGAGGAGAACATGGTTCAGTCCGACGGCATCCCACAGCATCCTGCTGAGCCCTGCCTGACTTCTTGTCGCCTGGCTCCATTCTTCTGTGCTGCTGTGGGCAGGATTTGACCTGGTGCTACTGATTCTGGGTTGGTTTTTTTCCTGCCATGACACACTAATGTATGAAACAGGGAAAGAGAATGTGTAGAAATATTTCAAGTCATTGAAAGTGTTTTATTCTGGTATCTGCATAACCCCAAATCTGCCCTGGTAAGGTTATTGCAATGAATAACTGATGAAACAGCATTCAGTGGCCAGTTATTTTAAAGTGTTCCCAATCTTGTTTAGTTGTGATAAAGAGGATAAATAGAGAACTGCACATATTCACAGCTGCATGAAAGCCAAAATCACATGTGGCAGAGATAGTCAGAAACAATAAAATCCAAGATTGAAAAATGAAAGAGAAGGATAAAGCCTTGTGGTTTAATATGAAGGAAAATATATGACAGAATCTTTCATCTCTGACCATGTTTGCAGCAAAGTAATAAGATACGTTGGCTCTGAATGGAGAAGATAAGAGACTGGGATAAAAAACAAGCTTTGGTACAACAATCATGGGAGCTAAATTATTGCCTTGTTTTTATTACTACGGGCACAGAAATACTGTGGAAAGATGTAGCTGCAGGGAAGAACTCCAACAGCCAACGGGATGAGCTGCAAATACTTGGGGTGCACTTTTAAGAGGGTGAATGCTTGAGATATTTTCCTCCTGTAAAATTATCGGAATAATGCTGCCTGGGGATAGGTTGAATGCCCTGAAACAGTGGCTGTAGTGAAACAGTGTAGGTTTTGAGTGAAAACATTGGGAAATTGGGGTCTCCTGAAGGAAACTAGTAACACCAGTCAGTTAGTGTCAGGACTGAGTTGGTGGAAAATCAAAGGCTGAAGGGTGCTCACCTCCTCTGCCACCACAGAGCCCCTGTGTCCCAGGCTCAGCCTCTGCCATTCAATTCCATTTCAGAGACCTGTGTGGGGTTTAGAGGTTTCTTTGTCCCCATTTCAAAGCTAGGGAAATAGAAATCAAACCAGAATGGCATTTTCAAGCGCGGGAGCGTACTGCTGAGTTCCTGACTTTGCATGCAGTTTCCTAAACAAGCAGACTGATTTTCCAACATGCTGAGCAGCGTCTGAAGCCAAATGGAAATTCATTTGGAGACACAGCTGGGTCACTAATGTGAAAAGGGCTTGGGATGAAAAGCACAGCATGAAAGTTTCTGTCACGTAGTTGCTTTGACTCCATAGACTTCTAGACAGCCCCTGAAGCTTAAGCAAGTCTAAAGATGCAGGTATTGGACAGCACTACTGCACTTCTTGAGCCTCATGCATTTCAAGTCTGAACTCATAGAAGCTGAGTCTTCTTCCTATTACAATTTGCCCTCCTAGCTGTCTTTTTCTTCCAGGACATGAGTTTCTTTTTGCCTGTGTTTCTTATTTGGTTGCTGGGAGAAGGGGCAGGGGGCATGCAGGTGGTGTGCCTCTCTCCTGACTCCCCTCTGTGCTGCTCTTTCTTTGTTTTCCAAGTCCAAGGAGATGTCAAGTAGCAAGGCCAAGTCCAGGTCTCAGAGACACAGGGAGGTTCCAACTTGCAGCCAAACATTTGGCTTTGACCCTTTTTTGGTAGCAGGTCTGACCACTCTTTAGCCAAAATTTCCTTGCTTAGCCCGGTCTGCTTTGGGGGAAGTCTGGATCCCAAGACATTGCCCATCTATGCTGTTAATTCATTCCTGACGTGGTCCTGCTGCCCACTGTCCTCATTGCACTCCCCAGCACACATGGTATTTCAGGGTCCATGTGCCTGTGTTTCCTACTGCACTCACTGCTAAGAGATACCTGGAGATGCTGTTTCTTATTTATCCCAACTGGTAAAGCAGTGTTTTGTGATGCAGACTACTCTGCCTTGCAGTGTTGAAGTACTACATTGTATTTTAGTGTATGTGTATTTACACACTATATATCTATATCTATGTCTGTATCTAAGAATATAATGCCTTATGTTGCAGTGACAGCAGTCTCTCAGGTTCTTTACTACAGGAGGTTTCCTTGTTTATCAGGGAAATATATGATAAATTTTCTCAAAAGTAGAGGGTTTTTCTAAAGAGCAAATCTCTCTAGTACCCATTTTCCCCTATTTCCACTTGTGCCTTTAATGATTTGGTCTCTCCAGCTACCTCAAGTGAGATTTCTCACTAGCTTGCAAGCACTTTAAATTTGGACTATAATAAAGTAACAATAATATGTGGATTAAAAGAGCATTTCCACTATAGACTGAGGAAAAAGCTTTCAAAGGATCTATTGAGACAAAAAGACATTTTCTGGGCTTGAACACAGTTATACTTACCAGAAATTATCCTCACAGGACCAAGGTATAGTTTTGTGATAAAAAAGGTAGGTAGGAGACTAGTAGTAGACATCAATTGACTTCAGTCTACATCAGTCAGTAGATATCTGCTCATGATAGCCCATGATCTTACCACAGGCTTTGGTTAATCTTTCTCCAATGGTCTGGGAAGGGACTTGGAGAAAGAAGAGCCATCTGTGATCTGCACAAGTGGTGGGAAGTTAAGGCCTTTTCATGGTATGGTAACGCCTTTGCTCCACATGTCCAGACCTACTTGCTTGGTGCTTCCCATCATCTGCCTCTGGGAAGTCAAAATAGAGAGGAGACAAAGGTGCTGAGACAAGAGTCCTGAAGGCTTGGAGGTCAAACCTCCAGCCTCTGTCACCAGAGCTGAGATGTAGGGGAAAAGACAGTGTGGATTTCCCTGAGTGAGATGTTTGGTTGTCTTTGGACGTGATAGAAAGTGAAGGTGCATCAGATTTCAAGGTGGCAAGAAATGGTAATGCAGAATTGACACCATCCTGTAGAGCAGTGGGACCTGCAAGGCAGCAAACACAAGAACTTACTCTCCCAGTGCCCAGATGGGGGGTGACTTTGTGGGGACAGGGGGCTGAATGTTGCTGGCATGCCCATATCTCCAGTGCAGCCATCCCCTCATCCTGGGAGCAACTCCAGTGCCCTGGGTGGGGCCCTTCCTACTTGTTTAAGAGCAAGATGTGTGGCACTGCATGACCTGCTGCTTCCCACCCTCCCCCAGATGCATCAATCCCACCATCCTAAGAAATGTGGCATTTTCAGGAATGTCTTCTCCATTTTTCATGACCTAATTTTTGCCCAGTTCCTTTAACTTATAGGTTTGTATCTATGAATTGCAGTGACTCCTCTGGAGCAGGTCTCTTATTTGCTAAAGGCCACCATGGATAGGAGTGAAATATTATTCCTGAATGCTAAAAAATATGGGACATTTCAAAATGCAACATTTTTGAAGACATGAATTCCTTCATTTACTGAGAATATCACAGGTTCAGGCTTCCCAGCTCCAAAGCACTAGAGCCAAAGGTATTTTTTCTTGAGAAGTAAATGTTTCTATGACATCAAAATATTCAATTCTAATTTCCATTTTTTAAACCTTTTATTTCAAAAGTTGGTTCTTTTGAAATGCTAGTTCAAGAAAAAAAAAGCTAGGCATTTCATTGTAGATCACTTCAATCTTATCAGATTGCTTCATTTGTAAAGCAATATTTTGTGAAGTTGACAAACATTTAAATTTAAATAGCTTCTCTTGGTTTGATATTTCTTTAGTTAAAAAAAAAAAAGTAAATCCCATGGATTCTATTTCAGACCTGCTGTTATGTGCCTTAAAAAAAGTCAACCCAAAAGGTGTCATAAACCAGAATGTGTTTTATTCACCCCAACATAAATTGCAAGTATAACAATGCCTGTGAGAAACAGTGAACTGAAGAGAATTTTTCAAGCACTCCAGTGTGCCAAGGAAACCGCTTACTCATCAGTTATTCCTGCTTCAGCTCAAGATATTCTGAAGTAGAGATATCAAAGACTTCTCTGTAAAACTCAGAACCAAAAGAAATTGGACATTTTAATTCTGAGTATGAGGTAACGACCTGGTTCTCTAAAAGTTTAAGAGATTTTAAGAGAAAATTTAAGAGAGTTTAAGAGTTTAAGAATTTTCTGATGTTTGTGTGCTGGGAAGCCCAGCCCTTTTTGTGATTTTTTGCACTGAAGGCCTCAAAAAGGGTTTCAAACTCCCTTGAAATACTCTTTGTTGCTATTTTTACTTAGAGACAGACAAACAATGAAATTAAGGGGACAGAAATGGTGCTGGAAATTTTATACCTGCCACTCAAAATTCCAGTGGAGAGGGAATATGTTTAGTGTAATTCTGCACAGCACATCATCAGGTGATAATTCAGATCTTGATCTTCAGCCCATAATTATGAAATGTGTGAAGATTTGCCTGCTAGTAAGCTTGGATCTGGAGCATCAGTTATATGCTCACACACCATCATAAATCAGATTCTTCTCCCTTCAAAGACTTGGCATTAGACAACATAGTCTAAATTTGTAGAAACACATGTATTTATTGCATATACTTCAACATGTATATCGGAATAGCATGATAACCTGATAGTTTTAAATTTTATATATATTCTCATTAAAGTGTTTTGCAGGTGAATTTTGGGAATTTTGGGAAACCTCTTGCTCGCACAGGTGAAGATTGGATGACATATCTTAACCAAGTTGAAGATTTCATAGTGTCCCCTCTCTCACCTGTAAGTAAAACTAAATACTTGGACTCTCATTCCTTCATGCACATCTTTTGACTTACAAGAAGACCTTTTATTATTATAAGGGCTCTGTAAATGGATTTTGTCAGGGAGGCAGGAAAGAGTGTCTGTTTGGGTTTTTTATTACATGGGGAATCATGGAGTAGAGAAGAAATGGAGATGAAGAGGGACCACAAGATGCATCACTGGACCAAAGCTGCACTAAATCTTAGTGCCAGCTCTGGGTGTTGCTACTCTGCATCTGAGGCCGTTTGTTTTCATATCTAAATCACTTTCTAACCCACTCTTACCTGGGCTACAACTGCTCCTGGAGTAGGGGTGATCACCAGTGGTAAATGGAGATTATTCTTAGCCAAATTCAGGCGTCCTGATACATCTCACTTTTCACTTTCTCAGCACATTTTATTCAATTTTATTAGGTCATTTAGCAAATAATTTTAATTTTCTGCTTAGATCTGAATTTCTGAAAGTAATGTACTGTTGTACAGTTAATGAGTCTGCTAATAAGCTCCAAGAAAATGTGATTTGCAAATCATTCCAGGACATAACTGTCACTCAGACCCTATGCCAATTAGCATAACCATTAGCGACTATCCCTAAGAGGTCCTTGAAATTTAAATGAGATTTCCTAAGATCCCTTTTACTAGGGAGGTTGAAGATTCTGCCTCATATGGAAAATACAGCCTGGTAAAAAGCAATAATTAATTAAAGACAAAGTATATCTTTAGCTGTAAATGCCCACCTGGGTTCTGACAGCAGCAGCAGCCTCTCCATCAGGCACTCGGTATTTGTCCTTACAGTGATGTTAAGAGGTGCCATTGCTCACTTGAGCAGTTGCTGCTGAGACATTGATACATGGGTGGCTCTTTATTGCAAATATGAAAAGCTTGTTAGCATGAAGGGGGCATGTTAGCATGTTTAGGGGGCAGTATTTTACTCACAAGGTCTTGCTAAATCTTGGTGGATTTAGTGGCTTGGTGGACCTGGTTTTCTTGAGAAAAAGGCTGCGTAAAGACTTTGGGGAGTTGTGGCCAGCACTGAAATGCTCTCAGGTGCTCTGGGTGCAGGCAATATTTGTCTGGTTTCAATTCCCCTTGGAATTCTGTCCTGATGCTTCACTCCACAGGCCCACCACTCAAGAGAAAGCACTTTCATCAACACTTCTCTGTCATTGAACTTTCTAATCTCTTATTTCTTTGGGGTTCCACGACCAATTCTGTCACATGTTTTGGGAAGAAAGAGATCTTCAAGGCTTTTTTTAGGATAACAGCCTCTCAGAGATCTTGCCATAACATTGCAGAGATGTGTTCCTGCAGGGAAAATTTTAGTCTGGCTATCAATCAGGCAATTATAACACTTGGATAAAATGCAAAAGCTTCAGACTCTGGAGAAGAGTGCTGTGGCTTGGAGGTATCGAATAAAAAGCATGCCCTATTAGGCAGTTTTAAAGACCTAGCAAAGGCATTAGCTTAATCTCTCTTCTTTTAATCTTGCCTTATCTCATTTACAAAATGAGAAATCCCTATGCTTGCAACACATTTCTGCCAGAGTCAGGTGGTCCCTCAGTGCCCTCTGTGGTCAGAGCTGGCTCAGGGAGTGATGTCCTTGAGTCATCACCTTTCCTGCCCAGCAGCCCTTCAAGATGCAGAGAACAACTTCTGGGGCAGGATGTGAACCCCAAAGCTGCACACACACTTCCTCTTCTGTCTATATATTCATGTAGACCTATGAATTACGGCTGCAGCCATGTGGTCTGTGAGGATTATGATGTAGTCCAAAGCCGGCTTTCATGAATTTGACAAACATAAATTTGAAGTCTCATGCTCAGAGAAGTGGTACAGGAGGATGCTTATGGCTGAAGGATGGAGCTCATCTAAGAGGTCTTCTCAAGGACTTTTAATTTTTAGACTGATTTTTTCCCACATTTAACCGAGCAAGTGAACATGAATCATGGGGTTATATAAAGCAATGGTCAAACAACTGATGAGGCATTTAGGAGGGACTGGGGTAGTCAGACAAATGAACAAAGCAGGTAACATGCTAAGGTTAGGAGATAGGTAAGGAAGAGGAGATAGTGTTTGTTGAGACTGAGGAACTGCCTCAAAAAATGGTGCTATGAATTAATGGCACAGTAAAAATGAGCACTAAGCTGATCATATTCCTTGTGTGTCCTGTGAAGGGCTGTTTTCCCAGCCACCTCCAGAAGGATTCTCCCACTGTCATTTATCTGTGCTCCCATCATGCAGAGAGGCATTTGCCCATCACCACCTGCCACCTTTTGGCAGCAGTGGTGGGCTGGTTTCCTCAGATCCCACCTGCTAATGACTTGCAAGTTCATTTGTTTTCCTTTTTTATTTTAAAGCATTATTGAAAGGATTTAGGGCTGCAGAAAGGATGTATGTACAGCAAATCTCATGCATACGATGCCAACTAGTTACAATGGTGATTATTAATAATATCAAGCAACAGCTGGGACCCAATTGATTAAAGATGACCAGGAGGTTCAGGAGGCCTTAGAGCACTTTCCAAGGTCTGGTTTTGCTTTTTCTGACTGAGCCTGACCAGCTGTCACTGGATGTGGCAGGTTTGCACAGCCGGGTCCTGCTAACCCGTTTCATGTCTCGCCAAGAATCCACTGGGCAGGTACAATCCTCTCAGAGCTGTCAGTAAGCAGCTGTATCTCAAAGGATGCTACTGCTATTGTCAAAACTTAATAAATGCCAGGGCTCCTTATTTAATATGGAGACTTTTTAGCTTTTCCTGGTTTCTGTGGCAAGCCTAAGGGACTGTGGTTCTTAAACCATTCCCAACGTAGACCTTTTATATTATGCAGCTATATTTTTCTTGGCCATGTCAGCTGTTGGTGGCTGATCATTTGCCATTTTTTTTTTTCTCTTCGTAAGGAAAGCCTGGGGCATATAAATCATATTTTCATGCAAGAAACCAGGTACAGATTTTTTGGTATTTGCCCTTAATTGCCTTCTCAGTTTTTGTTAGACAAGAAAGGATATTAACGGGATTGCGCAATGGCCAATTAGTTTTAAAGGTCTTTAGTTCCATTACTTATCTGGAATAATTTGTAATCTTCTTTGACAAAGGCAGCCGAGTAACCCTTTTTGATAATAACACTAAATCAGGCTGCTACAGCACATAGCGATTAACATATACAAGGGATGTTACACCAAACAGAAATTCAATTTAACAGATCTCACGGCTCCAACCATACCCCAATTATATTCATATCCTTCTGTAGACTCCTCTATTCTACCCTCTTATCCCCATCTTCACAGGGTCTCAGTATGAATTTATCATGTTTCCTCTTGCTCTTGTTCATTTGCAGCCTGCTCACTAGCTATGGAATTTTTTTCCATAATGTTATTTGATTTCTTCATTCTTTATTGATCCCTTATGACGCTACTGGCTACAGAGGGACCGTGTTACCAGAGAAGTGGGACAAGGCATGTGCACACTTGGACCCTTCCCCAGATCTCAGTGACATAAGTGCACTGACTGCTGTTGGTCAGTCATTTAGGGTCTGGAAGCTGTACAGGTTGAACAAGACTATTTCTGTAAGGGACTTGACTTACCTTTCCCTCTCTAACACAACTGGGACTCAGCACCCTGAGGTGGCAGCCCCTGGACCTCAGGGTACTGGGAGGGCTGGTGAGTTATTCTGCTACTCGAGCAGAAGACCCTTAAGTGCAGACTCTTTCCCAGTCAGACAGGTTACCAAATCTTTACTGAAGCCTTTCTCCATGCTGGGAGCTGTTGGATCCTGGGCACTTGTCATCTTCCAGACTTCTTTCTCTGTTTAAAACCATTAGAAAAGCAGATAGAACCATTAGAAAAGCAGATAGAAAACTGTGAAGGGGTCTTGTGAAAGAAGCATAATATCACTACTCTTGCTATAATACAAATATAATTTTTTTTTCCTTTGACCAGTGGAAAAGGTTTGAGAGAAAAGTATTGAGGGAACAAAGAAAGCAAGCTTGAGTTGAAGACTCTCTAAGTAGAGCCAGCAGTCTCTCCTAATAGAAAGTAAAATCCTCACTAATGAGCTGTTATCACTTTAAAAAGGAGAGGATTAAATCAGTTCATAAGCCACTTAAGTGCATCTGCAGACAAAGCATATTCTTATTATAGGACCTGCCTGTCTGTGCTATCTCTGATTATTTCTTCTGAGCCTTCTCTAGGCATATCAAGGAAAATCTCTTTTGTCAGCTGAGGACACTGTCTCAAGTGGAGGTTTTCTCCTTGTGGTTTAACCCCAGCCGGCAACCAAACCCCACACAGCTCCCTCGCAGTGGGATGGGGGAGAGAATCAGCAGAGTAACAGTGAGAAAACTCATGAGCTGAGATAAAGACAGCTTAAAAGGTTAGGTAGAAGACATGCATGCAAGCAAAGGAAACACAGGGTTTCCTTCCCCACTTCCCCTGGCAGGCAGGAGTTCAGCCATCCCCAGGACAGCAGGTCTCCATCACACGTGACAGTGACTTGGGAAGACAAACATCATCACTGTACGTGTGTGTGTCTCCCCCCTTGTCCTTTCCCCCCCAGCCCCAGATGCTGAGCATGACACCATGTGGTATGGGTTATCCCTTTGGTCAGTGGGGTCAGTGTCCTGGCTGTGTCTCCTCCCAAGTCCTGTGCTCCTCAGCCTGCATGGTGGTGGGGAGAGGAGCAGAAAGGGCCTTGGCTCCGTGTGAGCACTGCTCAGCAGGAACAAAATCATCCCTGTGTTCTCCACATTGTTTCCAGCACAAATCCAAAACACAGACCCATACCAGCTACTATGAGGAAAATTAACTTTCTCTCAGCCAAATCCAGCACACTCCTCTCTATGGTGTGCACATTCCACCAGCTTTTTATATAGTGTGGGAGACTCCTAAATGTTGTCCCAGCCCAAGTCAATTAAGAGCCAGCCACAGGGGCATCTCAAAACAGAAAATGAGGCAACTTAGCAGCCAAAAGATCCTGAGGGATTTAATTCTGTGTCCTCTTCTTGCCCCCATAAAGCTGTGCTGGAGAGAGCAGCTATGTGACATTCCTTCTATCTTTCTGTTTTCTTTCCTTCTGTTTTTTATTTATTTGTTCATGAGCCAGGAAGATTTCTTGACAGCCCTTGTGAGTGTCAGCGATCAGAATGCAATGCCACGGAGACTGAAATCAGCTGTCACCTCTCAAACGCCTCTCCAGTGCTCCAAGTGTCAAACAAGTTTGTCAAAACGTGGGCAGCTGCCTGCACACAAAGCGTTCATCTGGGGCTGGGTTCTGATACCTGCTTTCATACTAAATGTTGTCTCTTCCTATAGGTAGCACAGGCAATAAAATCTGCTGCTTTCAAAAAATCAAACAGGCAGAAAAATGTGGAGCCAACGCATCTGTTGCATGGCAGGTTCTGATGCTTGTTGGTTATTGTACAGCCATAAAAATTCAAACCAATTTAAACATGCCTGTGTGCCAGGAGGCTGGCAGAGCTCCTCTTGCTTGAGGGAGGTGACGATTTAGTCTGGCTTTGTGTGAAACATGTTGGGTTTTCTGTCCGTGTCGGATGCTCACCTGTGGAAAGATGGGAGCATTTCTTCCCTTTGTCAACCTTCTGTAGGCTTCTCTGGTCAAACAGCGGATTTCTCCATGGCAGGGACCACCTCTGCTACATCATGTCCCCTGTACAGCCCTTCATTGAAGTCTGCTTTGCATTCTGTATCTCATGCGGCTGTGTAGAGCATCCTGAGATGTGTGCAGGCACATGGGGCCAGGCCCATGCTCATCTAGGTCAAGATCCTCCTGAGAAGGTAGCATTGAATAGGTGCTTTAAAGGGTCTTTGCCCCACATTATGTGACTCCAAATGTGTTCCCATGCAAAATGTACCAGATTTGCAGCAAATGCCACTGTCACGCCTTGCACAGGTTTCTTGAGAATAGGTTGGCAGGTAAAAAAAAAGAAAAGAAAAAACCCAACAAAACAAAAAAGGAAAATAAGAAATAAGAAAAAAAGAAAAGAAAAAAAAGGAAGAAAAAAGAATGAAAGAAATAGACTCCATGAAAGTGCTCACAGAAAGAAACTAAACGTCACAAGACACAGAAGAGCACTGGTATTATGACTGCAGGAGAAGCTCTGGTCAGTAATCACACCTCATGGACAACAGAAAGTCTAAGCACAGCACTCACAACTGTAGGAAACAGGATTCATCAGTGCCACACCTCATAAAACCACTTATACTGTGCCTTGCAGGATTTATTGTCATCTGGTCCACGTCCGATGCAGAGCGTTGACCTGGGAGTCATGAATCCACAGTTTCCATTCCTACCTCTTCCATGGTGACAAGGTGGACTGATTTCCATCCAAGTGATTTAAATAAGCCACCAGGGAACTGTGATTTAAATCATCTATGTTTGCTTTTTACATTGGCAGGAGAGGCAGCTTTAATGATGTATGGTCCTACTGCTGCGGCTGAAATCTAAATTCCTGGAATATTCCCTCTAGATAATCTCTAAAGTTCATGTATTTGCCTCTGGCTGCTGAGCTGCACACAAGGGAGTGAATTCTTGGCAGGGCTGCACAGTCTGGAGCTGCTCCGCTTGTATTGGCAGCCTGAAATAGGCAGCCCAGAGTGAAGGAGCCAAGCAGGGTGGTATTAAGTACCTCTTGGCCGCTGCTGAGCTGAGGAAGAAAAGGCAGAGTGCTCCAAAGAGTTGGGAAGTGCAGGAAGAGGTTTGGCAGGATGTGCTTCATGGTGCTGAGCAGTGACCACCTTGCAATGGGATGAGGGCAGGAATGAGGTGAGATGCTCATGCAGGCAGGACAGGAGCAGTGTGAGCCATGTGCAGTCTAGGAATTTAGGATTTCCAACCTGGATATGAAGGTATTCAGAGAAATTCCAGCCTATATGGATGGACAATTTATAGTTTTTTTTTATATATTGTTATTATTTTTTTTCCCCATGGAAAATTTTGGAACTCTTTGGTACACAAACTGTAAACAGATGGTTGATATTCAGGCTGGCCATTTCTATTTTCTACTAGCTAGGAGAATGCAGAATGCCTAAACATTGTGGTTTATACAAATATGTTGTTTAACCACACATTAATCAAGACATTATTTTTATATTTTGTAACCTTAGAAAAGGTGAACAACATACTTTTGTAGCAGTGGAAAATCAGCTGCTCATATGGGACATGCTGGGAAGTGGGACTCAAGGATGTAAATAGGCAGCATTTTACTTTTTTAATAATAGTGCATGAAAGTGTTGAGTGCAAAAGCAGCAGTATTTCTGGCCATCTTACAGAGTAGTTTTATAAAAGAGAGATCTTTTTGTCTCATCCTTAAATTTATACTCTTGAACTGAGCAGATCCTGACTTTCTGACTTTCTGAGTTGCCTGTTCACAGTACTACAGTAGTTGAATAACCTGATATAAAGAAAAATAGTCCTTTAGTTCCTGCAGGAGTGGCCATGAGTTTATGTGCTTTTGTGATCAGTTCTGGGTGAGACAGGTTAGTTGGTTTGACCTCCTCTTATCTGCAGTGACAAGCATGTGACATCCAGATCGAGCATTTCTGGTTAAAGCTGTGTAATAGATTATAATAAATTTACACAGTCCATTTTTAATCTTGGAATCTGAACTTTTTTTTTTGTTTATAGCAAAAAGCATTTATGGTTTGAAAATCTGATTATATTTCCAATAAGTTATTAATTGACTTTCACGTTTTTTCCATCCTGGTGTGCATCTGCAGGCAACTCTTCCCCTTTCATATTTTCCTTTCTCCATCCACAAAGTGGGGAAGACGCTTACCATATGTGTATAACCCAGCAGGTTTCCCAGTTCTAAACGTGCAATTAATGCTAGCTACTATTATTTCTTTATTGCAGAAGGCACTTTTCACACCTTACATTATTGAAGCAGCATGATACACATCTCACCATCTCCTTTCCATTGTGAGCAGCATCCCCTACTTTTCCAGATCACGCAGAGATGATTGATGCCACCCGACACAGTAGCAGTTCCCTGACATAACTTCCCGAGGTATTTAGTGTATGCAGTGAGCTTAGGAAAACCTGTTAGTGAGGGGAGGTAGAAACATGCCTCACCTGTGTGGGTCGGTGTGACCTCAGGAAGTGTTTGGTGCTGTGCATTTCAAGGCCAAGCACTCGATGACGTGGCGTGCTCTGTTCTTCTCCATCTCCTGGCTCCATCCCTGTAGCCATGGTAATAGTGTGTCCTGCAAAAGATGTGGCTGGCACTGAGCACAGCACATTCCCCTTATCGCCTGCAATGGGAGGCTGAGGAGCAGGAGATGCCTTTTCTCCCTGTCGTTGCGTTAGCGCAGCGCTGGGACTCCCACGCTGTTCTCCTCTCCTCCACAGCTGCCTGCCCTCCTCGAGTGCTCCTTCACACAGACACCCATCTAAGGGAGGGCAAAAAGACAAGTATTAATAATTGCATTATCAGTTCTAAAGCCAGGGAGCTTGGCTGACCTTTTTATTACTGATAGGATAATGTGGTGAGTAGATACCATCAGAATTTGCTTTCTTCTTTGGACATTTAGTGAGTAAACTAGATATTGATCTATGAGTCTCATCAAGGACTCTCATTGAAGGTTTTCCTGAAATCCCAATCTCTCTGGTTCATATGTATATTTTGAAAATTATTAACACCACACTGCCTGTCTCCAGCTCAGAACTGGAATTTGGAGGAGCTTTGAAGAGCTCTGCTTGTGGCTTCTTGTGTTTTCAGTGGAGGCTGGATACCAGGACTCATTTGTCAAACTACCAGCTACAAGAAAAGAGAGCTGTGAAAGGACAGCTACCTCAAATGCTGTGACCAAAGAGGAGAATAACATTTTGGCCTCCGTGGCTCTTTTCATGTGTGGATCTCGAAGTGCTTTGGCAACACTAATTTGAAGTGGAAATGTCACTAATTAGCATTTATGCCTGGGATGGAGGGATGTGTTTTGCAAATCAGTGATGTTGTGAGCCATTCTGATTTGCCACCAGATGAGGGATAACATGTGGCAGAACAGGCTTTGCTCATTTGCTCTAAAAAGCTCAGTTCGGTGTGGTGACCGAGAGGGATCTGCAGCAGAGCTTTGCACCACAAGGTCTGTACTGTGAACAGGAAGCACAAATAAGTCTTGAAATATTTGTGACCAAATCCTCTCTCTCCTTAAAGTTACACAGATGAGAAGGGGATTGATGTCTAAGGGGAGATTTCATTTCCCCACCCTCTCTTATCTGTAGTGTCAGTAATTGGCAATTGAAATCAGAGAAGCTGGATGCTGAACCTGGCCTAATGAAGAACCATGACAGTTCTGAGTGTGGTATGTTGGAAAATAGGATTTTAGTGATGCCACTGGTAAAGAAACACTTCTGGGAAGGAAAAGGAGGGTTTGACTTGCAGGTCGAGAGCCAGGGCTTATTTGTGGTTTCTGGTGCCCCCCAGGTTGCAGAGTAGATGCACTCAGTAGTAACTGGTGATGGGCTTCACAGCACTTGCTGACAGGAGTGGCAGTGACCTGGGTGCCAAGCAAGACCCACTGCCCAACCTGTGCTGCCAAAGGCTTCTTACACCACTGCAGCACTCAGCAAGGATTGTCTTGGGGGACAAGCAGCTACTTCTTCACCTGGAAAAACTCTTCTTCATTTCAATTCATTTGCCATGTCCTTCATTTTTAGCACCCAAAGTCCAAATTATCTAAACAAAGACAAGGAGATTGTGTGGACAGCTGGGAGAAAAGACGCCTGTGGATCAGGGGGGCTGGAGATCTTGATGTTTTTTCACAAGATTATTATCTCCTCACAGGGTGTAAATGCAGTTCTGGGGAGATTCAGCTGGCAGAACTGCTGGCTGTGCTATGCCTGATTCAAATCCCTTCCTTCAATTGCTAGACCCAACAAGCAAAACCTAATAAGTCCCCAAAATACAGTGGTATAGTAATGAAGAATGCTGTGCAGCATTTAGCAATAGAAAAGCATGGGTAATGAGGGACTTAATTTGGAACATATCATTTGTCAGATAATTTGGAGGCACATCTCAAAACAGTGCATAAGAATGGAGTTTGCTGCACCAGCTGAAGTCACCCCAAATGTTCTTCCTTTGTTGCAAATCCCTTTTCAAATGTAAGCCTTCAGAAAAGAACCTGGAACCGATACATGACATATAAGAATAAATGTTCACAACACATATTTTGGGTTTGGTTCAAACACAATATTAGAAAGCTGGATTAATTGTGTTTGTATCAAACCCAAATATATTTTATGAAACAATGAGGCCTCTTAAATAGCTAGCTGCTGCCCAGAATATATTCTCCCTGAACCAAGCTAGATAACAGCATATCCCTCTTAAATTGGTCAGGAGAACTGGCTGCTGAATGACAACTCTGTGCCCCACATTTATGCACCATCTGTGACTTCCACAGCAATTTGCTCATTTTAAAAATCAAAACTTGATTTTTTTTTTCCCCCTTGACTCTCTCTCTTCTCCCTTCTTTGCCAGAGCTGCAGGGTAAATCCAATATCTGAAAACCAAGCAATGTTGTTCTTCCTACTGCAGAAATGGCTTCTGCTGGTGGTGCATGAGACATGATGGAGTGTGGCTTGTTCCTCTGCAGCTCTGTTGGCTTGGTGGTGTAGTTAAGGCTTTACACCAACAGGCTGTGGATGGGCAGCCACTGGGAGGAATTCCTGTGAGTGACCTGTCTTTCCCCAGAATCAAGCAGAGCATATGAGAGAAAGAGGAGACTTAAGTTTGCCCTCTTGAGACTCCCAATCTAAAAGGCTGCATTTGCATGGTAAATGCCAGCTTATGTAGGAAGAAACCAGCTCTTGCTAAGGAGGACAATTAGGGAAGTTGTTTCTAGGTTCTAGTGATCCAACATCACCACATCTCTTCTGTTCTTAAAAAAACACTTGATATTATATGAGTAAGGACTATTTCTGGTGCCACACAACCTTCTTAGTGCATTTCTGTGCCATCATCCATGTGCAGGGAGCAGGTAGGACATTTTTTGGATGGGGATGAAGCCTGAAGAGTGTGGCACTAACTGATTAGAGTCTTTTTTGCCTATCTCATTGCAAAAGAAACATGGGGTCACTCAGGGGCATTAACGGCAGGTAAACTAATGAGAAGAAATGCTGCTTCATGCAGAGTGTAATTAGCTGCTCACAACCCCCCTGCCCCCAAACTGCCAAAAGGTCGAGGAAGCAAACCTGAATTTTAGGGGTGAATCTGACAGTGATTATTTCATCTCAAGTTACCGGCACTCAGGAAAGTAGTCAAAGCTCAGGCTATATATAAAAGCTCAGGCAAAATATACAAACATTAAAATTTGCAGAAGGAATTTCTTCTGCTCTTCCATCCCCATTGTTTTGCATCCATCCATTTGTAGCACTGCACACCTGTTACTATAGTAGCAGACTGGGGTATTTTTACCCTGAGCTGATATTGGCCACTCTCAGGCAGAAATCAATCCACCACAGCAAAGCCAGGGCTCCTGCATTTGAGAAAAGACAGCTGCTATCAAATCATCAAAGTAGTTCATGCTTGGCTTAGAGGTCTTGAATTGTAAATAACACTGGTACATTTAAATTCTGAGCAGAATTTATGATCGAGCCGTAGATAAATACATTCTCTCACAATTACACATTATTGGTGGGCTGATCTCCTGCAATTCCAGAGGGTGGATCAGTTAAACACTCCTTATGTTGGTTTGTTAGAGCTGGAGCAGAGCTGGAAAGCAGGGTTGCTTAGCTCAGGTTTTCCCTGAGTGGCTTGACATGACTCTGAGCTTCACCCAGACTTCTGGTTTTGTTTGACATGGACTCTTTTTGAAACAAGCAGCTAACCACGTGTATCTCTCTGCACAGCTTGCATGAAATGCAGCCCTGAAAACCGTGCTCAGATTTTATGAAACTTTCCAAAGCACTCTGTGAAATTTGATGTAATTGTGATTCTGACAAACCCCAAGAACTGATGTGTTTTGCTTTGGTTTTATGCTGTGCTGCATGTACTTTTGATGGCTCTAAATCAGACACCTATCTGAACTTTCTCTGCTGTAGACATGGGGTGGAAACTTCCTGGGAAAAGGCTGCCTCGTGCCATTTCTGTCACTTACCAGGCTTGATGGGAAACATCAGCAGAACCATTTTTTCTCCGAGGTGTGGGATACTTCCACTCCTTCCTCTGCTAAGGCTATTTTAACTGTAGATATGAATCAGAGTTTGTCTTCTGGGTGGAAGGCTCATTCAGTTGTCCTTTTATCTTCACCCTGTCTACACAGCTCTTCTGCAGATGGCAAGAGAGAGATGTCATCTGGAGGCAGCAGCTGGCACGGTGGCAGATGACGTGAAGGTGGGTGCGGGGGTGTTGCTTGCCTGCCTGAACCAGGATCAAGTCAAATGAACGGTGCCGTGAAAGGAGATGAAGGAAAAAGGAAACACTCTCCCAGGCAATTTTCTTGGAGGAATAAAATTACACGAGGAATGATTGACAAATTAGAAGCACTTTGCACCTAATTTTAATGTGTTCGGATCTTAGGGAGGAGAAATATGTTAAGTTTCAAATTACCCACTTTACCAATTGCTACTTTCTCTAAAATCAAAATTCAGCCTAGGCATTTGGTGCTAAATCTTAAAGAAACAAGTTGTTTTCTATGGTACACTGCATTCTTAAACAGCTTTATTTGAAAGTCCAGCTGAGCAAGTTAATTTAAGCAGTGAGCTGGTCCATGACAATTAAGCACTTGTTATTGAGGCCAGTTACTTCTACCAGTACAAACCATATTGCCATGTAAACTTAGGTTAAACCTGACCTTGGGCTCTAACTCAAAGCCATCTGATGTCCATGAAAGACTTTCAATTGATTTAATGGCTCCTGATGCAGATCTCAGGTGACACCAACAATTAGTGCTGGCCTCCAACCATCAGTGGTGGCCTCGCTTGATTTACTAGCCCCAGTGACCCACATTCCCAGAAAAGGAGGAGCAGTTTCCCAAAGTACTTTTTCCTCCTACTCATCTGGACAACAACTGTTCTTGCTCTAGTGCCATCCTACAGCTGGTTGTATTTCTCCACCTTAAGGGAAACTCCTGGAGGAAATCTGATGTCCCTGGAAGCTATGCCCTTTTTCTACATGTCTACATATATACATGCATTGCTCCAGACACCAGAGCTTGTGAGGGAAGATCTGAAGCCAGGCTTTAAAGTGCTCTTCAAGCTGGGCTGCTCTGCAGTCTGTCTTTGAAGCTCTTTCCCATGACCTCGGTCCTTCAGGCCTGCTAGCAATATGACATGTCCATTTTATTTAATGTAAGCGATCTGAAATGGCAAGTTCAACATCCCAATTTGGTAATGAGACTTATTGAAGCTTATGAGCTGCCCTGGCTTGCAACACAATTAAATTTCAGGAAACAGAAAATATTCCAGTGAGGCTGGTGGATTTGTAATACTATTTGAGGCTTAATGCATAATAAAAATCTGCCATTTAAGGTTTAATATAATATGCAACGGCCCTAAATGACCAGTAAAAACATTATGCAAATTTTTAAGGAAGTTATTCCCTCCTGTAAATGACAATTTATCAATGGCTTGTAAACAAAGGGCTTTCCTCATGGTTATGTACCGAAGAAAATGCAGAAATGAGCAGCCATAAATGGGTTATAGAAACAGGAGGTCAACAGAAAGCCGTATGGCACGAATTGTTGCGGGCCTTCCTGCCAGCTGGGGAAGGAAAGTAATGCACTTTTTCCCCTGCGTGCCAACAGACTACATTCAGTCTCCCCCTCTTCTAGTAAAAGTAATTTGCTTACAAATAATGAGATTTTTTTTTTTAAACATAGTGCCTGCAGTTTCCTTTTTATTCTTCTTCACTTTTCCATTTTTATATTTGTTAAAATTTTCAGGTTTTTATTTGTATATGTAAGAATACACATACACACACCCACACACACATTTATTGCTGGTATTCTTCTCCATTATAAAGTGTTACACTGCCAGGTTCTCTATTAATATGTCCAGTCTTAGAGTGTCTGGGGTCCTCTGGGATTATCTGCTAACTGGCACCAGCACCTTCAGGAGGAGGGTGAAGCTGCTGCTGCTTCCCAGGGACAAGCACACATGGGCTTGCATCCATCGCTGCAGTCTGCCCTCCAGAGCTGGCAGAGATGGAGAGGTATAGGAGAAGGGGTAAAACCACAGCACAGGGTTGCACAGATTCCCAGGATGTTTTAAATTTCTTTTGGATAGTGTGGATAGAGCTGGGCCCCAAGAGACAATCCCATCACATCTAAGCTCCTAACATTATAATAGGTTTTGAAAAATGTTTCGACTATTAGGAAGCCCTTTTTACAGTCATGCCATCAATTCTGTATGAGAAGATATTTTATTTTAAATGTGCTACAAAGACACGGAGGCATTTGCATTGTTAATTTCTCAGATGTCAAACAAACACCATTATTGCAAAATGAATGCAGCTACCCAGCTGAGAAACAGATCCATTCACTGCAAATAAGCGAAACTTAAAAAATGAATGAGTTCTACTGATTGCAAGTATCATCAGAAATTAATAATGCTGTAGGAGTTTTTCACACAAAAAGATAATGAAAGTGTTGTGACTGTTTGTTTCTAGTTGTTGATCTTCACCCCTCTCTGAAAGGTGCAAGGGATCATCACTGTTCACAAGGGCATGTAGGGATAGGATGAGGGCTAATGGTTTTGAATTAGAAAAGGGGAGATTTAGGTGGGATGTTGGGGAAAAAAATCTTCACTCTGATGGTGGTAGATCACTGGCACAGGTTGCCCAGAGAGGTGGTGGAGGCATCATCACTGGAGACATTCAAGGTCAAGCTTCATGGGGATTTGAGTAACCTGACCTAGTGAAGATGTTCCTGCTCACTGCAGGGGGGTGGACTACATGGCCTTTAAAGGTCCCTTCCAACCTAACACATTCTATGACTCTATGAGCATCTTCTACTTCGAAGGTCCTGAATAAGAGCACTTTTCGTGTGTCAGTCTGAGGAACTGATCTTTCCAACTATATGTGATATGACCCTCAAGTCTTGACAATTGAGGCAGCTTTGTGTTGCCCTGACCAGCTGGACTCCTGAGTGAGGTGCTGAGGTGAGTGTGGTCTCCTGTCCTGACCTCACCAGATCCTTTTCAATCTGCAAGTACCTGCGAAATGCCTGAACCGGCTTTTTTAGTGTGATTCTTCCTGATTATTTCCTCTCTCACAGCACCCCTCCTTTGGCAGGCACTGCACATACCACTGCTTCTTACCTACCTTCTCCCATGCCTCGTTCCTTCTTCCTTCAACTTCTCCATGGCCAAGACGTTCTTTATTTCTTTGTGTTTGTAATAACAACTTCAGCTCTTGGAAAATTAGGTGAGATGAACTGCTTATGTGACAAATTAAACACAAACAGCTCTAAAAAACCATTTTGAAGTATTTGTCTGTGTCTGTGTATTCATCTACTAGATGAATCACTTGAGTTATAAAAAGTGTGGAAGAGAAAAATCTAATGGAAATGATAATATGATTACTGCCCATAATTCTCACAAATCAAGCATATCAGTTATACATAAGTAGGTTGTCTGAACGTCTGTGGATTTCTTTATTTTATTATTTAAAGCTGATTAAACAACTGATTGTAGGCCCTTCTGTGCCTTTCCACACAGTTGATACTTGAAGTGAAAAGAAACAGTTAGACATTTATTTTATGGCTATGTAACAGTCAATCCTCACGGGGCTGAATACTGCGTGCCCTTCTCTGTATCATCTTGTCTTAAGTATTGAGAAAACACAAGAGACACATTTATTTACAGATGTACTTAGTAAGGAGCTAGAAACTGGTCTCCATGTCAACCTACGTTTTACTTATTTATTTGGCCTTTGGTTATGTTGAGCAGACACAGCTAAGGAATTAACATCCTTTTTGTACATTTAATGATAATCCTTTAAATCCCTTTCATGAGCAATCCTTACCTTTCCCTGGATAAGGTTTTGGCTTGCTGAGAAGCAGGTAGGTTTGATATTTGAGATTAAGTAAAAGGAAGGGTCCCCTAACAACAGAACTTTAGGATCCTCAGAGGAAAAGGAAAATGTTCATATTAAATATGAAATAACTTGTATCAGCTAGACTTCAAACACTACTCCAGTTGTGTGACTCAGTAAACATATTTAGCTAAGGTAATCAGGTATAGCCTGATTTACCCACCTGCCTGTCAGTACAGCTTATTGTGGAAGAAATACAGCCAGAGAGCAATGGATCTGGTCATGCACATCATGGCCAGTGCATCTGCTTAGTGCTCATCTCCTGTTGATTTCAGTAGGGTCAGGATAGGAGCTACTGGGACTACTCCAAGTTTGTTATTTCAGATGAATTTAAAAAATAACATCTTTTCATTTGCTTTATTTTGCCATAAAGTCGATGGCTCCATCCTGCCAAAAGCCACTGGTAATGAGGTGCTGGCTATATGCAGCATACGCTCATTAAACATGTAGTGGGGTCATTCTGACCTGGGCACCAGAACCTGGGTACTGCTCATCTTGTTCATATGCCATTGCACTAACGGAAAGTTTTGGAACAAATCCATTTCTGAGCTGAATCCAGATTTTAAACCAGCCTCTGAAAGGTATCTGCTCATTTAATTCATTTGTAGTAATAGCCTCAAATGAGAGGCATTCGTTTCCTCTTAATGTAACTATATTGTAAAAGTCTATTGTGAACGAGGCACTTGTAGGAAATCTTAATTATTTTTTAAAGCTCTACTTCCTTTCAGACAGACAGATTTGGAAGATACATTTGCCCTTGTACAAATGAGCCCTTACTGTAGCTCTGAACAGACTTCCACAAGTGTTATGAGACCAAAAAACTCACATAACCTTTCTGAGAAAAGAAACAAAACCTCCACTCGGTTTCATGTATCCCGCTGCTTTTTGGTAGCTGAACAAAATGACAGAATACTCTATAGTCACATAAATAATTCCTTTTTTTTTCCTAAAAAAAAAAAAAAAGCTTTTTTTCCCTACAATAATAACAGATGTAACTCGGCATGTTTGATAACGCCTAGTACCACTCAAGTGGCTACAGAACTTGACAGCAACTGGGAACCATAATAATTTCATGACTCTCTTCTGTTGTCCTACAGCCCAGCAAATCGCTGTGGGCTGTACAATACAGCTACTGCTTGTCAGGTGTCTTCTCCCATTGCCTGTGCAAATGTGCAGTTACATGTAGTAGCGTCCTCAGGGGCTAGCTGTGCTACCATTTCTCTTTGCTGGTGGATTGGGCTTAGAAGTTCACATGCAACCAGTTCACAAAAAAAAAACCCAAAATGACCCCAAGACAATTGCTACTATTTTCCTTGTACTAGGCAATTCTTCAGACACTTACACTTGGATTAATATGCCTGTACAGCAAATGGTGGGGGACACCCAGTAAAAGGGCAATAGGTCCTGACACATATGATAGGTCTTCTGTCTCCTGCTGACATACTGCTGCACCTTTGTGCTGTACTTTACATTTCCCAATTTCAAAGAAAATATGGTCCTGATCCTTCAGCATTATATAAAATTAGCTTTGCAGTGGCAGCCAAAATGTATTTTGCTTGAGATGGCCTTAATTTCACAACAGTTTTGTAACCAATTCACATGGCACATATTTCTGCTAATTTTCTAAGCTGTGGGTTGTCAGAAGATGTATTTTGCAGCTAAGATGTTCATAGTGGGGGTGGTGGGGTCAGATCAATAGGCTTTTCTAAATCATGCTGCTCCCTAGCAAGCCCACTAGCAGTTGCTGCAGTGCAAGACTTTAATTAGAGCCACTTCTGGCAGTGAAACCGAAAATGAGCTGGGGGCTCATCTTCTTTGCTGCTGCCTGTTTGTTCCTTCACTTTGGGAAAGGTGGGCTAGCACTTGTCCCACTCCCTGTGACACTCATGAGATGCTTATAGAGTTTTCCTGAGGACTCTGAAGTCTTGAAAGTTGCTTGTGGATCAGTAGGTGATTTTCCTCCTATCACAAACTCTATTTCTCACACCAAGGGGTCTCAGGCCCTCCCAGAGCAGCTTCATGGCTGGTTTGAAAGAACTGCTGGGACAGCTCTAGTCAGCTTCATGTGGCATTGCAGCCTCACAGGGGACAAGGAAGAGAAGTAGAGAAGTCCCTAAATCATTTTTGGGGAAAGAAAAGATGAAAAACTTCTTCACTCTGCAGGTGGCTGAGCACTGGGACAAGCTGTCCAGAGAGGTTGTCGAGTCTCCTCTGCAGAGGCACAACCCTCCTGGACATGATCCTGTGCAACCTTCTATAGGTGGCCCAGCTTTGGCAGAGGGGTTGGACTAGGTGATCTCCAGAGGTCCCTTCCAGCCCAAAGTGGTCTGAGTCTGTGATACTGTTCTGTGACACCCACAAAGGGAACTGTTATTGTACAGGTGGTGTTTCGGCATGTGAATGAATGGGGCCTGCATTCCATGCAGGCATTGCCCACCAGCATTTAGGTGTAAGTTTTAATATCTACATTGCCATGCAAGACAGATATTTCTGCTACTCATGTTTATTCTGGAACAGGGAGGTAATACAAGCTAGTCCCTGGCTTCAGACTCATGAACAAATCTTGGCTACAACTGTGTATGTGCCTTTTAGAAAGCGAAGAGAGGTCTTCCTCAGCTGTGCTCACTCTGTGGCCACTCAGCCACTCTCTACAGAGACCAGGGTAAGTGCTACCGCTATGTAAGTTCTGTTCCCAGTGGAAAAGTGGTTTTTTTTCTTGATCTCAGACAGCTCCCTATCATTTACCATTAGAACTACAGACATTCTCCATTTGGCACAAAGGATCACCCCTCCTGTCCAAAACCCAGGTGCTGTGGCAGTTCAGAAGTGTGTTTCTTGCCTTTCTGTTTGGGGACTTTGTTATTAAGCCCTTGCTGCCAGAGGGTTTGTTGCATTTGTTTGGTAGATGTAAGTACACTCAGCAAAAGGAAACGTGAGGACAAGGGTTTGGGTAGGAGACAGCGTTTTCAGCTCTGCTTTCAGTGGTACAGAGGTACAGACACATGTTTATAATCCAGAGGATTTTCTTTTATTTTCAAAGTGCTTGAAAGATTAATGGCAGTCTGGAAAAAATCAATAGTAACTCATCACAGGCAAAATCTTCTGGAACACAAAATCCCACTGGGGGGGACAGAGCAAAATTATAGCAGTCTGCAGCAGGGCTAATGAGCCTGTGATTAAAATTGAGGACTAGCTGTGTCACTCTGCACCTCTCCTACAGGCTTCCTGGGAAACCTGGCCCATCAGAGTCCTGAATCCTGAAAATAATTTAGACACCATTAAAAAGAATAATTATGCAGCCTAGACTTCTACATATGAGAGCCATAGTCCTTAATGTCTCCCTGCCTCAGTTTCCCCTCTCTAAAATTTCATTGTCTTCTTTCTCTCCTGTTGAAGCTCTTTGTCTTCTTCAGGCTGTAACCTGGTGAAAGGCAGAGAGCTTTTGCTGTCTGGACACACACAGTGCTTTGCCCAGGAGACTCTTGATCTTGCCAAGCACATCAAACCACTGCTCTTAACAGAAATAATTAGTGAAGAAGTTTGGTCTGAAATACTCATGAGAGGCAAAAATCAGGTAACGCAAGAAACAGATTTCCAGAAGGGAACTTTGTCAGATGAGTCCCTTAAATCTCCTCAGGAAAAGCACTCTGTAAAGGATAACCTTGAACTGGTGGGAGATGAAGCCATCTTACAATGTATTTTGAACAACAATCATTAGGTGTGCAGGATGTTAGTAAGTAATATGAACTGGTGAGATGATCTCTCTTCCAAGAAGCCACCTGAAAAGAAATAGCAATTTCAAACCACTGGATGCTCTCATAATTTCTGTGAATGCAAAATGAAGACAGAAGCAAGGTTGTGGAGCATTTCTGGCACAATACCTTTGCAAGGTCTTACTTGGAAGGAGGGAATGAAACTGCATATGTTGAAAGCTATTCTAATAATATTTATCAGAAGAAAAAGCCTCACAGAGGCAGCTGCCAGGGCTGAATCAGAATGTGTCAACATCCTACTGCCTGCGATCTACATCAGATCTAAAAGATTTGGCAAGAAATTTGGATCAGAGCAATTACCTGTGTGGCTATTTGTTAAGGGTTGTCTCAAACACAGCACTCAGAGAAATTGAACTGTCAGAAGCTAATACAGGAATAATAAGAGGACATTTCATCTCCATTGGACACCAGAGATGAATAGCAGGTAAGTTTGAATGGAAAAAAAAAAAACCTAAATTGAATATGTATTTGGCTTTAGTTTTTGTTAAAGGACTATAACGTGAATAATGAATATTTTAAGGAGAGAAGACTAGGCCTTCAATTTCTTTCAATAATGTTAGTGTTGTATATACTGGTTTGAATAAAATACATTTCATAAAACACCTACACACAGCTCTGCAATGCATTATGGATGGCCCCTCTTGAGAAATCTTACATTGCTTTCAATTTTGACACAGTGATATAGTAATAATAGAAAATTCAGGCATAATATTCAGACTGCATCTTTCTTCCCCCTTTATTATTTTGTGCCACACTGGGTGAGCACAGATATGCTTTCCTGATGCTTCCTTAGGCAGCTTGCACAGTGCTGTGGTACTCACAGGAGGAGGTATCTGATGCACTGGAAGGTTGTGGCCTGCATTGTGTGGGCTGAGCCTGGAGGATGGAGCAGCGTTTTTCACCAAAAAGCTCCCGAAGTAATTGAATTTCTGCACAGAAAGAAGCTGGAGGAGCTGGCACCAACACACAGATGTATGCCATGCTTGATTAGAAGTCAAATCAGGCAGCCTAAGAGGTGTCCCTTGGGAGTGATGGAGAAAACTTCAGTGCTTGGCAGTGCTTGAGGGGGACCGCAAGGAAGCGCCAATGTGCAGACATGGGCCTGAACCAACTGCTGTTCACCTGCCAGGTCTGCTTGGCCAAAAGGACCCACAGACCCTCTGCTTTTCCAGGTCACTTTGCCTTTAGCCCTCTTCCTGTGTACCCTTCTTGATAAATCTCCTGGATTTATTCCATCAGAGAGTATGTTGGGGCTCTTATCTGCTGTGTGGGTGCGTCCTCGTAGTAACAGCAGGGCAGATGAATTTGGTTTCCTGCTATGCATGCACAGACCAATTTCCAGGCAACCTAATTATGAGGGAAATTGTGAAATGGTGCAGTTAACAATCAGGCTTTCGAACTAAAACGGAATCTGCTATTGATGAAGGAATGGTAAATCAGGCACTGCTGTCCCTGGCCAGATTCAAACTTCAAGAGGGCAGTGAGACACAAGGACAAGGTACTACCAAGGTGGTAATGACAGCATTAAATACTATCCAGAGCCATGGATCATCATGACCCACCAGCGGGTGAGATGACCTTTTGCTGATGTTCCTGGGTCTGAAAGGCTCCATGTGCCAGTTCTGGAAAAGCCCAGTGACTCACACAATGTTTGGTTCTGAAATTTTGGAGATAAAACCTCCAGCTTCCCCCAGTTTTGGAGATATTATTTTTCAGAGCCCTTTCCAAGTTTTCTGAGGCCTTTGGTTAGCCTCCAATAATGAATCATATCGCTTTGAAAAGCTCTGTGACATACTCAGTCCTTGGAATTTCTATGGGGACTTCAGAATATTATGCTGAGCAGTCCTAGCTCTAAATGTCCATGTGCAGACCTGAAATGAAACTTATTTTCCATTTTTAATCACTCCCATAATATTTCTGTTACCAGGAACCCGTGTACATGTGGAAGTTGGAGAAGGGACTCTATTTTCCCTATGGAGCTTCTAATAGCATTAGTGCAGAAATGGATTGGTATCAAGGGGGACTGTGAGATAGAAGAGACAATGATTTAGCAGTGGAGGTTGAGGTGACAGGAAAAGGGAAAAAGATGGCAAATGAGGAAGGTGCAAGACAAAGAAAGACATAGAAGGTGAAGAGCTGGGTAGAGAGGAATGAAGAAACAGACACCTGAGCCACCCTTCCAAAGCGTCTTGCTCTGGTGACCATCAAGGCAGGACATTAAGCAGGATGAACCACTGCTGTCTAGTTGGACAATTCCTATGAACTGCAGGCAGGTAGTAAAAACTATCCCACAACTATAATTTTAGTTCTGGTGATGTTAGCAAAAGTTGACAGACATCTGGCTACCAGTCAGAGACATTCAGCAAGAAAGCTGACTGGGAAATTATATTTTTCCCGAAAGATAATATTTCCCAAATAATATTGAACTACTACATTTCCTTGGAAAAATGTATCCTACATATGGAGAGGGCGTAAGAGAACTCTACTATAGTTTATTAATCTTTCCTGCATGTGGGTTAGGACAATCCCAAGCACAGCTACAGGCTGGGTGGAGAAAAGATGCTGAGGAGCTCAATGTGACCCAAATGTGCTCTCACAGTTCAGAAAGCCACCCATGTCCTGGCTGCATCCCCAGCAGTGTGATTCTATGATCATATGATGAATCTGTGGCTTCTGCAGGTACCAGAAAAAAAGGACTTTTCTGGAGTCCCCCTTCCAAACAACCCTCCTGTTGTGATTCATACTGGCAGACAGCCAGTCTGCAGTTCCTCCTGCCTCCTTTCACTTCATCTCTCTCTTTCTTTACTCTTGCTCTTATGATTTTCACAGTTGCATACATGCAAGCCTGCAGAAGGAACTCCTGGAGAGGCAGCAGCCATGCAAAACCCTGGTGCAGATGAACAAATGGGAGTAAAGATAAAATTCAAAAAGGAGTAAGTCTGAGTCCCCTGCAGACATCTGAAGGTCCCAAACTGGCTCACCAGCCTTTACAATCTGATATTCAGCACATGGCAAAGGCAAATGAGAGAACTCTCTTTGCTCCCAGCCTTCTCTATCCTTGCGTTTAAAAACACCTTTATTTTCCCAACCTTCCTAGACATTCTCCCATCACCTTCAGGAGTGGTTTCCTGCCTAGTTCTTTCAAAAATATTGTGCTTTCAATGCTCTGGGTGCATCTGTGGAAGTGTATGTGTGCATGCACATGTATGTGCAGGTCTCACCCTGATGTGCTTCACTACTTGTGCCACTGGATCACACACTTCTCTGTCGTGTAGCACAGCTCCAGGGGCACTCTCAGCTCATCGGCTGATACACACTTCTGAGAGTAACCCTATAATTTTACCTAGTGGATGGCTCAGGCATGGCTGAGCCACCCACTAGGTAATGCATGACATTCCCTAAAACAATCAACAAGTTGTGGTTGTTGATTGTTTTAGGGAATGTCATGCATTCCTTGTGGATGTGAGTCTGTGGGTGGTTCTTAGGGTCCATCACCATGATGCTTTTCACAAACTGTTCAGCGTTTCCAAAGCAGAGCTGGTTTTGTTGGCTGTTTGGTTATTTTTAGCAGATGGACAGTGTGTGTAGCTCTTTTACTTGGAATATTTATGATCCACCAATGAAATAAGCCTTAGTTGCAGAGTAACAAAAGTAATCCTTGAAATATTTTAGGCCTAACTTACACAAAACCAGTAATAGACCTGTGGCTGTAAGGGATTTGGTTTGCTTTTGGCTTTGTGGTTGGGTTTTTTTGGGGTTTTTTTGTTGTTTTTTTGGGGGGGGTTTGTTGTTGTTTTGGGGTTTTTTGGGGGTTTTTTGTTGGTTTTTTTTTGTTTTTTTTAAAGAACAGAGACTAAATACACAGTGTTTCAATTTGTTGTTTTCCGGATAATACTGAAGCTTAATGAATAAATAAGTACAAAATTAAAGGCTCATTACCCACCAAAAAAAAGTCCCTGTCATTTGTTAAACCTTTCAGAGGAAGCCAGGATTAGGGAGAAGTGCCCATTAGAAGGATAAACATATCACAGATCTGAATGTCAAATCAAATTGAGCAAAAATTAATCAACTCAGTGAGCATTAGAAGGGAGAGCTTGGTGTCAGCAGCGACGATGTTTACCTGTTTGTAGTTCCTCAGATAGCTCACAAGGCATGGGAGGCTGTGCAGGAATTGCTGTGTGCCAGGTGCAATCCTCACAGCTCACTCTCGTGGAAGAAACCTGTTCCTCATTTCAGAAACCACTTTTCTTTCTTCTTGAAGAAATTGTCTGTAAATGGGCTTCTCCCTGGTGCCAGATGCTCTGAAAACAGAGACTCCTCTCAAGCTGGTGACTTATTAACCCAAAGGTGTCCCTGAAATTGCTGTCCAAATCATATGAGGGTGTTTGGATCAGACCTCCAGTGCCAGCTGGTTTATGGCTACAGCTCAGCTTACAAATGATGCCCTGAAACTGAACTATCTGTAGCTGAGAGTTAATCCCCTCAAAATCAATAATTCCTGATCCCCGAAGCTGTTGTTTCGGTGATGGACAGCTGGCAAGGAAGAGCCAACTTTCCAAAATAGTCCTTTTTTCTCCCCTCTCTGAAACAAGCTTTTTTTTCCTATTATTATTCCAGCTGATAAAACAACTGTAATCAACTCTTTTCTGCTCCATAAAATAGTTACTGCTAATTACTAATTATTGGAAATAAGCTTCCCAGTGTATCTGGAAGAATTCTAGTGACTGGGAGTTACCAGTAATCATTGCTTTCGGAAGAGCCACTATTCACTTGCAAGGGGTTACATATAGCAGGCAAGTTTTTAACTGACACAAGCCAAAAACTGTTTGAAAGGGAGGTTGATGATTTGTCTGATATTAATACTCATACACATTTTTACATGTGTTTGCATATGCGACTGTTCGTGGCAAATTGAAATTCAAGCCATTGCATCCGCTAGATGCTTACTGGCCATTTGCATACAAAACCACTTGATTTGTGTAGACAATCACAGTAATTGCATGGACAAAGAGTTGCTGCCTTGTGCTTTCCACATGTAGAAGTTATTCCTGGGCAATAATAAGTGCTAGCAAGCAGACTATAAACCCCCTGGAAAGTTATGCCTGTGCGATGTTTCCAGTGTTTCTTCATGAGGACGTCACTGTTTCTGGGGAGAGGCATTAACGAGGTTCAAACAAAAGTGACCCAACTACAGAACAATCTCATCTCCTTGACTAGGCAAACTCACTTGATAATCTTCATATAAATCTACTATCAGCTGCAGGAGGGAAAATCAGCCAAATGGATAATGACGTATCAGAAAGTCCAAACGTAATTTAGAGGTGATACCTTCTATATGAAGGAATTATAAACTTAAATGCTCCTTGCTAGGTATTTAAATCAGATGTAGGAGTGCACACAGGAAGAAAATTAAGTTCTTGCTCCTTCTGTGTGCCAGCATAAGCCTGCAAACATAGAATTTGGCTTCACTCCAACTTCAGAGGCAGAGCTGGTAAACCACGAGACTTGTGCAGTGACTGAGTTGTACTGCACAGTGTTGGAGTTGCCCAGCTAGTCAGGTGCCTGTCCCCCTCTGCAGTCTCAACCGTGGCCACCATGGCACAAGCCATATAATAACTTCTTCCTTCACAGGAGGTAAAACACTTCCTTCAAAACTTTTGTTGCTTATCCAGAATAGACTGTTGCCAAATTGCTTATTCTGCCTTTCACTTCTATAAATGATGCACTGGTGGTTCCTTAAGTTTATTTCCCTCTTAGCTGTTCCTATCTCCACGCTCAGGTATTCATGCCTTCTTCTCTATCTAAACTTTCCTTCCACTCTTCATATAAACCTCACTGAAATCAAGCCCTTTTTTTTTCTGATCTGTATTAAATAGCATCTCTTTTTATTTTTCAGTTTCTCTTTTTAATTTTCATTATTTTGCAGCAAAATACGTCAAATAAAACACCATCTTAAGTCTCAACAATAGCCTGAAAGTACTCTGAGCACTGGCTAGGAGGTTTTTTTCTGTCTTCATTGCATCTATAAAATAATATGTGATACTAACCAAGGTGCAAGTAACCCACTTCAAAAATGTACTCTACTTTATGGACTTACAGCCCCATTAATTCTCATACATAATTCTCCTGAAGGAGAAACAGAAAATGTTCATTACAAGTAGAACAGAGGAAAATCCATAGCTTTTGGTTTGTGGGAACTAACACAAATTATAGATAAGTCTTAACCATGGGAAGTGAGATATGGGATAGAGCTTGCATTACATAGAAAAATAAACTTGCAGCTCCTTTGTTGTGTTTTGTTGTGAATAGCAATAGATGCAAAGAAGTGACAGCACAAAGTTAAGTGTGATTCAAACTCTCCTTTTATGAAAAGGCTTTTTTTCAATAATTGGGTTAACTCATCAGGCAGAAATTTCGTAGGAAATGGGGCTCCAGGAGGAAACTATTCATGTGAACTTCTTTATTTTAGCAAACAGTTTTGCTGTAAAAGTGGAAAAATGTAAAAAAGTTATGTTGCTTTTTTTTTTTCAAAAATGCCTTTTTTTTTTCTTGGACTCCTAAAAATAAAACTAGCACAGATTTCACAAAGGGTTTTTCTTTTTATAAAAAAAAAAGCTTAAATAATGAAGCAATGAAAAGCACACTAAAATTTTTAAGTTTGATCAAGCGCTCTCTCTGACCTGAAATAATTTTTCTTCCACACAATTTTTTATTTTGTCCCTGGAAACTCTTATCCTGCCTCTAGATCAGCTCATGCTAAAGTCTGTGGCTAATGAAGACCTTCATTTGAAAGTGCCAATGAACTCTACTTCACTTGAAGGGCGAGCCCAGGATCACTCAGAGCTTGGTATTAACTTCCAAATATAAGTTTCTATCCCAAGATGAAAGCCTATTTTGAGTCATTCACATCTTAAGTTTGACTCAGCCAAAACTTCAGCTGGAAACTTAATGAAATACGAAAACTCCCTACAGCTGTAAACACAAGTCAGTCATCGATCTGTGTTGTCTTTATTATTTTCTATTTGTTCCACCCTGAGAGAGCCTGTGTAACTTGTGGAGTTGAGTCCAATAAGCAGAGATAGTCCCTGTATTTGTTCCTGTGGGCACTACAACCTCAGCCAGTATTTAATTTCCTTGTGACTGTCAACTGAGAGAAGTGTCAGCAGGCAAAAGCTCCCCTAGGTATGGGATGGCTAAAAGATTTCTGTGGTCTGTGAAAACACCTCAAATAAGTGAGGAAATGTGCCCCGAGCTGATTACTCTTCCCAGGTGCTATAGGTGATGGCTGAGGAGATCTCAGCTGACAAATCCAATCCAACCTGCTATCTTTCTGTACTGCCCTTCATGCCAGTTGTCTTAGGCAAGTTCAAATGACGAGGTAGAGTCCAAATCCAGAAAAATCTATTTGAAATCCTTTTCTTTAAAACTTTTAACAAGTTCAGCCTCACAAACTGCCAAAGGGTAGTTAATCAAAACTCTTAGGACAGCTACTTCTGAGCTCCTGAGTGTTGCACAGACATAGAAGTATCACTGGCTAGACAGTATTTATAACTGATCCTGAGGCTCATAAATCACAACACAATAAATCCTGAGTTAAGAGTACCACAAAAATGTCCAGGAGCTAAGCAATGAAATAATCACTGTAATAATTAATACCAATCTTATATAAAATGCTCTTTTTCACTAGTAGATTTCAAACTGCTTGTCAAAGTAAGTCATTACAGACCCGGTCAGCGTATTTTCCTCTAAACTGTTTTCCATTTGGAAATGGTGTCTCAGTAAACCTGAGATGTCCCACTATGTGTTGCCCCTTCTTTTAGTACTGTTAATGCATGGAAAAGCCATATAAAAATAGAATGAATTAAAAACATCTTTGTCTTTCATCTGAGCCATAAACTGTTTGAAATTAAATTTCCCAAAATAGTTCCTGAGGTGAGGGTGCAGGGGGTAGGGAGGAATTTACAGCTTGCAGTAGATCTTGTGAATAACTTAAGTTTCTTCCAAACCAGAAGGAAACACTTATTAAAACAATTGTCACAAAATGATCAGTCAACAATTTCAGCATCTTGTAGCAAAATAAGGACAGAATAGGATCAATTTCAACATCTTGTACATCCTTGACCTCCAAGGCACCTTGAGTCAAGGAACCTTCAGTTCACACAGACTGATGCCCTCACTTGAACATTTGTAATCTGAAGATACCTGGTAAAGGGGGTGTCCTTTCATAGCTTTCCCTTGCATACTCCTAATTATATTTGACAAAAACTAAAGAGATACTGGTGCCTGTCAATGAATCCAAAGACTTCTAAAAGCCCTTTGTGCCCTAGGGTGGTGCATTTAAAATTTACAGAATTTTTTTTATGGATTCAATCTTCCTTTTAGTAACCAGCTCTTTGCTAAATGCTGCTGCATATGCAGTGCACAGATAGATAGCTTTTATTTATTTCTTAAAAGACAGTTGTTAATCAGTTAGAGCGACCAGTTGCAAAATACTATGAGCCAACTGGATTAAAGTGATTATGGGATTATTAAATGGATTAAGTTCTATCGATAACTGGTTGTCAGCCAGAAGAGCTAAAGTCCTAATCAGCTGCAGAAAAAAGACCATGCCAACCACTTAGATTTGTGGTTCACCTTGAACTTATCTGTAACTTCTGCTTGTTTCAGTCATGTTTCTATAGCAACCAGGGTAATTCACATTAATCATCGTATTTTGTCTTTGGTTATTTTGTGATAATTTAATTTTTAATTGCTTTGAGTTACAATGTGAGACCATAGTAACAGTTTTTCATTCTGTTTTTCAGAAAGTTTTGAGGGCATCAAGATGCATTCCCCCTTTCCCCTAACATACACTTGTGAGGTCCTATACACATACATGGGGGTCCCAGGGTTTGTTCAACTGAGGGGATGGTTTCATGAGAAATCTCACCCATAACCCATGAGGAGCTCATTGAGCAGACAGCCCAAACTCTTCACAGCAGCAAATGGTGGGAGGACAAGAGACAGAAAGGATGAAAATTGAAACAGTAGTTCACCCTGTATATAATGAAAAAATTTCTCCCATGAGGACAATCAAACATTGCAGCAACCTGCCCAGGAACACTGTGCAGTCTCTGTCCTTGGATGTTTTCAAGACCCAGTAGGATAATGATCTGGACTAACTGTTCTGGACTCATTGCTTTGTGTAGGAGGTTGGGATAGAGGCCTCCCTTGGTCACTTCCCACCTTAATTATACTAAACTTTATGTTCTTCTGCTCCCACCATTATTAATTTCTTCCATTACTTTTTTATAATCATAAAAATGAAAGCACAGCATCTCAGAGTGGGAGCAAGGTTCGTAATCTGCCTGAAGAACTTCTGCTCTGTTTTTATGTATTCACTACTTGCATTCCAGTGCTATTCCTATTGAAGTTCATGGCTCCATTGCATATGTATTCACACCTGAGATTTGACTCCAAATTCCCAAAGGTATTTTATAGAATCACAGGATGGTTTGAGTTGGAAGGGACCTCAGTGCTACCCCTGACAGTGCCACCCCTACCATGGGCAGGTACATTCTCTGCTACTCCAAGGGTGCCCCAAGCTCCATCCAACCTGGCCTTGAACCCTTCCAGGGATCCAGGGTCAGCCACAACGCCTTTGGGCACCCTGTGCCAGACCCTCCACACCCTTCCAGGGAAGATTTCTTAATAATATCTACTCTAAATCTCCCCTTATTAGTTTAAAGCCAGTCCCTCCATGCCCTTGTAACCTCTCCACATTTCCTGCAGGTCCCTTTAGGTACTGGGTGTGTTTAGTTTCCTACTTATTTAAGAAGCAATAACATTGTTTCCAACACCCTCTTTCCCGTTTGATTGCCCTCCTAAGAGATGGCTTTGATGAGGCTCAGTGTGGAGGAGGCAACAAACCCTTCGGTTGCTCTGCAGCGTGGTCTCTTCAAAGGAACACCATCCCAGGCTGTAAGCCAGGCAGCAGAAATGAGGGGAGCAGACCTGGCTAGTGAGTACCAGGAGAGATGAATGTGACATGACAGTGTACTGCACAGAACTTCTGAACATCTTCTCTTTAAGAACAAATATGACTATTAAAAAAAAATTACTTTTCATAATAACAATTCAGTGCTGCAGTCAGGGTCTGCGGTGTCTTGAGTGATGGTTTATTAACTCAGACATTGCTGCGTGGAGAGCACTTGCAGTCTTTGGCCTTACACTTAATAACTCACTAAGCATGAATGGGTTCAGTAATTCATTCCTTGTCTTGTGTGGCTGCTCAAAAACCTCATTGGGTTGAAATTTATGGCTTGTTCTTGCAAGACTGTGAGCACCTCCTGCAGGTCTGTGACAGCCAGGCCCTCCTGCTAACCTGAGACAAGTGCTGCAGACAGCTGAGCATCTCCAGGAGTGTTGCCAGGACCAGCATCTTCTCCTTCACTGTGTTGAGATGAGATGGGTCATATTTGTGTTAGGCTTTTGTAAGAATTTGGGTCTGACTGCAACCCAAACTCACACTTCTTTCTGTATTGGGTATAAGACAATTAACTGTTTGGGGAGGCTGGAGAACAAGCAGATTATGACATTACCAAGACAAGAAAGTAAAACTTCAGTTAAGTAGCTAAACGAAATAGAGGATACACATCAGAGGAAAATATTAGAAGTTTGTTTCTTAAGTGTTTTTGACAGATTCCTGGGCTCAATGAGAGTAGTGCTCCCGAGCTGGATGTAAGCAATGCTTCCTCTCTATTTTGAAGTCATATTCTCTAGCAAAGTGATGCCAGGCTCAGACTGCAAGCTAAAATCATGAAGGGAGTGGAATAAAAACTTTTTAAACCCTCCCCCTGTAACTTAATGACTAGACAAACTAACAGAGAAACTGAGGGCTTGAAAGAAACAATAAACAGTAGTTGGCCAATATACCAGAGTGTATCTGAAGCCCTCCCCTCAGTGGGGGGCACAACAGTGACATATGGAGGAGGATCATCTCAACTCCTCAGCAGTTTCAGCAGAAGCACAGTCTTCTACTGGCAAGCCATATTGCCCTTGAGAAGCTGAGACACAACAAGAAACACGTAGCAGTAAACAGTCACCGGGTTCTTCCTGCAGATGGTGATGCATTGTGCATCCAGCCTTGTCACTCTGTGCTGGGAGACCACAGCCCTGGCTACGAACAGATGTGGGCAGATGAACAGCAACTCTTGAGGGGAAACTTGAGATCCTCCAGTATAAACATAAGGCAATTAACTTTGCCTGTGATTTTTCCTTCTTTTAAAGGTAGGAATGCTGAGTAGAGTGACAGGCTCTTTCTTCCTGCTCTGGATCCTATTGCCATTTCCTTACAGTAATCTCTAAAATTGGCATTTCAAAGAGACTAAGGAAGTGAGAGTCTCAAAAGGGACATAAACACCAAGTCCCTTGGGGAAAGGCCAGGCTAGACTAGCTATGAACATGAAAACATGGAACCTCCCAAACCTGCAAGGCAGAGATATGGTAGATGGCCAGAAACACAGAAGGATGGCTGTGATTTATTCAAGGTCATTCACAATGTCAGATACAGAGTTCTGTTAGTCTTTCAGTTGATGAAATACCCTTCCTCTCCCTCACAGACACAGAGACTGATTCTTCTCTCACCCAGGCGTCGTATAAATTTGGAGAAACACCACACAAGTCCCCAGTGTTACTTCAAGAGAAAGTTGAAGAGTGTCTATTGCCTAGGTACACCAGGGATTTTAGCAGGAGTTGGATGTCTAAATGCTTCTGTGAATTGAGGCTTGAGTGTCTTCATTCATTAATGAAGTAAAGTCGGGGGAAGGAGGGTGGTGGGGGGAAGTAGCTGTAATTAGAGCAAAAGGAATGCCAGAAAGTAGCTGCATGAATAGTCTCTCGTATTCAAAGGATTGGCTTCAAGCTCACTGGTGCTCATTGGCATGAAACAGAGTTTTGCTCATTGGTGCATGCAGCAGCGTTCTGTAAATATGAGAACCATCATATTCAATCCTGCAGCCATTTGGAGGGTGAATGTTTCAAAGTGGAAGGTGTGAATGGAAAGGCAAGTATCAGCCCCCACAGAAGACCTGCAGTGGCAGAGTCTGCTTTGAGGGTCACCCACCACATGTGCCTGACCTCCAGCTCTTGAAGTCTGAATGCTCAGAGCTCACATTCTAGACACAAGCTGATAATAACGTGCAGGGGAAGATTGTCTGAAAAAAGCTGAGCTGCCAGGAAGGAGGTAACACCATGTGAGCAGTATGGGTGGGAAGAGAGGACACTTTGATAGAAATAGCTCCTGATGAGTTAATCACTTGGCCCGTTTAATGGCCAACACTGCCACTTCTCCCCTGGGGGCAAACCCTGTGAGCACAAAGCAACACCTGCAGCTCTCCATGCCTGCGGCTGGAGCCTGGCTTGATTTCAAGCAAAAAAACTTCAAGAGACCATACCTTATCCAAAGGTCTTTAGAACACATGCTTCCTTGGCCACCATTCTAGCAATCAGGATCTCTTGGACTTCATGGAGAATTCTCTCCAACATGGTGCTTGTGGGCAACACATTCTCTAGCCCCCTGAAAGACAGTAACACTTGTTGTTGGGGATTCAGATCCTACCAGGTCACATCTAACCAATTCTGTCTGTTTGGAAAACCATAAAGAAGTGTGTTGTGAGCCAGACAATCTCTGTAGCTGCAGCCACAGTAGTGGTAGGTCTACCCCCTCACCCCGTTTGCTCTGCAAGAGCCACATTTACGCACACACATCAGCATTGGCAAGCTGAAGTCTTCTGGAAATTATGGTGAGATGAGTTGAAAGAAATTAGGCACCCAAGGAGCCTCATCAGGCAAGAGCTTTGCTAAGTGTGGCAGCAGGAAGGCAGAACGATTTGCCCTCCACACAGAAGCCAGTAGTTTATTGTTATTTGGGCATATGGCAACAAAAACCTGAGATGGGCTGAGTCAGAATATTAAAATTATTTTAATAGATGCTTGTAATATCTCGGATGTTTTGACATTGGCAGCTCTGGGAAAATATTTGTAGTTCCTGTGATCTTAGCAGCATAACCTGATTGGCATTTAACCAATGCAACACAGACCCTCAAATACATGGCATAGCTTTATATGCAAATCAGATGGCTTTGGTAACAAACCAGCACGATTCAGGAAGAGTTTTTTTGGAGCTCTCCCCAGGACCGCACCTGCCCTGCCGGCTGGTAACCTCCTTCTGCCAGNCCCCTGGCCAGGATGAGGGAGTCTTTGATGCTTGCTGGGCATTGCTGGGACAGGGAATAGCTTTCCTTCGAATATCTGACGTGGTGGAAAAGCCAACTTTTAAAAATCAGAGCCCTTCTTTGCATGTGAAATGGGAACGGAGCTGCACAATGGTAAAAGATGTAGGGACAATTTCTCTATGTTTAGCTTAATTGCTTAATTTGATCTTTGAATCTATTAATAACAAATGTTAATTTTGCTTCCTGTTATCTTCTGAATGGAACCTGTGAATTTCTAAGGGAATTTGAGTCTGACTGGTGAGATCTAAATTTAGCTCAAGTAACAAGTGTCAGCCCTATGTAATCGCACTCTAATCTGACAGCAAACCCTGGCGTTTGTGCAAAAATTAGCACCTTCTGCTACATCCCCTTCTGCCCAAGTGTGTGGGATTGTTTGGGCACTCAGGGTTCTCCAGGTACAAGCATAATTTGTGCATGAAATCCATCGTTTTATAAATGTTCACCAGGAAAGCATCTGTTTTATAAACTTGTCACCAGAAAAGCCTCTGCAGCGGTTTAAACCACAGTTTGAGGAATCAAAACATTGTCTCTGTAAACCTCATTTTATTAGCGAGGATTTCTGTACTTTTGCCATCACAGACAAGGACAAATGACCTCACAGACACAGCAGACATACACAGAACAAAGCAGCTGGGCACTTGTACTGCCTCGGGGATGCACCCATGAGAGCCAGTCCTTGCTGCCACCCCGAGCCCGTGTTCCTCCAGAGGAAGCACCAGCAGTTTGCCCCACGGAGAGAGCCCACGGCCAGGGGCTGGGGCTCAGCAGGGCTGTGCCCACACTGCTGTGCACGGACAGCTGTGACAAACCATGAGCTCTCAGAGTCAGAGGCTGCAGGCAACAAAGGCTTCACTTGTTTTAGATTTAAGTCCAGTCCACTACAGAGTAAGAGGCTGCTGAGGGTGACTAAGAGGGTGATGGACAAGTATGGATGCTGTAGACATCCCTGAGATTTTACACAGAAACATAAAGCAACCAGTCTTGCTCACAGGCAAAAGGTTAACTCCTCCCCACCCCCCAAATGTTCAAAAATATAATAGAACATAAATACATACCTTCAAGTAGAGTGGGTTTTTTTCCCTCTTGCCTACACAGTAGATTATAGTTAATTAAACCTCTGCTCACATAAACAGAACAAGAAAGGATGTAAAAGTAATGAGCTGACAACACGGTCTGTATTATGTTGGGCTTCTAAGAGAATTTAATTTGGAGAAGAATTATGCACAGGCTGAAAGACAGTCCATTAAACTGAGCCAACTGTCTGGAAAGAGATAAAACAAAAAAAAAAGCGTTCTGCCTCCTGTGAAATAAATATCACGCTGCACCTTCCTCTTACCTTGCAGGTGGCAGGGTTACTCAGGCAAAGGCAAGTAGCCAGGTGGCCCATGAGCACCCGACCTGGGGACAAAGGAACCTTCCTCCCAAAGAGGTGACAACCATGGCAGAGATAGTGAGAGAGCTTGTAAATGTATGAGGGGTGAAAACCAGCCCAGTCTAGACAGATAATTGTTGGTAATACTTACTCCCTTATTAGATACTGGGAATATCAAACTCATGTGTGGTCTGCAAAGGAGAGAGAGGGTGCTGTCTGTTATCAGTAGCTGTGATAAACATTTATTTTTTTAATCACTGATAAGCACCAAATTGGCACAGAGATACAAGGAGGATCACCTCAATGCAGTAGCTTCCAAGCCCATGTGTCACATCCAGAGTCACATCCAGAGCAGGCAGGAAGCAGAGGCTGCCCATGGCCTGGGGGAGGATGAGTTGCAGCCACCGCTGGGTTGCAGGGGAACAGAAAGGCAGTAGCCATCTGCCCCTTCGGCCACCTTCTGTCCCACCAACTTGCCACAGGAATTTTGGGACTCACCTGTTCACACAGGTTCACAAGGAGTTATCATATATTGGCCACACATGTTCTTCTCTTGGTTGCTGCCAGCATCTCCTTCCAGTATCCCTTACAGGCTGTTGCTTTTGGATAAAAAAAAAGGTACAGAAGAACTCAGCAAAGCAGTGTGGCAAAACATGCATGGTGGTATTACCAAATAAGCAGGACAGTTTGCTCAGGAGACTCATTTCCTTCTTGTGATCTTGAGGCAACTGATAGGTATTCAAGATAATCAACTTTGAAATAGAATACTGTCAGAGATGCAAAAAAGCATCTTTTCTTCTTTTAATAAAAAGGTCTGTGGGGTTCAAGCAATTCGTACCTCCTATGGCTCTCCTCGAAATTATTCACCCTTAGAAGGTGAGAGGTTGTGTCACTTAATCTCTTCCCCTCCCAGACCCTTTTCAGCAGTTGTAAAGAAATAATCCCTTCAAATGCTTCCTTTGAAACATTTTGCCTGAGCCTCAGGAGAATGATGTTGATGAGAGAGGAGAAATTAAGGGATTTGTTTTCTTCAATTTTGAGAAAGCAGGGGGAAATAATTTTGAGTGGAATGAAACAGGTTTGTTTTTAATTCTCTAAGCAACTAAAAATCCCCACAAACCTACAAAAAACTTATTTAATACAGATTGAAACTTTACATGTAACATCTTCTCCCGCCACTGTTAAAAGGAAGAGTTAAAATATTTATAAATAAGTCTGAAATAACTGTAAATCATACAGTAATTAATGTAAGGAAAGAAAAATCCCACACCACAAACAGTTATTTTCATTTCAGTAGCCTTGAAGGGATTCACCTTCCAGAGCTCCCTGTCACTGACCCCAGCATTGGCTCTGAATAGGCTCATTAATTTCAGGGCAGGTACGTCAGGTGCACTGAAATAAGAAAAATAGAAGAAAATAAAAAAGAGAGTTGTTTCCTTTTGTCCCTGTTACTTTGTTCAGCACTTTTCCCTTCCCTACACTTCTGGAAAACTTCAGGAGGACTTACACAATGCACGGGCTGAAGCCGTGTGCCAGCCCTTAAAAAGCGAGGAACGGTCTGAAAAGGAAACGAGAGAAAACATTTCAATTTGACTGGCTTTTGCCAGCTGGCCAGATGCCTGAAGAAAAGGATCGAGGGAGAGCGCAGCGTTGCAGCGCCCGGATTTGCACAAGGTTTGTGAATGGAGAAGTTCTATCTGCTGCCTCGCACATCCCTCTGCTTTTGTTTGCTGCCCGTTCGGGTGGGCAGCGCTGATTGCTGTTGCAGGAGCATTATCTCCCAGCTTCCAAAGGGATGAAATCTGGCGGAGTCCATTTGTTTTGTAAATTGACAATAATCTTTGCGTTTCCAAGAACCACAAAGGCTCTTAAAATAAACACCAAACCCAAGCAAAATAAAACTTTTCTGAGGATCTCAGCCTGAATGTTGACAGTTGAGCACTCGCTCAGCAAAGTGGTTATACAACAGGCACAAAAGGATGCTGAATTCGCTCCACCCCCCCCTCCCCCGTGAGCTCTTGTCAGCGGTTTGCTCAGCTGCACGCTGGAGGCTTGTGGAAGCTGTTGCTGCAGCCAGGCTCTGCCAGCAGCACTGGCTTTAGCCAGATCGCCCCGTTTCTCGATAGATGAATAAAGGCTAGTGATGTGCTTGGCTATTTTGGACTGTGCCTTGTAGGTCACAAAGCGTCTGATGTGTTGAAGGTCATTAAAGGGTTGTGCTCTGCACCATACAGGCTCTAAGGAAGGATGAAGGGGCTGCAGCAGAAAGAAGGCCATGTTGCTGAGCATGGCTGTATGAAGGACGGAGGGCTTGCTAAGGAACATACAGCGTATCTCCACGAGTTTTTCTCCTCTTTTGGGTATACTCTGCCATTCAGTCACAGCCAGGTTAGTTCAAGCACCCTTGTATATGGAGAGAATCTGGAGCAGTGGGTGATCTGCAGGTGAGTTGCACTCATCTGCTTTACCACCCCAGATTTGAGTGATTAAATCAGAGAGAGGCAGATGAGTTGCCTTGTGAGACTGAACTCAGGGGCGCTTTTTTAAGGCTGCAAAGGTTGTGAATAGACTATTTCCAGTGAGTTGTCAGGTAGCTGTGTGATACAAATTTGTTAGGCTGCATCCCTGATGATGTTCACACTGATTAACTACAGACTTTCTGGAAGATAAGCTGCAGCAAAGCTGATCAGCTCTTCAACATGGCAAAATCTAATTGCCCTGGCAAATCTACTTTATAGGAAGAAGCTGGCTAAGCTTCCCAGCCTTGGAAGCATTTATTTGTAGCCAGATGTCTTCTACTCATTGCTTCTGTCCACTCCTTAGCCATTTTCCCATCCATCTCAGATGAACATTTCCATTATTCTTTTTCTGAATTCAGTCTTTGTTCAGGTTCCATGATAAGGACTTGACTCCTTCCAACATCTTTTTTACAGTCCTGCCTTTAAGGTCAGAGTTTCTTTACAGTTTCGTGTGCTGAACAAAGTTATGGTGATGGCATGATGCTTGATGCTTCAGCTGCTGAAGAGGGAGCCCACACTGTTGAGCATCTCTACCAAAGCGATCTCGAAAACAAACAATATTCTTTTCTGCAGTTATTTTAACAAAATCCATGCTCAGGGAGATCCTGCCAAAATGTTGCATCCCATGCTGCTGGTGCTAACTGGAAGCCAGTTGGAGTTTCTTACCAATAAACACTGATTTGCAGTTGGCTTCTGAGCGTGGTCTGAATCTTCCTGTGCATTTTATTTCCTCAGTGTCTGGGCTGCAGCGATTGCTTTCCAGACACTGGTGCACTCGATACAGCACCAAAGCTATTGGACATCGTGTTAGATCCTTAGCTAGCTGGGCCATTGTCTTGTTGTTATTAGCCAGGGATTAGAAGTTTAAGGCCTGAGAGCTTAATGGCCTCAGCGGGTGGAGAGCATGGCACTAGCTGTGAAAATGACAAAAATCGATAGCTAATCCAGTGCAGTCAGTCAACCTTTTCAAAGCCTCATCCGTATTGATTTCCAAGTGCTGCCCTTCCTGTCCCTTGACGTAATCAGTCTGTTTGCTCAGCAGACAGACTCGCTCCCTTCCACTCTCGCCCCACTTTTTTTTTGGCTTTTCACACTTAGAAATGGATTACTTAGATCCCCCCAGCTTTTCATCTCTCTAGCTGCTATCAGAGGAATGATTAAAGGGGAGGCAGACTGGGCAACCATCTCCTACAAATCAAGGAAGAGCTGACCTGTGGTGTGATGGATGTTTCAGGAAAGGAGCAAGCAGGCTTTGACGTGAGAGGAATGGAGGACATCTGGTAAGGTTAGATAGTTACAATCCAGGTAGTGAAATTAAAAAAAAAAATATTTAAAATTACTTCTATTTCCAATTCTCATCACTTTGAGGATATATCAGGGTCACCATGCTGATAGAAAAGTTCCTATGGCACTATGTGAATTTAGGGAGTAGAGTGGAAGTGCCTTTGAGCAAGTTTTCCTCTTCCAGAGAGGACAGCAGTCGCCTTGTTTTACCTATCCTGCTTTGACTATTTGAAATCCAAAATTTAGGGCCATCTTGATACCCTTTTATAAAATCACCATTATGAAGATTCCTGTTCCTACAGTGGCATTGAGCAGGGTCAACCCTGGGCAGAGTTTTGATCTGAGATCACTTCTGCATGTGCAACTTTCCCAGTGCTGTGCATCCACACCTCATCATTGCCCGTCCTCAAAATACAGAGCTCCAAGAATGCAGAAAGGCAGATGGAAACTGTTGGCCACAAGCTCAAAGCAGCATCAGCTAGGGATAGCCTAGTCACTCCAGTCTCAATGATGGCCATCCGTTGCCATTTAGTAAGGGTTGGGTCATAGGAAACTAGAGTGTGTTTGAAATAAACACACCAATTAGAGGCTGTGCTTGGTGATACTTGAACAACCTCTAAGAACTGAATTGACTCACAGAATAACATTAGAATGAACATATTTTGCACAGACAAATAAAAAAAAAACCAAAACCAACATAATTGTGGCTGTTCTGCAGTTGTGTGGGCAAACACATTAGCCAGGGCATCTGCTTGCTGCTGGGTGCATCTGCAGTGTGAGAGCACTCCAGAAAATACCACTGCTTCTCTCTACTACCCTGGCAAAGAGGATGATGCAAGCAGAGAGTTGCAGCAGCTAATGGAAGCTGCACCTCAGACCAAGGTCCAGGTGCTAGTCCCGCTGGGAAGCAATCCTTTGCCCCTAAATTTCAAACCAAGAATGGAAGGGGAAACACAAATGGAAAGTGGATTACATGGGACTTCACAGTGGTTTCACCAGTGCTCATCCCCAGCCCCAGAATCAGATCAGGGCAGCGTTTTTGTTTCAGCTTGGTAGGTGTTGTCCTTTCAGAGACTTGTTCATTCACTGCTCCAAGCTGACCTGGCACTGTTAGCATAGGGAGATAAGGAAGCATAATTTGCTGTAATGTTTTTCTCCCCAGGCTGCTTTGCTGTGCCTCAAACGCAGCAGATGAATTCTGTCTGTCAAATCCAGTTACATTTTATTCCATCTCCTGTTGCTGGGATCAGAGGGCAGACGTTTATCAGGCAAGCAACTGAATTACCAAATTGCATTCCTAAAATAACTGAACAAAAAAGCCCCTCTATTCTTCAGGGGAGACCCAAACACCCAGTATTTTTCCTTGTAAATTATATTGAAGCATCTGCTGTCATTAGAGCCTCCAGAATGACTCCAGCAAAACAGCAGCTATGGAAGAGCAAGATATTTTCGGTAGAGGCCTGTTTCTTACCAGTGCTCTTAATTCTATTTGTTCTGCTACAAGTTGTGACAGCCACAAAATTACATCATTTCCTGAATCTGCAGGTTTCAAGAGCAAAGCCACCCCTGTGCCTGTTGCTCCATTTTACCCCAGGCTAACAGGGAGGAATAGCTCTGGGCTCCTCAAAGACAGCACTTTACTACACCTGCAGATGGGACAATCTGGCAGCAGAGCAGCCCTCAGTCCCCTTCCTACACAGTTAGTGTTAATAACCCTATCTGAAGTTATCTGGTACAAAAAGCAGAGGAGATGCTGAAGATCAGCTTTGCAGAGCCATACGGTAATGTCTGCTGGCCAATATGCATTTACTTTAATGAGAATTCAGTGAGCAAGTCCCATAACATCTTCAACTGGCATGATCCAACATATGAAGGAAAAAGTCTCAAATGATGTTTGTTGCCAGCAGATAGTTGTGAGATTTCTAATGAAGCATTTTCCCTCTAATGATTTTCTCTCAGGGACCTTGTGGAATTAGACCCTGTCCCAGCAGCAGCCTGTTGGTTGGCCTTGATGTAATAGACCTCAAGGAAGAACGATGGCAGCACCAGGAGACCACGCCATCCAGGAGGACAGGTTTGTGGGTTTGGTGCAATTTTACTGCCAAACTGTTGCTGTCCTGCACCACAGCAAGATCCCAGCTCCTGGTCTGTGGGGATGCCACTCCTGGTCCCAGCTGCAGGGTGATGTATACTCATGGCAGAGCCTTACTGACTGATGTTCTCAAGGTGCTCCCTTTTGCCATACATGACACTGACAGTTGTCCTTCAGGACCTGGGGGATGTATTTTCTAATTACAGAGAGACCACTCTTTCAGTACAAACCACGATGTATTTGCCAAGAACAGAGGATGGCTGAACATGACAAAGAGGTGTATCTGCACATTCCTGAAGGTTAGTAGTTAGGAGCCCACCATGGACTGACATGTCCATGGAGTCCCACGTTGCCAGAAGGACAGGAGCCTTTGCTCCTCTCCATCTCTCTCCATCTGCCTGCCACAGCTGGCAGCCTCCCTCTCCACTGCTCTTTCTGCAGGCTATGATCTGTAAGGCTTAGTAGCCCCTTCTGATCCTCAGCTTTCCCAGCCTTGGGGGGGAGGCAAGAAGCATTCCCCAATTAGTAACTCCTCACTTTGTTCTTGTACAGTCCTGGTCCAGCTCAGCTTTAAATAGCCTCTTAATCTCACTCCCACACAAGCAACTTATCGGAAAGGGAGATGTGTGAATAATACCCTCAAACCCAAATGCATTTCCTCTCACTGTGAGGGAAACAGCCAGTGCTGGACTAAGTGACCAGAGAGTTTCCTGTTCCCTGGGGCATGGGCACCACTGCCCAGCCTCTTCTACCCACCTAAACCCAGGTTTAGGTTCTCTTCTACCCACCTAAACCTCTCATTGCAGGAGAGCCTCTTTGGCTTGCATAGTCAACAGTTAGAGTCCAGCTGGCACCAGAGCACACTTCAGCTGCAGAGCACTGCCGCATTCTCTAGACCAGAAAAAGAGAGTGGGTTGTTAGCAAAGGTAACCAAGACAAATAAGCACAATAGGACACATGATCTCCTCTGCTGTGGCCCTTGAGGTGCCATTTTTCAGCCGAGATGCCAAAACAAAGTCTTGACTACTTGTAATAAATAAATTCCTATTTTTAATACTCTGTAAGGTGAAATTTCTTATCCCAAGGGCAATGACTACATTTTCCTACAAGTGGAGGTGTTAACCTTCTTGTATTGACTGCAGTTTAGCCTAAATTATTGCTAAAAATTTATTTTTAATATTATTGCTAAAAAGTATGATTTTTTTTAATGTGATGACAACCTTTTCTATGAAAACTCAGGGCTTTGTAGATACTTCACAATACTTAAACTTTACAGAAAGGAACACCAGTGTTGACTAGACCATGCTAAAAAATAACTTTATATCTTAGTAGGACAAAATACTCCCGTTGAAGTGTGGAAAATTAGATTCCCATATCTGTATTTAGGCACTGATAGAAGTGCAAGCTGATTAGTGAATAATGCATTTCAGAGCCTGTTTTAGCCACTCTGATTTGCAAATTCAGTCTTCGCTCTCCAGTGGACATAACTAACAGTGATGGGATTCACTTACCACTACATAAACAGTAAATAGGTAATTACTTTTTCATGCATTCATTAAACATTTAACCAGCATTTATACATATAAGTGATATATAACAAGGTAGTTTTAACAGGTTCATTGGGATTCAGATTGCAGAGATGTTAATTGACATTTATTAGTTTCGTAATTGATCTCTGTCATCTTATATTGTGGAAAAATGCTAAAACATATTTCAGCACGATGGAAAACAGTACAATGTAATGTAATATTAAACATACCATCAAGATACACATTTATTGCAGCTGCATAAGCTAAATTAAGTTACACAAGAAGTAATTTGATAGTTCAAATCTGTATTAATCTTTGGTATTTTGTTTCAAACCAGCCACAGAATTTTAGGAGGCAACAGTTTTATGCGGTAATTAAGAAAAACATCCTTATGTGTAATAATGGGGGCTACGTAGTTAATCCTCATACATACCTAGCTCACTGTTAGTTTTAATTATTAAGTATGTATCAGTATATTTACAGAAGCCCAGACACTGACTTTTGTGAGTGGTGATGTTCATGAAATAGCTGTTTATTATAATTGCCCGTCGCTTATGCACTTAAAGCTCTTGTGAGTGACCCCAAAGTACACCGGGCTGTAAGCTGAAAGCCTCTGTATTGTGTGTCTGGGCATTTCTGAACAAATGTATATGGATTTTGTCCAGGTTAAACATTCCTGGCACCTTGGAGCAGGACACTGAAATTTAACACGAGGTTGGCTTTTATAGCAAGGATACATCATTTGTCGTCGTTATGACAATCGAGCATAATTCAGGCATAAGGGGCACAGCAAGCCAGGGAGACAGAGAGCTTGTTCCACTCTACTACAAAAACAGGGAAGAAGGAGTATTAAGAGAACTTGACTGCAGTAGTTACATTACTCCTGCTTGCATCAGAGTGAGATAAGCAGGCAGGTAGGGCAATTCATGATCCCATGCACAGCGTTTGCTCGAACAGCCGGCTCTCTTCAAGTCCCCGAGGTGAGTATGAGGTTACCTGCAGGAGGGCAAGAAACTGCATTGCACAGAGGACTGACTCAACAGGAAGGGCTTGAAATAACTTCATTGCGTTAGCATCCTCCAGAGCTTTAACATCGATGGAGACAGGGCCTAATTTACCCAAAGGTGCATGAGCTGGATCGCTGCTCTGGGGCTGTAGCTTGTATCAGCCTCACTGATTATTCCACCTGATATCATAAGATGTACCAAAATGTCAGAGGCATCACTGCTTGTCCACATCAAACCATCCTGTGAGGCTTTTAAAAACTCAACTCCCTGTCCTGAGCCGTGGTCTGATGATGTTGTTTTCTTCCCAGTGTAAGTGATCAGTCTCTGATCACCTTTTTGTGGCTTTTCTCTCACTGACCTTTTTTGGTCCTAAAAAACAAGCAGCCACTCCTGATCACCCAGAGTTTTAATCTGAAAAGCCATAGGACATTGGTGCCACTTAGAATACCATTTCCAAGAGATTTTTTAAGGGATACTGTCAAACTAAATCTGTACAATTGGAATTTGACTCTCTTTGCATTTCCCATTGCTTGCTGAAGGAAATACTAATAGAAAGGACAGTAAAGGGCTGGGAGACCAACCCATCTGAATCCTTTGTTGACCATCTGCCTTCTATCAGTGCTTAGCTAGTAGAGAAAATATTTAACATCATCTGAAGCTCAGGTCTGATATGAACACGTTAATGATTTCAGCATTCACAGATGACTAAGCATGCTTTTTGTGCCTCTAAAGTAACATATTCAGTCTGCCACATACACAAAACCTACCTGAGCAACTAATTCTGAAAACCAAACACAGCAGTGTTTACCCAACAATGGCTATTTGTTTACTTTCAAGAGCTGCTGAACATGTTAAAATATTGACAAGACTGGCAAGTCCCAGGAGTGGCCTGGGAATGCTAGAAGAATCAAAACTTAATTATCATTTGTATGTGTTTGTTCTTGACTTGCTTACTTTAATTTTTATGAGTTGTGAAACTCCTGTGTTTAGATTTAGACATATAGAAGAGTTTTTGTACAAACAAATTACTGTAATTAACTGTTCCCATAATACCACTGTCAGTGAACCCAGAAATAGTACAAATATGCAGTCAGACAGGACACCTCTCAGCAATGGTTTTTGCAGAAACTTCTAAGGATCAGCAAATATGGACTATTTTCATCAACAGGATTGTCTCACATTGCCTTGGGTTACAGGCTAAGCAGGTCACAGATCTGAAAATATGCAGGAGAAGGTTGTGATCCCCTTATTGCCCTTCTCTTGATCTCACTTGTATCACTACCATTGCAAGAATAGGAACATTGCTAGTCTCTGTTTATCTGAGGCCTCTATTGATTATTCAAGATGAAATGGAGGAATAAGATCCAAAAGCAGTGTTATGGATCGAATGGGGATAGCTGGAGCATCTCAGCTACCCACAGCTGGTAGAGAAGAGCTCTTGAGAACCTGTCTGCTCAGGCAAAGTCATTTAGGAAGACATGGTGTAATTAATGTGATGTACGAGTTGTTAGCTGAGCTTGTGTAGTGGCCTCCCTTCCTTCTTCCTTGGTTTGCCAGGTAGTTACTGAATGGGCTAATGAGGAGGAGCTATTCCTTCTCTGAGTGGTTGGAGCTGAAGCAGATGAATGGAGCTGGATAAAGCACTTGCTCTGCCATTGCCCATGAGCTTGGTCCCTGGAAGCCAGGTGCTGTGAGCACTGAAGGCATTTAGGTGCATCCCATGGGCAGGAGAGCACAGGAGTAATTCTGCTATCTACATGTGAGCTTATCTATCACCAAGGTGAAACTGACTTTTTTTTCTTAGAGATTGTCCTGTATTGTCTTCTGCAGTCCCAAATCCAAGTAGCTATCCCTGGTGCACTGGATACCACTGCTCATGAGCCTTTCTTCTTGGGAAGGAGCCTCTGGATCACAGCAAAACTTAACCATTTTCAGTCTTGTGCAGAAAAGCAAGCAGCAAGACCACCAGTAGTGATGTACTACTTACTGGTTTAGTACTTTTGCAGGTGCTTAGTTATGAATCTTTACTTCTTGCTGTTTGAGGCCAACCTTCTAGTAATTCATCTTGCTTCCCTGAAGCCTGAAACCCAGGACTTAGCAGAGTACTGCCCAAGGAAGGATCACTCAGCAACACAGAACCTAGCAGCAGGGGACCTTTCACAGCAGGGGATCATTAAACACTTGACTTAAATGAAAACTTATAAAAGTTGCTTTGAATACCAAATTTCTTCTTGCTGCCTCACCAAACGCCTGTGATGCCACCCCTGGTGAAGGGCTTTCCAGAACTGGTTCACTCATTTGATTTTTGCTGCCTCCACATTTCAACTGTGACCAAAGTGACTACAGATGAATACTACACAGAGAGTAACTTTTTTTATGCTGACATGATTTGAGGTGTAGACAAGTAGTGTCTTCCAATTCACCGGGACTTTGTCTTTAATAAACATCGCTGCAAAATGATCCAGTGCCTTCTAAAGGATGCACCACGAGTTTTATAAAGCACACAGGTTAAACATAAATAATTATCAATTCTCATATTCTCATCCAGTCAGGAGAGATGCCAAGAGCTTGTATGTTTATCTTCAGATCTATTGGGAAATTTCCCAAGAGCATGAGCTCTCAGACATTTAGTCAAAACATCTAGTGATAACTGTCTCCAGAACATTCAGCAGCTCTTTGATTGACATATTTGTCATCAACAAGTTGGCTTTGTTTACACGTCTCTCAAAAGTACATCGGCAACGATGGAAAAAAATACAACCAGACTTTTCTGTTCTTAGACTTTCTTATTCTGGCAAGATGGGTTTTATTTCAGGATCTGTTACCAGCCCAGATCTGCTAGCATTAACCAGCTGGGCCGTGCCAAAGTGGCCATGCAAAACAGCTTTCAAATACTCCTTGTGGAGTTTTCCAGCAGCTCTGATCTGAAGCAGGACCAGCAGAAGGCAGAGCAAGTTCCTTGTGGGTTCTTTGGGTTTTTTTTAAGCTTCTTCCAGCACACCTCATCTTTCTGGAATGAGCATGTTTCTGCTACTTCTGTCAATCATATCTTTTAGGAAGTAGATGCTGTATCTCTGCAACATACGTGCACACAAATCTTGATACACTCTTAGGGCTCTGAGACCCTATTTTACTAAGCTTAATTGCATACAACTGTTTCTTACCAGACTGACCAACCCTAACAAGCCCTCTCCTTCCTCAGAAGTCCCACCACTTCTAAAATCCTGTCAGGGACTGCCCAGGCTGCACTTCCAACATGCTGCTGAGATAACTCATCACCAGCTGCATCTCCAGGAACCTACTTTACCCATCTCAGAAATAACATGTAATACTGACTTACCTCATGGGGTTGTTGCAGAATTTAATTTATTTATGGACACACTGAATTTATTTTATTTATGAATCATCTCTCAAGCCTTCATCTATCTGTACTTTCTTGTAGCACCTCTCGTTATGGTACCTAATTATGCACATACCAAGCTGCTAGAGAGAAGAGTCCTGTGGTTCTTTTCTTACCACATTAATTCATGCACTGGGACCCAAACCAGTCTAAAGAGAACAAGGGGTATTGGAATGAATTCTAACTCTGACACAGTTTTCAATGAGGTGAGCTACCTCCTTTATACTATCTTCCTCAGACTCAGTTGTGCCAGGCTCACAGCTTAAAAATATACATACAAAAAATAAAGGTATCAGGACTGGAGGTGTAACAACTAAAGAATACAGCTACCCAAACCAAGGCAGAGATTGTCAGCAGATGGCTATACTCAGAAAATTAAAACATTATTTTTTTTATATAGTGAAAGGAAAGCAAAATAAAACCTTTATCTCTCACCTCCATCTCAGCCTGCAGGTACTCTCTGAGCAAATGCCTTCTGCTGGCATGGCAGCTCCCTAGGTAAGATGGAGTCTGCTGACATGGGGCAGCTGAAAATTCCCCAAGAGAACTTCTAGAAATTACAGCATCAAAGAAATCCCATCCAGAGGGATGAGGTGAGCTAACTTAATCAGTCTTATCTACTACTCCCTCTGCAAGCACACTGTGACATTTTTTGGCCCCACACCATATGGGTTTCCAGCTGCTGCAGACCTCCCAGATGAGAAGCCTTGAATCTGAGCTAGTAGATTACATCCCAGAGGAAGGAAATGTTTCTTTTTAAACCTACAGCCCTGAGAGCTGCCCCATGTGTCAATCTAAAGATAAGAGCACCAGAACCCACTTTGTCAATTATCTCCATTGCCCTTGGCCAACTCTGGGTGGACCTAACCCACAACCTGAGCACACTTGCTTCTTCAAGCATAGGCACTCAGGTGCCTGTCCCTCAATCAGTAAAACCTCAGAGTTAATAACCACGAAATACTATGGCAAATCTATCATATTATCCAGCAATTAGGAAGATTTCTGGTTTTAAATCCACAGCTAGTGAGAGTTCTAGAAAAAAAATTGCTGTTTTGGAACAGAAAGAAGGACAAGCTGTTTCAGTCATCATTGTATTACTGACTCACAAGGGAAATCAGTGAATCTACCAGTGGTTCATGCAATTCTGTTGCCAGCTTCTCAGAAAGGAAATGTCATGTATAGCAACTTGTTTTTCTATTGCAGCAATTAAAGTACATAGGAGGCCACAACAAAATCAATACAAAACTGGTAAATCCATAATGAATGACAGCAAAATACTGATCTTGCCTAGAGAAACATCTGTCTAAATGCCACCACAGGGTTAGGCAATAGAAGCCTTTTCAAGCTTATTTTTGAAGGGTCTGCCATTTTTTTATCTCTCTTTATGTGTGGATCACCAAATGGCCTCATGCTTCGTGTTTATTGTGTTTGAGTTTCCTCTGAGTAAATGATGTTCAAGTGCCAATTTTCAAGGCTTGAGCTACCCCTGAGGAGAGTGCAATTTACGCTCCGTGGAACACATGCCTGGTTATTACTGGTGAAACCCACAGAACGACTCACCAGGAAGCCAATGAGACAGTATTTGAAGTCCCTCTTGCTTCAGCTCCAGCTTTTGCTCCATGCTTTTGGGTTTGGATCCATGGTCTTTTCCTGGTTATGTCAGGATGGCATCCATTTCTCTCAGCTTGTCCGTCTGAGATTGGCAAATAGGTGTCTTACTTCAGTGAGCCACAGTCACTGGGCCAGAGCTGCTTATCAACTTCAGACCTCACAACAAGAATACACCAATTTTTAAAACAAAAAGATGTTTTCAGCCAGTGAGAACTGCCTCTATGTAGGACTTTCCTTTTATCTCACCACTACCTCAAAGTTTTAGAAAGCCCCAATACTTCAGCCTTCTCCATGGGAGTTGCCTTTGTGGCATCCTGCCCCTTCTGAGCCACCCTGTCTTCTGCAGTTACTTTAAAATTACTTTTCTGTTTCTTTTCAAAAAACCCATGCTGGTTCCTTCATACTTCTGTTATCTAAAGGAATCTTCACAGCTAATAGTGCATGTATGGTTCTTCCCTTCCCCACCATATTTATATGTAACTTATTTAGGTAGAGGCCAGCTATTGTCTCTATCAACTTCCTATCTGCCCTGCAAAACACCATACAGTAAGCCAGTACAGCATGATCTCAGTACCCAGGTCACATACAGAACTCATAAACAATTGGATATCAGCCCCTCATTCACAGATGTAACCTCATGTGTTGCTTTTTTTTTTTTTTTAATTCTTTTTAATTTCCACCTGCTCTTCCATCAAAACTGTGGCCAAATGCCTTTTTAAGCAGAACCAGCTAATGCTTCAGATTGTAGCCAAGACCTCTGCTTGTGCACTCCATGTTACTGCATCTGTGTCTGGTGGGGTTTTTTGTTTGGGTTTTTTTTTGGTTGTGGGTTGTTGTGGGGTTTTTTATCAGCCAAGTTGTTTTCTAGTGCTGGAATGGCTTATCTGCTGTACTAAACACTCATTGTGTCTGTCACATGCTTATCCTGTTTCAGCAGTGAGAAATCAATAGATATTGATTTGAGACTGTCCAATCTTATCAGGTATTGAGTAGGGTGCTGGGACAAATGCTGAGTTGATGGTATAACATATAGATTTTAACAAGGCATGTAGCTCCAAGTATGACAACCTTGTTTAAAAAGGATGGTTGGACTCCAAGGTGTTAAATGTGTTTGTTCCTCTCCATGCCCTCGGCTTTCAGATGGTGCCAATTTGCATACCAGCTCTCTCCCAGCTAAAAGCAGAGTGTAAGCACACTCCATAGTCCTAGCAGAAGACTACACAGGGAAGAGAGAAAGTGTTGCATTTAGAAACATAAATGCTGCCAGCAAATGCTATTTCAGCAATTACCTATGTTTAGTAATTATGCTAATGTTGGTTCTCAAAAGGCTGTTATTTGCTCAGCATGTTCTTCATACTTTATCACTCTACCTGCCTAACCCTTTATTTTCACTCTAGCTATTACTGGTTGTTTGTCAAGTTAAGTGATGTTTGCAGCACCAAATGTTGTCAAGGTACTGTTGCTTTAGCTGAATTCCTATTTTTCCAACACCGGTTGCTGTGATTTTCTGCTCATCACTACTACAAGGCTTTGGGGATTGGATTTCATTGCTTTCAAGAGACCTTGGGTGCTGCAGGTGTTATTGGTACTTTGGGCTGCAGGATGAATGAGCAGTTCCTGGGGTCTGTAACAACACATTTGACATGTGTGATGGGCATCAATTCCTAAGTGTTGAATTGACACACGTGGGGAACCTGTGTGCTTCTATATGGCTGGTTCAGCACTCCACCTTGAGCCAGCGTGCTGACAAACGGCAGTGGAGAATTAACCATGAGAAGACCCACAGCACACACTCCTGTGGATTGACCCTAGCAAAGCCAAAATGACAGAAATACCATACCTGGAACAACCTGATCAGTTAGATTTGTGGAGATACCTAGTGAGATGCCTGCACATTTAGATATATAACTGTTTGGCAGCCTGAAGCCCTACAGGAGTATCTGTGTGTATGCATATGCATATATATGTGTGTGTATATCTTGTAAGTGCATATCAAGAAGAGAGCACTCAGCTACCTGTAGGTGTGAAGCAAGATTACACCAAAGGCAGCACACTTCAAAGTGGGCGAGGCAATGGACCATATGGGCTGGCATCAAAGACCAAGGACATGCACACTGCTAACCACTGGCCTCAACAAGTTGCTCCTGCAGGAGATGCAAGGAGAGAACGTGAAAATGTAGTGCTGTGCATGGAACAGGGAAAGAGACACTGATCTGAGGGAGGAAAAGGGAAAAGTCTGACTCCAGAAAGCCAGTCTGCATGCACGGAGCTTTCAAAAGAGCCTGTTTCAGAGGTAGGGCCATGTCTCTGCCCAACAACAAAACAAGTATGTCTCTGAGTATAGAAACACCATGAATTTATTAGTGCTCAGTGTTCCCTAACAAGAAGTTTGGGCTGCTTCCAGGGCCCAACCAGCCTTCCAGCATGGCTCTGCAAGGTGTTGCCACTGCCTCCTCACTTTCCTCCTCATTCTTCAGCAGACACCTACTGGCCAAAGCTTTAAAGCTGTCCTCAACTTTGACCCAGGTTACTAGACCCATTTCTGGCCAATACCCATAAAGGATTTAGGAATTAATGTTAGGGCTATTTAAACAAGCATCCTGTAAACAGCAGCCTACACTGATGGAGAAGAGAGTTAGGGTTATGAAGATGTTATGAAGATGAGCTTACCAGCCTCAGTGTCTGACAGTGATACTGTATCTATCTCATTTACCAGTAGAGACACAGGTTTTGAGAGCTTGACTCCACATTGCAACTTCTCTGTAATGTACAGCAGCCTCCAACACATGGTGCTGCATCATGCACATTAATAAACTTATTGGCTCTGCAAGAAGATTCTGGTGGAAAGTAACAATTGTATCATGCCTGAACTTCATGGACTCCAATGTTCCTTCATTGATTTTTTTTTTTTAATTTTATTTGTAATTTTCCACTATGTTCCTGCCCTTCAGGGAGCAGACCAGGAAACCTCCTGTGGTTAATTTAGTACCTATTAGCTTTTTATCAATTTATTTGTAAATTAGTTGTTAGAACTTCCTTGGAAGAAATCACACCTGATCCTCAACATTCTGTAGAGTGAAACCCAGCCTACAAAGAGGAGCAGTTCTCACATAGAGAGATGTGCAATCTCTATAAACATTAATGTTAGCAAAGAGCCAGCTTGTTTAAATGGTCAAGATAAGCAAGGTACAAATGGGGTCGACTTGGCATATGTGTTCATTAACTTAGATGTGGGAGCTTTGAACTGAAGAGAGAAACGATTAAGCTCTAATTGTGTCTTCTTTAAGGGGGCATTTTGAGCAGCTAACCCTTTTGTAAGGCAGCACTTTCTACACTTATCACATCCTCCTATGGATAAACAACCCTTTATTGCACTTGACTTTTCTGTTTTCCTTTTCTTGTGAAATGCTGGATCTGGTTTAAGTTCTAATGTAACACCCAGCATACAGTGCCCCAAAATCCAATAGATCTTCCTTGCTGTCTCTTTCCTTTCAGAACGTCTTCATTAATGAAACCCTGAAGATGTTTTAAATGACCAATATAGAGCAGTGCTCTTTAACTGTAGAATCAAAGATGACTTACTGAATGAATTTCAGGATGATTGTAGTGTGTGTGTGTTAAGGGATTATTCAAGAAAAAGAGAAGAAAGCTGCTAAGGTCTCTTCCTAAAGGGCAATGCAAAGTGGTGGGAACACCGACAGTATATGCCACAATTAGTATAGAAGGAGTATCCATTAAAAGACAGAAAAGCCAGTGTCAGGTATTTGGAAGCTTTCCACTCACTGCTGGGCTAGCACAGTGATAGATCTTGTTGACCTATTTCTTAGGCTGGGTACTGAATCATACGTGCCATTTGCACACTCCTCGTTTCCACCGAGCGCATCTGTAGATGTGGTTATCCGCTTTGTACGCTCAGCGGAAGCTCAGTTTAAATGCTGAAACGTGCATCTATCTTGTATTAAACACAAGTTCTTCCTACAACATATGTTGCTTGTTTTTTTGTCTCAGTGCCAGCTGTCACACTGCATGTGTAGAATATATTCAGTATAAGAAGAGGGAACAACAAAACATACTGATCAGTGGCAGATCTCAACTGGTGTACTTCAGATTTACTCCATCAACTTTGGCTTAGTACAGTTGTGCCAGTTTAAGCAGACCGAAGAACCTGAAGTCAACTTTGTTTCATACCCTGTGAGAGCATATTGGACCAGGAGGTGATCTCACAACACCAGTAGTAGTTGTTGTAGAATTCAGACAAGAGATTGCTGTATTTATTTTCTCTTTGCTGTTTTTTGATTTAATGTATTTAAACCATCTCTGGAACATTACACCATTGAACCTTCTCTTAGCTGAATCAGTTCCAAATATTTATTTGTCTTCCTAATCTGAAAGTCTTTCTGTGTCTACTTATCAGCTGAGCTGAAGCCAAGATCAGGCTCTCAGCAGTAAATAGCTCACAAATGAGCTTGTGGGGAAAAAAAAGGACTTCAGTGGTCTGTGTGTGAGGATTAGAGATTACTATAGCAGCACTGAAATTACAGGATCTTGAAAACATAGAGGGGGTCTGATTCAGGGAAGAAATATGATAATTAGTGGCCAGAGGGAATCAGGGAGGGTTTAGCCAAACTGGAAATTACCTTTTGGTGCTCCTTCACTGTAATTCCTGTAACTCCAATTATACTAATACAATGGTTTGTTTAACTCTTGTTTTATAATACCAGGCCTTACGCATGACTTAATCCATCCAACGCCTCTTAATGAACTCATTATTCATATGATGCTGACTTATGCAGGGGCTTTGTTCTTGTTTAAGGGACAATGCTGAATAAATATCTATTTGAGAAGAAAAAGAAGCCCTTATGGGTAAACCCATACAAGTCCTTTGGGGATCCTATGTGGAAAACCCAATTCAGGATAAGGATTTGATACACTGGGAGGCATTTGGGTTACAAACCGATTTGGGAATTCTGTGTGTGAGGGAAAACTGATTGCTCTGTTTGACCTGGGCTGATCTGCAAGTCCTTATGGTACCCTCAAACACAGAGCTCACACACTGTATATTAATCTCTCTGGGACTTTCTAATACTTATCTCGGCTTGAGCCAGCTAGCCACTAAAGATGTTCAGAAAAGGGGTTTTTATCCTGTGGTGCTTTTTTTCTTTAGTTTTCGTTCAAAAATACCATATCCTGAATGTCTATCAGCATGCTGCAAAGGAGATAAGTTGCATAAAACTCCTAATTTTTCTCTCCAACAAAAATAGTTTGTTATGCTATGTTTGCAGGAGCCCCACTGTCTCCTCTGTTTCTGAGGGAAGTGGTGCATAATGAAAATCGCAGTGATACCACTGGAATTCAGCTTGTGAAGCCAGTACTGCTACTCTGATGGAGACAAAGGTATGGATCTGCACCAGTACTGCTACTCTGATGGACGCAAAGCACCAGTGCTGGCCCACTCTGCATGGATATTGAATGCAGTGTCTCCATGCAATCTTTGATTCTGAGGTGAGATCCATTTCTTTCAATGGACATTGAGTTTTTCCCTAGATAAATGTGATTTTTTGTCAAAGATCTTGATGGCTAATGTGAGATAATTCTTTGAAGAATGATCCACATGCCCTATCTTATCAACAGTTAGAACTTTGTTTAGGCCCTGTGGCTCTCTTGTATTTCCTTCCCCTTGCTTTGAGTTGTGGGTTTCCTCTTCATAAAGAGATTCCACATTAAGTCCCTTGCATAAATGTCCTATTTTGCAATTCTTGTTTATTTTCAGTTTCCCAGACAAAGTGTTTCTGCTGCTCAAAACCTGTATCTTTTGAGTCTTTATACCTTGGTTCCTGGAAGGTATTCTCACAGTCTCCTTCTCATCATCACTTCTATTTCCAAAGCAGTCCAGACTAATAAAAAACCCACCTTTGCTCCACAGCTTGGACATGCTTTCTTTCAGAAGGTCCTTCCCACACTTGAGAAGCAGCCAGCAGAGCTGCCACATGACCCACAGATGGAGAATTGTCCTCAGACAGCCTCTTCCTTTCCCTCACCCTCTGCTCTGCTTTCATCCATCTTGGGTTTTGTTTTATTTATTTTTTTAAAGCCTCTTTGCCTGCTGCTGGACAGCAGCAGAACAGATGCTACAGAATTATGTTTCAAATCTATCTTTATTCTCAGGCAAAACTCAATATTCAGGGGCATGGTTGGGTCAAAATTATTTCTTCATGGCCTTTGGGTATTCATTAAATATATACAGCTCTGGGGTATTATCCCTTTTCAGTTATTACTTTCAATAATAGCTACAATTTACCAAGTTCACATACACCAAAGCAAAAACACACAAGAAAATATTATAGCTAAACTGTAACTCCATGAATTTAAGGGGTAAAAAAGGCAGAGACTTTATGGTTGTATTAAGCTAGTTGGTAGGTCGGCATTTCAGTGTGTAAGTTCTAATTCTGGAAAGTATTCGGTCTGTGGAAGTTCACAACCTTGTGGAGTTGTGTTTCTTTAAACTGGAAATCTTTTTTCCCCTGTTGAAGTCTATTAAATTCCATCTATTAAACTTATGTGTAAGCTTAGTTCAGGATAAGGAAGATCATGGTGTTCTGTAACAAAAAACCCATCTGAAATGATCAAAGTTTCTGGCTTTGGAAAATGAGTACAGAAATTAAAAAGTGAAATTGTAAAATACTGAAAGCATTGAATCATCTTCTTCCAGTGAAATCAGTAACATCTTGAAGCAGTGAAATCTTATGTAAAATCTCCTTGCCCTGAATTTCCCATTCTGGAGCGGGTGTCTAGACACCCTTATGATTAATAATTTCATGACTGCCCAGCCAGATGGATGCCTGATGGAAGACAGGAACATAACAGCAATGTAAATAAAAAGGCCCTGCCAAGGCAGTGAAATCTCCTGGCCTGAAAGAAAACAACAAAGTTGTGGGCTAAGACCAAGTGGAATTGTCATATGAGTGTTTCCAGACTCAGTGAAAATACTGAACATTCAGAAAGCTGTGGGAGGCTTTGTTATGTATCCAAGGTTCTGTTGTTTGGTATCCACTGAAAAGATGACTTACTATATGGGGTTGCTGAAAGAGCACTTGTGAAATAAATCTGCTGGTCACCTACCTGGGCAGAGGTAATGAGGCACCAGAGAAGCTACTCCTCTATATTAAACCAAATTTGCTACCAATATGGTCATCTATATTTTAGTATATTGGGGTCTGCTTCAGCCCTTGGCCTGGGCCCTCTAGGCCAGTGATACCTGCAGCCATATGCTGATCATCCATGATGAGCATCCAGTGAGTCCAGAGGAGTCCACAAAGATGATCAGGGGCCTGGAGCACCTCTCCTATAAAGACTTGTTGCTATAAAGGCTTGTTCAGCCTGGAAAAGAGAAGGATTCAGAGAGACCTACTTGTGGCCTACCAATACTTAAAGGGGTCCTACATGGAAGTGGGAGAGGGGCTGTTCACCAGGGAGGGCAGGGACAGGACAAGGGGCAATGGCTTCAAGCTGAAAGAGGGCAGGGGTAGATCAGATATTAGGAAGAAATTCTTTACTCGGGTTTCCCAGAGAGGTTGTGGAAACCCCATCCCTGGAAGTGTTCAAGACCAAGTTGGATGGGGCTTTGGGCAACCTGATCTAGTGAAGGTGCCCCTGCCCATGGCAGGGGGATTGGGACTAGATGATCTTTGAGGTCCCTTTCAGCCCAAAGCAGTCTGTGATCCTATGAAATTGGACTTGCCTTTTTTTTTCTTTCAAAAATTAAACAAAGCTGAATTCTTTTCCCTGGACTATAAATACTCTGAACAAGGATCCTGTCTGTCATCTTTGAAAGTTCATTTCATCATTTTCACAGGAGATAGGAAGCTCAATGCTTGTTGAGTTATTCCTAAGGAGACAGGCCTGGACTATGTGTAATCCAGCACAGGGACTAAGGGAATGGGAAAAGCACCGAGAAATTCTGGGGTCTTCTCCCACAGGTTGAATAACCAACGGTTAATGTATACAAGTGTGATTTTGCAAGCCAGCCTCTGGGCTAAAATGTGTGTGAGAGAGCACAGATGGACTCCAGCATTTAACAGGCAACCGTGAGAGACGAGCAGCTCGACAACAACAAAGGCAACCGGCTTGCAGACAGGCTAAAAAATATCAAGCCCACCTTCTGCTCTGATAATAATGCCAGCTTTTATTGCCCGTCGGTTACATTTTCCAGCGAGCTTTTTCTTTCTTCTTTTGGCATATTACCATGCTGCCCATGGGAGGAATGCAAAAGTGTGTTGTCCTCCTCCAAACATCTCATTAAAATTTACCTGTGACAAGATGCCTACAAAACATTTGCTAACAGCGGGGCAGGTTGCACTGTGACAATCACTTACACGTCCAGATATGATTGTTTCACCTACCTTGGGCTCCCTGTCCTGAACCCACCTGCTCAGTTTTACTATCCTCAAGTAAACACAGAGTTAGCACAGTCATGTGTGAAGTTTAACACTGTAAAGCCCTAATCCATAAGGAATCATTAGAGGCTATAGCAATATAAACAGTACATAAATCATGCATAACAATCAATATCTATATTCCTCAAATGCTTTATTTCCAATGAATAATTCTACCAGTTCAAGTTTTCAGGCATGGAAGCAGGCAAAAGAACTGCAAGCCATTCTGAAAACTTCCCAAATTATGGCTTCCCACAGCTCTTTTACCTATGGCAGCTTTCGATGGGCTTTTAAAAGAGTTGAAGTTTACAGGAAATCCACAGGCAGAGTGACTCTGTGTGGTGCTGACAGCCCACACTGGAGTCAGGAATGGCATAAACAGTGGGGGAAATGAGTTGGTAAAGGCTAAAAAAAAATCTCAAAAATAGAAGAAAAGGAGACACACACAGAAGAGGACAGCATGTATGATGGGGAAGTAGTACAGCCAGAAGTACAGCATGTATATATGTGCCTCCTGGGGTTTACATGCCAGTTCCTGCAGTTTCAGAAAGGTTAAAATTAAGAGATTAAAATAACGATTGTGGAGTTTAGGTTTGGGATTTTTTTTTTTGTTTGGTGGGATTTTTTCCTCCCCAAAATTCTACAGTCTGCTACTGCATAAAAACCCTTCAAATCAACAGTTGCTAGATGAGCTGTGTTCAACACAAAAAAGTGTGTTACAGCCTGCACTGCCTTGATGATGTCTCATGGATGTCCACCTCAAAGGGAGCAGGAAGGCTCAGCTCTTGGGGACTGCCTGAAAGGCTACAACAAACTCACCCACAGAATAAGAACGCTTCAGCATCCGAGGGGTTCTATAACATAAAGTTGTTTGCCTGCTCCTAGTCTAGTTCTCTTGGTGACATCTCTCCTCATCTGACCCCATTTGTGGAGCAGACACCTTGACTCTCTGGATTTTTGCACTTTCGTTCAAGCTAAGCTTAGATCCAAGCCTCTGATATCTCACCAACCTGTGTGCACAGAAAGAGCTTCTGTGTTTGGATTATGAAAACCAGCAGACTGTAATGCAGTCTCCTCTGGGAACCCTTGATTTGAAATTATCAGGGAGCAGTTGTACAATAAATCTAATCAAAATAAACTTCTGCCCTTGCAGAATGGTCTTGCCATTACACAAATGATTCCTAAACAATGAGTAACTAACCTGTACAGCACCTTGAAAGGTGGGTGAATCAGTACATGCTTTTTCTTCGGCCAAGAGAGTCCAAGACATTCAGAGCCTAAACAATTTGGTGAAGGTCACACTGTGAGGCTGTGGCAGACACACACCAGCACCCACTGCTACCGGTGCCTTGTCTGCTGCCTTTGCACTTGGCTTTGTATCAGAACCTCAGGAAGATATGATAGCCTCCTCCCCAGAAGATCACTGTTTTGTTTATAAAGCAAATCATGCATATTCAGAACCACCCATTTTTGTTGTGCTGGGGGCAAGGATGAGGGTTTCTTTTTTTCCTGGAAAATTGGTGCTGGCCAAAGCAACCAGTTTCTGGAAACAGGTGATACCATAAAAACTTCTTTCATGAACAGTAACAGTCGTTTCTGGTGCTGCTGCTGCTGCTGGACACAACTTATTAGAAAAAGTCCCGAGGGCCTGGCAACTGCACTTTGTTTCAAAGCATTGCGTTTCTCTGCTTCTGCCTGCCCACACAGTGACACTTCATCAGCTCTGAGAGCCCCTGACACTTCCCATTGACTAAGTGCCACCCCGCCACAGTCACTGGTGACAGGTGTCCCTTACCCACAGATGCACCGCAGAAGCCACATTGTAACTGAACGCTGAGGACGTTTCTCTGCTCACACAGGCAGGTTGCTCAGTTAGCATCACCTAGAGCACAAGCAGAATGGGATTTCAGGGAGCAGGCACTGGTGTCCTGACACCAGTTACAGCAGCACTGTGTGTGAAGGCCTACACCAGGCCTTCACCCACTGTGTGAAGGCCTGGTGTAGGCCTTCACCCAGTGCTGCTGTAACTTCACCTGCTGATGCCTCCACCCCGTGTTTATTCCTGTGCATTCTGGGGAAAAGTGAGCAGTCATTCCTTAGTCATTCCTCATCTTATTGCAATGTTTAGGTCTACAACCAGTGGGATGAATCAAAGTCTTGGAGTGACTGGGTTGCTTCTCCGCTGTCTGCAAAGGGAGCCTAAGCAATTGGTACAGATGTAGATGTAGCTCACTTTGGTGAGCTATCTCCTGTCTCACCAAATGTAGTGCTGTGTGGAGACACCCAACCTGTGCTGCCAACACAAAGCCATGTTAATACCAACGCTGATGAATATAGGGCACTTTCCTAAGAACAGATGAATGTGCCCAGCCATGGTGACGGGGTTACACAGCTCCCAGGACCCAGGCAAGGGTGTCATTCCAAACAGTCCATCCAGACATGCTCAGAAGAAGATCCAGCTCAAGGCCACACCATGATGCAAAGACCCCCGCTGTACCTCAGCAAGAACTCCTGTCTTTCACTTGCCCTTTTTAAGCACTTATCCACATTTTCTGTGTAAATTGATAGCCTTCCATCAGGGTGATAGGCTTCCATCAGGCTTCCATCATTCATCCATCACACACACAAGTCTATTCTGATTTCTGAGGTACATTTAATATTCTCTGACCCATAATTTTCATATTACCCCTTTATTGAGGCAATTAAATCTGTGACCAGTCCACTATTTTAGAATTTATATTTGCATTTTTGGTATTTTTTTCCAATGTCCCGGTTCCTTCACAGTTGCAGGATCTATTCCATGTTTATGCTCAGTTCACATGGCTCCCTCACCACATGGCTTCTTTCTGTCAACTACAACTCCCTGTGGAATGTGATTACAGTCCAGGATCACTTTGTATTTCTGTCACAAGATACATGAAAACACATGACAAAAATGGGATGTTTCCTTCTAATTTTGACAGTTTTCTTATGTCCTAGAACATTTTTCTATGAGGGTGGGTTTTTTGTGTGTGGGTTTGTTTTTTTTTTTAATCTATCATGAGTGTAGCTGTTCTCATTACAATGCATGCAAACGCATAATCCAGTGACTGTGAAAAACACACAGACAGGGGAGAAAAACCCTAATGAAAAAATCAACAGAGCATTCAGTACTTCTGTCTAGTGTTTCTGAAAAGTTGTCCATCTTCCTGGGCGTCAGGACCACTTACAGTTTACAGCAGAACAGGTTAGGGAATGCTTTTCCTTGCATGAATTAGATAATAAAAAAAGCTAATAGTAAAGTTTATTTATCTTGGCTGAAGAGGCTAAATGCAACAGGGTTTGGATCTCAGCAGCAAAATGCAGCTGCACTCCTCAGCACAGCAGCCCCGGGAATGCTGGACACTGGCACAGACCTGTCAAAAATGCTGGACTGCTTAGGGAATCTCCAGAAAAACCCTCTTATTCCCCAGCAGCCTCCACATGCAGATTCTAACCCTCTCCTTTGGATAGTCTGGGCACTGTGGGTCTGCTGCCTGACCCTGCCCCACCAGCTCACTGGCAGGAGAGGTGCCAGCTGCAGTTCCCAAGCCCCAGCCATCAATCAGGCTGTTATTGTCACTGTAAACACTGTGTTTGTCAACAGCTCATGTTTTTTTTTCACAATCAAGGCATGATGGATTAGGCTTCATTTGGAAGGAAGGGTTAGACTTCATGAGGATGAGAGCAGTGTGCCAGAGTCCCATGGGTGCTGCCCTGTCATGGTAAAGTCCCAGTCCCAGTTCTTATCCTCAGGGAATAGATCTGAAGGCACTTTGAAAGCTGGATGCAAGGAGCATTTATGAAAAACTATGTCTGTTTGACACTTGTCCAGTGCTACCACTGCTGGATCCCAAAGCAGTGCCTAACAAGTCCCACAAGCCACCACAAGCTGCAAGAGTGGGACCAGCCAAAGAACTTCTCTCCAACCCCTCCCAGCTCCTGACACAACTCACAGAGCCCAGGGAACAAAGGGAACAACTTGCAAACTTTACTTTTGCCACATGTCACAGAATCAGAGAATCATAGAATGTTAGGAGTTGGAAGGGACCTCGGAAGATCATCTAGTCTGTGTCAGCCCCGTCCTTCCAGCTGAGCACTGAAAGACCATCCTTGTCCTCCTCCCCACCCGCAGGCAGTGTCCCATGCTGGGACACCAAAAAGCTCCTGATGTCACCTCATGTTTCTCACGCTGTATGTCTGCCTCCAGAGTATTTGCGCTATCTCGTAGCACAGAGTGCTGGGTACCTGTGTGGTCTCCTCTGAGATGCTGGTTGAGCTGAGGGCTGTGGGTGAGGGGTCATGTCCCAACACATCTTTTCAGGTCACAGACAGAGTTTATGTGTGGCTCAGTTATTTCATAGCCTTTAATGGGTTTTCTGCAGAAACCTCTGAAACATGTGGGGTTGTGGGGTTTTGTTCTAATTTTGGGAGAAATAAAAACTTGCAGAGTCATCCCCACCCCAAAAGGCCAAGAGTCTCTCCCAGATTTGCCTCCAAGGAAACAGCAAAACTTGTTTACAAAGTCTGTGCTACCCACAGCACATTTCATCCACCCTCTGCTTTTTACAGGGTTCCCCTGGCATTTTCACTTAGTTTTTTCTCTGCTTCCTTGGATGGTGGCTTAGCAGGTTTGTGATCCAAACAGATGGCAATCGCTGACCTTCCATCGCCCTTACCTGGATTGTATTTTTTTTTTTGACCTGCCCTGATAACTCTGCCTTGCCAAGCTGCTGAAAGAGCTACCAGTCATGGATACTTCACTAGGTAAATGCAGATCCACAGAATTAATAATAATAAAAAAAACATCCAAAAACCAAACAAGAAAAATAACAAACAGAATTAATCTTTAAATCAATTCTCAGTTTTTCAAAGCTGTTGCCTCCATGTAATGGATCTTTGTTATGAAGAAGTGATGTCAGAGGCCACTCTTGTACAGGTCTGGATGTCAGTCATGGGCATCTCCCACAGGGAGCTGCAAAAGAGCCAGCAGGACCATGGAAACAGCCTGGTGCTCTCAGACAAGCAGGGAGGGACCAGACTGTAGATTGTATTGAGGACTCTGATCCTAACTGAGCTGCTGGCTCCTGTGTTTAGGGAGCAGTATACATGGTAATGAAAGGACAGTGTGTGCTGGCAGCTTGCAACCAGCCCCACTCTGGTCCCAGAGCAGTGTGTATGTTGGTCCCTGCCTGCGATGCCGGCTCACACCGTGCCTGGCTGGGCAAAGGAGGGAGTGTGGGAGGCAACGAGCAGCACAAACTGCTTTGACCTCCCCACCGGGACAGCTTGCCAGGCTTTCTGCCATGAGGGGACCAAGGATTCTGTAAGGGAGCTTGGACAAAGCTGCTCTGACAGAGCATGAGCGCTGCTGTGGTTTCCAGCCCTGCCCAGAGGCAGAGCCAGCTGCACGCTTGGGCAAGCGAGGAGATTGCCGGTGGCAGCCGAAATGTCCTGGACTTGCTGCCTGTGGCACCTGTGCCAGAGCCCACAAAAGGCTGCCTGGCTCCTGTTGTTCACTGACATGTTCAGGACAGGGTTTACAGGGGACCATCTCCATCCTGGGGCAGAGAGCATCTCCCAAGCAGCACCGCTCTCTGCCACATCCCTCCTTCCTTGGCAGCAGTAAGGGGCAGCAAGTCTCATCCTGCTGACCCATCCTCACCCAGCTCTGTCCCATGCTGGGCAGGGTTGGGAGGCCTCATCCTCACAGGGATTCAGCTTCATCAGTGCTGACAGATGTGCTTGGGGCAGACACAGTGCTGGAATCGCTGCTGCTCTTGTCACACCCCCAGCTGGCACAAGGGGTTGTGTGCACAACATGCAGGGCTTCACCTGCTGACACCCCTCTCGCACATTGGGTGCCATAGTGGTTCATCACACCACCCTGTCTTTTCCACAATCAGTGAGAAAAATTTTTAGGTGAAAAAACATTAATTTTTTCTTTTTTATTTTTAATTGGATTGGTGGTTTTTAGGAGCCTTTTTTACTGAGGAACATGGCTGTCATATTAGCATTGTTGTCATCAATCAGTAAGTGAATGAATGAACTAAATTAATATTAACATTAACTAACTAATGTTAATTTAATCTTTTCCCTCCTAATTGTTGAAGGGGAAGAAGAGAATAACCAGCAGGACTGGCGTGTGCAAAGCAGTTTCAACCACAGTTTCAATGAGCAAACCATGAGCCACAAAACACTGCACTGTAATCATTACAAACATGATGAGCTACATGAATTCCTAGTGCCTCTCTACATTTTTGACTGAGATCCATTACTTGAAGCCAGGATTCACCCTTTCCCACCAACAGTCAGGACAGCTAACCACCAAGCTGCATTGGAGTAGTTAGCTACACCAGGCTGCAAAACTCTGCAACTCCTGAACTTCTGGTGGGTATTTTTGCACTAGACAATGCAGAAAGGGGAAATCTGCTCCAAAGCATGAAAAGGAAACACTGAAAGAGGAAAAGGTAAATATATACTCACCTTCTTTTGCATTCCTAATTTATTTTATTGCTTTGCTTTGTTGCATTTCATGCCCATTGTTTGTTGAGATCTTCCCATTACTCAGCTGCTGTACATAGTCCAGCTCCCTTTTTCCCCTATAAAATATTTGCCATGGATTCCTGTTTACACACAGCTCTGAACAAAGTTATAAACTAACACAGAATTTTGGGTCTATTGATGGAGAAAAAGCTCCATTGAGAGGTGAAACCTGGTGTTTTTGTGGAGTCTGAGAACCTACCTGAAAGCATGCTGGTATGGTGAGGTGAGGGACGGAAAGGTGTAGGAACCAGCCTGGACAATCATTATTGACATCAGACAGAGGTTTGAATCCATTAGAGAGGACACAGTAGCCATTTGTTTCTCCCAAGTGAGGTAGTGATCAAACTTCTGTCCTTAAGCCCTATTTCAAGGTGAGGGAAAGAGACAAAGCATGAGTTTGTGGGAAGAATCAAAACCATCCCTAAGCCCTCTTGGCTAAAGTGTTGGCAGTACTTGCAACCTTAGTTACAAATGGTCAAAGAAGCTCTCTGTTCACTCTACAGTTACACATAAAAACCCAGTGTACTCTTTGTCTGCTTGTACAAAGTCCTTATAACCTGTAGGTAATGCTGAATGTGCTTCTGAATATTTTTGGTTGCCACAGTTTACTCACAGACCTGGTCCAAAATTCCTTGACCATCCAAGACATCCTGTCATCTCCCCTTGCATGTTGCAGCATCCTCATAAGCCTGTCTTTGATGCAAGCACTGGCAAAGGACAGAATTTAAGCCAGCCACAGTCAGAATTCATAAAAGTTTGGGTTTCTCCTCACCTATTTTTGCCTCTCGAAATTACCTTGCATCCCAGTTCCAGTAACTCAAAGCTGATGGGAAATGAATCATGGTCCATGAAGAGTTAATGGCTACATGAGAGCAGCAAAACAGGGTAGGGAAACATTTATCCTCCCCTCAACCCTAAATCCACCTGGGTTGAGAAGGGCAGTAAATCAACAGGTCTGCTGACAGTTTCTCTTCTAACATAAGTTTATCATCCCATTTTATCCATCTCATCATCTGTGGACCGACGGGCTGGCAATAAATAGACAACTCCAGAAAGACTTAAGATGAAATTAAAGAGAAAAATATCTGCCATTTCTCTATTTATGCACATTGGTTCTGCTTCAGAGTCATCTGTACAGCAGTCCCCTCTTGCCACTAGTCTAAAATAAAACAAAAACATAAATAAATCCCAGAAGCCTGAAGTTACAGATGGCTCAGCAGTCTTGAGCAACGACACCAGACCATGACTCAGGGGAGCCAACCCCAGAACCTGCCCAGAGATGTTTCTTGCAGTGACTTCTCCAGGGAAAATCACCCCCAGCTCTCCACGATCACAGATGACTATATCCATCCTCTGCTTTCTCCCAGGACATTCTGTTGGAGAAGATCAGAGATGAGAATGGAAGGATGTGACTTCCCCTTTGACCACTAGTTTTCTCTCTGGCCCCAATTTTTGTCATATCTTCTCTTAAACTTGTCTGTCTCAGGGATACAGGAGGAGTCATGGAGGTTGAGACCAAGTGTCCATCTAGCCCTGCGCTCTGGCTCTGGTGTCAGCCTTCAGCCTCACTCTCCTTTAGCTCAAGGTCTATTTTAAGACCGATGTGACCTGTGAATTTAGCAACCACCAGCACAGCCTCTGTAATCTTTGCTCTACAGAGAAAGCTTTAGCTGTGTCCAAGCCAACATCCTACTGCAACACTAAATCCCCTGAGCTGGCCCATGTTCTGGCCCTTTCATCCCTGATAGCAACTGCTACTGTCAAAATTAGGGGCAAGGTGATTCTCCTGGGGATTGTAATGTATTTGGAGCTGTGACCTTACATTACAGTTAGCCACACTTGCAAGCTGTAACTCTTCCTGAGTAACTTCTGTTGTCTCCAGTACTGTTGTGCTCATTTGCCCCTCGGGCTTTAATGAACATCCCTACAAGAGCCTCGCCAGCAGTGAACATGCTACAGTGGCTGATTCACAGAGAGGGAGGAGAAGAGCAAGGAGGGACTTGACTGAAGCTGGAGAAGAAATAGAAAATGTGACATAAAACTGAAGCCATTTTGGAATCTGATTATAAATATTCATATATTACATGATCATTTCACATTGGGGTTTTCCTGTGAGGAGCCTGTTTGAGTGGTCACTCCTCTGGTCACTGAGAGCTACAGGACATGCTTTTCAGTAAATGAGTCTGATGCACGAGGTGGTTTCCAGATCTAAACCACAAGGCTATTGTAATTTGTGTGCTTTCCTCCCTCCTTGTCTTGCTGGGCTCAGTTCCCTCGTACCTTTTTTGGGTTTTGATGTAGTTTTGCCATAAGAAGTCCCGTCACCTGCTTTGTTACAAGAAGTGCAAACTTTTATCTCCCTGCTGCAAGAGAGTGGTAAATCAGAGCAGGCTGACAGCTTTGTCTTGCAGCCTGTTATCCATAGGCGAGGAGATGCCTCCCCTGAGATCCCATTAGGTGTACTGTCTCCACCACTAAACTTTCAACAAGAGCATTGGCGGAGACCTGCATGTCAAAGAGAGTCCGACAGCTAATGATCACTGGGAATTCACTTCCTCTTGCTCTTTCTCTCCTGCACTCACCTCTCCTTCCTCTCTCTCTCTCTCTCACCCACACACTTTATTCTTAAGTTTATTAAAAGTAGGGTTCATTTAGTTTCATCACTTTGAGCCTATGGAACAGCTTCTGTTACACAGATGCTGTGCATGGCATGGCATGCAGGAGCAAAGCCTCCTCTGCACGGGCAGGCATTGGAAGTCACGAGAACCAGCTATAAATCCTGCCTTTCCTTTGCTGACACAAACAAAAGAAAGCAGGACAGAGTGACAGGACAAAAATAACTGGATGCACCAAACCCTCATTATGTCAATATGCTGCTCAGCTCTCGGGTGCGATGCAACTGTCATTCAGACACAGGGGGAAAGCAAGCCTGGAGCTCCTGTGAGCACCTCTCCTGCTTCCCAGAATTATGAGCACATCCCTGGCACTGAATCCATCAGTGGTACATGCAGTGTGTGGCATGAGGGAGCTGCAAAGTGAAAAACTCAACAACATCTTGTATCCAGGAAGATAATATATCTCTAGGACATTGTTGTACAAGGCCTCATCAATACAGGACATGTAGATGGAGTAGCATCATTGTTGCAATAGTCAGTCCTGCCTTTACAGGTGGGTTGTCAGACCAACCTCAAGGTCCCCTTCCTCCCCACTCTAGATCACAGGACAAGAATAAGACCTGAAAATCACCACACAAACCTGAGAGGAGCTGCCGTGGATGTGCAGTGGTCCTGTGTCATCGCACCCACCGTTGTATCTCACCCGTAGCTTCTCCCTGCAAGAGAAGGTATGAAGACCTTTCATCACAGACTGCTCGTAACAGCAACACTGTGGTGAAGGCAGCAGAGCCCATTTTATGACTGCCCAGTATGTTGTGGGGATGCTGACAATGTGCTCACTCGCCTTGGGAAGAGGCACAGTGGGCTACTGAAAAACCCCAGTGTACTCATGGTAAATGCACTAACCTTTTCCATCAGCAGGTCTGGCTTCTGCCTTGCATCACTTGTAATAGGTAATAGAACATTTCTATCTTAGAGCTCATAGCTCAATAGGGCAGATGCAGCCCTTGACAAGAAAAGCAGGACAGGGGCATTTGATAAGTAGGAAACTAAAAATATGAAGGTCAAGATAAAGGCACCCATGAGCGGATATGAGAAGAGAGGGATAGGAAAAAAGGGTTTACAAAGCATTTCCTACTGCTGCTTTCTAAAACATTTGAGAGGTTTTAGTCTCCAGGAGCCTGTTGGGAAGTTCTCAGCTCTGCCTCTGCTTCTACAAATAGTTTTCTAAAAATACCAGAACCCAGCAATTATCACTAGAATTATTTGATATTTATTGTCATTCAGATGCTTTCATAGACAAAAGACAAATGTAGACATCAGCCAAACCCTGGACCACTTCTTCCCTCTTTCTGTGCTCTGGATGAGAAGAGCAGATGGAAATCTCTGTCCTTGGCTGTGTAACTTCTACTGATCAGACTCAGGAGGTGCAAGGCAAATGGCAGTACACTTACTCCAAATTTTGGTCTCCCCTGACAAACCTAGCCTGACATAACTGAGAAACTCACAGAACAGTTTTGGTCCTAGGTGCAAAGCATCATCACAAGCTAGCAAAAATGCATTAACTTCCCTTATGGGGTTTTCTATGCAAGTGCTACCCACAGATCCAAAGTTATGGTAGGGACAAGCTTTGCAGCAGGGGAGCTCTAGTCTTAAATCTTAAACTGAGGTGGTGCCCCTTTGCACAGCAAAGTAATGCTGAATGACCCTCCAAGTGCTCATTAAAGTGAAGCCCGATGGACAGCAGAGAGAACAAGGCAGTAAATCCATGCTGGAGCCTCCGGAGCCCAGTGAAGAGGAAAGAGTAAGAAAATCATGTTCCCTCTTGACAACATTTCCGAAGGTTCAGAACCAGCTCTGTCACTTCACACATGGGCCTTTGCAGAGTGCAAATGGGGTAGAAAGCAAAGCCCAAACCTAAGCTTGTGCCTCCTGGCTGAGATTTGTGGTTTTACAATCTATTTACAAATCTATTTTGGATTTACTGGTGACGAGGATGAACCAAGGGATGCTGAAAAGTTTAAATGGATTTAAATCAGTCTGCTTCCAGCCAGCCTGGGCTGTCATAGCCCAGAGGAAAAAAAAATTAAAAAATATTGTTTTTACATCCACCTTGTAAACTTTGACTGGCTTCATCTACAGGTTTGCACCTGGCAGTGTTTTCCTTCCTCTTTTCCATCACTTTGCACTGAAGGGGATGGGAACATGGCAAAAAACACACTGAGCTGCTCCCTAAGAAGCAAAACATCTCCAGAACCATTTTTCTCAAGTTTAACAGAGTGGGGAAATGATTTTCACCTAGTTTACAGTGAGTTCAGAAGACAATCAGTCACTGCCTCTGTTGTAGTGGTCTCCAAGGCAGCGCCGTCCCCAGGGCAGTCGGGATTAAAACACTGTTGGCACAAGGCAGTGCCGTACAGAGTGAGGAGGCAGCACTGCTGCACAGCCAATCCAGGAGCGTGTTGCTGTGTATTAGGCAGGAGAAACGAAGTCTTTGCAGGGTGCAAATTGCCTGTAAAAATGCAAAGAGTTGGCTGGCTTTGCAGCCTGGAATATTCCTGAGAGACACGAGGGAGAGCAGGGAGACTTAAAGGGGCTACTGAAATGCAGAGAGAGATGGATACCTGTGAGGTATTTCTTTTACTCTGACACAGGAGATTGTTGAAAGGGAGTTACTGTATTAAGTAACTTACTAAACCTGCAGCCACTCTCCAACTGAACAAATACATTGGCTTATACATTCCCTGCTCATGGGAAAGCCCTTGCCCCCAGTCAAGGTTGTAGGGGTGTCCAAATGCCCAGGACATAGAAACCTTCCTAATTAGCTGTACCAAAGGCTGATTTCTGCAAACTCAGCCACTCTGAAAGCACACAAACAGCCTTTTCCTCATCAAGGCATCAAGAAATCCTGCATGTCCCAGCATGGAAATCCAGTTCCCACACTGGGGTACCAGTGGAGGTCGGACAGTCAGTGATGCTGGGGTGCAACTTGGTGATGCACAGGCTGGTGGGAGCAGGAAGGGGCATTGAAGCACAGCTAATAGGGGTGGACCCCACAGCAGGGAACAGAAATGCCCTGTTAACTAACCCACAGTGGTTGGTTTCCCTTGGCCTGCAGTACAAGGATGAAAGCAGGACCCCTCAAATATTATTTTACACTAAAACCCACAGGTATGAAGTAGGATGGGAGCAAAATATTCTGATCCTGACTCGAACCCTTTTTAGAGATAAGGGTCAGAATAAGAGCCATATTTCTAAAACCTCTGAGTGGGATCCAGAGGGAGGTTTGATTGTGAGGTGTGACTCACTTTCATCTCTACAAGAGTAAACAAAAAAAAATACAGTTTCATCTGTCTTCTGTCTTGTGTTTTGCTGACAGCTCCATAGGGGACCTTGGGAGCAGAGTAGCAGAGATACTGCAGGTACAGCTGTGAGCGTAATGGATTTTTCAGTTCATTTGGAAAACAAAACAGAGCGGTTCTGTGTTGACCTGAAACGTTTTTTTTTCCACTGTAATGACAGAAAAGGAGCAAATACACACCTTCAGTCAACTGAAACACCCTGTTTGACCCAAAATGAAAGCTTTCATTTTGTTTTCACGGTACTCAACTATTTCTTAATTCAAGCTAAATTCAAACCCAGAAATATCACCAAGGAATATGTTTCACATTTAGCTAAATAGTTCTTACCTTCCTGCTCTCACCCAGGGCACTCTGCAGTAGGTACAAGTCAAGTTTGCAAACTCTTTGGTTTTGGTTTGGAACTATGTGGAAAAGTGAAGGGAAATTTTAGAGCAGGTCAAACCTCCCAGCCCCCACCTCGTATGAGACCAGGTTGGCAGTTCATTAACAGCGCTGCAGGTGACTCCGTGAACGGGACCTGCCTCCCCTTGCACTGATGCAATAACAGGAACAGCTCCCTCAAATTAGCAGCTTTAAGCTCCTTTCTTGCCCCATTCCAGTATCTATAATAAAGGCAATTCACAGCCTGAGGAAGGTGCACCATCCCTACCCACTGATGGCTACCTGCTAATCAACTGCAGCCATGCCCCCCATCTACATCTTAAAATGTGTTATTAATGGGTTGGCGTCCCCCGGAGAGCAGCAGGAGAACTGAAAGTAAACCATCAGAATATGTCAGGATTTGAGTCACAGAGCAGCTCTAATTGAAATCTTCTCTGTCATTTACTCATCAGGAATGTAGAGCTCCTTCTTTGAATGAAACATTAGATATCGGCCTGACAGCTCCAGGTGGAAGATTATTCGGCAGCTTAATCGCTCCCTGACAGCCCCAGTTACTCCCACATCACCATCTATTAACCTTCATTTTATTCACAACCTTTTATGCCTTTTTACATGGTGAATCTGGATGCTTTGGAGCACGAGCTGGTCAGATCTCAGGTGGGATGGGAGAGCTCCGTATCACCGTGGCAGTTACGTTGTTTGATGGGGCAAGGGCTGCCTGTCAGGTCACCTCCTCTTGGATGGAAATCTTCAGAAAAGAGGTTGTCTTCTGAAACTGCTAATCTGGTCTATCTCCAGGAAAGAGATAACTGTTTTGCCAGAAGTTTGGATGTTATCAGAAGCTTCAAACTTTTGGGGTGTGCTCTTTGAAGCCCTAAGTTATGGACAAAAAAAGGCACTGTGAAAAATTAAAATATAATTTAATTTTTTTATAAGTTAGTATCAAGCCTCTATGTTTGCAGAGAAAAGCTCCAAACCAGATGTGAGTGTACCCTCAAGGCTTAGGCACTGGAAGACAGATAAAAAGAACTTGAAATTTATCCTCTGTAAATCAGGACTGGATGTCTCTTGAAAATTGATGCTATAACTCAGACAGAAGTTATGGGCTTGATGCAGAAATTATCAGAAGAGGTTTCCTGAGCAGTATTATGCAGGAAATCAGACTAGATGATGATAATAGTCCCTCCTGGCCCTCAAGTCTTCTCCTGAGTATTTTGCAATTGTCCCCAAATTGTCATTCCTTGTGTTATATGCTTGAGTCCAGATTCCCAATGGTATTCAGATTTACAGCACCAGGTATATGTTTTTCAGGGGGAAGTAAAGGACTCTTAGCACCTCCATAACTTCTCACCCACCCTCACCCACTCTTTCTGTTTGCTCTGAGTCCCCAGAGGAGACACAGGGATCTGGAAAACCTGTAACAATGAGTAGACCAAGGCATCTTGGGCTTCAAATAGTCCCAAAGTGGTGACCCAGGGCAGGTGTTTGTCCCACACTGGTATGTGTGGAGCTCAGCACATACCTCTATTTATTTATATCACAAGTCTGCCTCTTCCTGCTCAGCAGCTATGGTCCTGCCAAGCTTGCGGCACATCTTGCTGAGCTGATGGAAATGGAGTGGCCATCTTGAGCTCTGTATTTGTGAAAAGGCTCTTGCCTTCACCTGACACCTTTATCCCTTCCAATTTCATTTCCTGCTCCTCCCAGTTAACCTTTTTCTCTATAACACAACGAGGCAGACTGGCTGCCCGTTCGTCCCAAATAGCTGTTGTTGCTGCACCACTCGCTGCCCCGCTTGACTCCTGGCTGCATCAATCCCTCACTCCATCCATGGATCCAGATGCCCAAAGCTTTGATACTCCTTTCCTTTGTGATTCTGGCAGACTGTGCTCCAGCCTTGGTCCAGATTGCCTTTTCCAGCTCCAGTTGTCTTGGCAATGCCATAGTAGAGCCATCTCCAGAATAAATGTCCCTCCTGTGAAAAGATACCGGCAGGTCTCCTTACAACGTTCTGCTGCTATATACAAAAGTCAGGACATGAATAAATATGCCCTAAATTGTCTCAGTGGGGAGAAGACACAGGCTTGAAGTGGTGATGCTGCATTTCTAAGATGCAGCCCCAGAAAGTCATCTTCCCACCCGGGGTTCCCAGCCCCATTAATAATCCGAAATAAGATTGAGCCCATGCCCAGCAAAGCTTCCAGCAAAGCTTCCAGCAAAGTCAAACAAGCCAAACCAGCATGCTAGATAATAGCTGAGTGTTGGAAGGAGTGAGGAAATCTGGGAAAAGGGAAAGAGATGGAAAGGAGTGCTGGAGGGAACATACAGCAAGATGGATTTGAGGAAGGAGAGCAAAGGCTCCCTGGGGAGGAAAAGAGGAATGTCTCCAAAGTAGGGGAAGCTGGCAGAAGAATAAAAGAGCTGTGAAATTTAAAACTAGACATAGCAATAACAGTGGAGACTTTGACAGGACTGCACTGGAGGCCACATTAAGCTCACCAAGAAAAAGAAGCATGAATAACCTGATGAGCACATTCAGAGCAGCACCAGTAAAGGAAAATGAAAAAAAGAATGGATGTTCTGTGAGGAGCAGATGTGAAAAAGGTAAAAAGATAGAACAGGCAAATTCTTATCTAATGAAGATGGGAGGTAACTCTGACTTATAAGCGTTGTCACACTGGGAGGTAAAAGGGGGAGAGATACAGCTAGTGAGTGGCAAGTTTCAGTTTAAATATGTATGTATGTATATATACATAGATAGATATGTGTTCTACAATCCAAACAAAAGGAAAACAGCCCAGGAGGAAGTTTCTGCCTTCTGCCTTTTCAGAACAGCACCAGTGCAACAAGGAACCATCACCAGGCACTATCACAACTGAGTTGTTTCACGTGCCAGGGTCAGGTGAGGGAAAAGAGTAGTGAGATGCAAAGATGAGACAAACAGCAAAGTTGAGCCTTAATCCAATGCCCCCCACCCCCTCAACCCACACTGAAAAAAAGAAAGGCACCATGCTTGAGTGTGGTGGTACAGGATGGAGAGCAGAAATGCCTCTGCACAGGTATCAGGTATCATCCTCATGATAAACAATTACCATTTCCCCTCCCAACTCACTTTTTCTGAAGGAAAGAAATTAGGGGAAAAAGGGCATTAAACTATTCCTTTTCAGACATCATCACCATACCAGATACTTATATATCAGCTGTTTCATGGGAACTACTCAAGTTTTACACTGTAAATGTCTTCGTAAGTTCATGCGAGGTACTTAGAGACATTTAATCATTTGGTTTATCTTTATTTAACAGAGATTGTTTAATGGATTCTGCAAATCTACTAAAATCACAGTGTTTCATCATGTAATAAACCACAAGGGAGCTTGGGGTTTTCATGCCAATTAAGCACTGGTAGTCCTGGATTTGGAGGTCTTTCACGTGGCAAGAGTTTGATTTCGGCTGTGCTGCTAGTGAATGATAGTATTAACACACACGGGCACCCCCATCCCCATCCTACCCTGCAAGAAAGAAGCTCTGCTTCACCAGTAAATCAAATGGGGCCCAAGCTATCAGAGCCAGGTAGAGATCCAAACATCAGTGACTCCTATATGCTTGAATTGAATTCACACCTACTCCTAAGAAGAAAAGCGAGGACATCCAGGAGCTCTCCTGGATTTAGGTGTGACAGTGGTGTACTTGCTTCTGGGGGAGGATGGAGACTTTTCTAAGAACTCTGAGACAAGGTCAGGCTCATGCATCAGGCACGTGCTGATTGCAGGAGATAACTTATTTGTTTCCAGTGTGGTGATCCCAGCCCTGCCCCCTGCATATGGTTAGAGGAAGGACGAGTATGTTTGCTGGCAGTAGATGTGGAGTTCTGAATTACAGGATTTGACATGCTGTGACCCCCCAGTTCAATACTAAACCTAGGAACAGGGTCAGGAGTGCTCACTGTGAGGTGACTTTAACACCACAATTCTATCTGCATAGTAAGTGTTAAGATTATGATCATTATTTATAACCCCCACAACGCAGCTCACCTGAGGAACGCAAGTAAAGAAAAGGCTTTGAAAGACAACGATTGCAGCTTATTTACAATGGCTCCACGGGATCACAGCACTCTCCAGTTGCATGTTAAAGCTGCAGTAAAGGAAGGAAAAGCATTTTTAAAACCTGCCTTTATAGCTGTGCTTTGGTGACATGTATTTAAATCATCTGTATGCCATCAAACATGGGTTCCAATTTAAATGTCACTGGAAGCTCTTTCTCTTATCCCTTCACAAAGTCATTTGTCACCTTCCAATTTGTGGCAACGAAAGGAAGCGAACAGCAAATTAGACAAACAAATAAAAATCTATGTTTTTAATGGAAAATGCATCCCTGGAAACATGTATTTAAAAAAGAAATATCATTCAAGGAGAAGGGGGGGGGAGAAACAAAACAAATGTACCGTTAAAGGAAACAATAGACAAAGCAAAAGTCTTTCTCTTTGCTTAAATTCTAGAACTAATAATCAAATGAAATAAACATTATGGTTGATCATCTGACTGCCAAAGAGGATGTTTACCTTTCCATTTATTACCACTACTGTTGAGATAAACTTGAATAAGAACTTGGGGGAAAAAATTAAGTGGTAGAGTTTTTATCACAGTCTTTAATTCTAAACTGAAGAAAGCCACCTCATTTCCCAGATCTTGGAAATGTTCTCTTTTTTTTTCTGGCAATTTGACAAGGTGACTTCTATACCCCAGTAGTTTATTTCCCGAGAATTCCTAGTTTATGCTGCCCCAAAGCATAACATTCCTCTAAATATGAAAACCTTTGTCACTCTAATGCTTCTTCTGTCCAGTAATCTTATTTTTATCTTAGACAAGATATTATGAGCGTAATCCATAAGTAATACAATATGGTCTCCATAGCTGGAGACGCTATTAAACCATTATTTCATTTTTACACTGCAATGGTAAGTATAGAACTGCCACACAAACATGGATTATATGAGAGCAGTGACAGAAATGATGGTTACCTTCAGCTGTATGACCAAATGTACAACTCCTAAGTCATGCTGCATTGCTCCTGAATACAACCATCTGTCTTCTCATCTTTACAAAGAAAATATTTCAATATTTCAAGCCAAATAATTTTAAGTTTGATTGATGGAAGACAAGATATCTGATAACAGTCCTTGATTACCAAATATATATTTGGTTTGCCTTATCAGAGAGAAAATTCTAGTTTTTTTTTTCCATAAAGCACAGCCTCTGCAGTCTTGTGATTGAGAATCACTATTGTATAAAAATAATTAAGAGCCTATCTTGGATCTGTATGTTTTGGACCCCAAAATGTTTTGAAAATATACATCTCAGGTTATAAAAACAAAATATACCCTAAAGGGGTTCAACATGTCTCATCGTTTAAGGCCAAACCAGGATTTGAGGGAATCCTGAGTTATATGTGTGCTCACAAGATCTATTAGCCTCATAAAATTAGTTACAAGCTTGAATTCCAAAGCCTCTAAATACGACATTTTTTTCATTTTTCTATCGATGTTATTGGGCTGTGGATCAAGATTAATTTTCATACAAAATAAAGCAGGTAATTTCACCTCCAGCATCAGTCTCAAAGTCAAAAGCAGTACTGGAACAGGGACCTAGAGAATTCCATGTGCTACACAAATCCTGATGCCAGCACAATGGCAGAGGCAGGACCATGGAGAGATGAGAGCATCCTAGCACTACCCCTATTCCACCAATCACGAATCTGCACCAAAACCTTTGGTTTACCTGTGCTGTGGTCCTCTTTCAGCCACACATCTCAGCATGCACCTACAACTTAATCTACACAAAGCCTATTTTCTAAAATTCACAGTTGCCGAGTCTTCACTGAACACTGAGAGCATCCCTGCCCTGACTTCAGTCCTGCTTTGCTTTCCTACACTTAACACCAGTGTAGCTGCTACTTTGGGTTAAGAGGCACTTGTTGCATCCCAGTAATTTCTGCAGAAGACTACCCAAGTAAATTAATTAAAATTATTCTTATTTTAACTTTAAACACTTAAATTAAAAATCAGTGAATTTACAGTCACCTGATTGGTACACCTGTCTTTTACATTTTTTGCACCACTTAAAGTTTCAAAAGCACCACAATATCAAAGATCACTGAATATCAAATATTTTTCCAAGGTCCATGAATTAAAAAGTCTCACATGTAACTACAGGGGGTGTGTAATCTCCTTGGTCAGCTAACAAACCCATTTTAGGTGTCTGTAATCAGCTGAGGTACCCATTAGTAAATTTGGTTTTCACAGAAACAAAAGAATATTTGGTCTGGATCAAAGAATAGCACAAACAGGTCCCAGTTGTTATTCCCAACAGAGCTCGAGGAATAACCTGCACTGCGAATTTGGCCTCTTCTTCTCCAATTATCCACAGGCAGATGGTGATTTTGCTGTATTTGTGCACTATTGAAATTGTTTGCTTGATAACCTCAGTAAACAATTCCAGTTTAATAGATTGCCTGTAAACAACAGTTTGATTGAGATACTCAGGACTTACTCTGGTTCAATAAGATGTGAAGATCACCTGGAACTACTACAACTTCTACAGGGATGAGCAGAAGACTTGTGTGTCCAATGAAAATTGTCCAACGAAAAGGGCTGTGATTTCAGTTTCAATACTCTATAGGAATAATTCCATTAAACAACCTTTTCCCCATGACCATGCCTAATACACATCCCAGTGGCCAGAATCAGCCCAGGTTCACAAAGAAGGACCCAAGCTTCCAATTCAGCCCAGCCCTTGGAGGTCTCTTGTTTCACTTCCCTACCCACACCCCAGGCTTTCAGCTCCTCTGCACACAGCAGACTCTGCTCTGTACAATGGTCAGTGTGGAGGAAATTCTAAGCAGCCTACAACTGCCTTCAAAGTCTTTCAAAATATTTTATCATCCAGTCACATAAAAGCTCTTTGGATAAAATTTACATCTATAACAATAAGCCATTGAAGCATATAAACCTGCTTCTCCCCATCATCTGGGGCCTCCAGTCTCTCCACAGCCTCTCTCTGATGGCCCATCTCTCCACAGGTCTCCTGGTCCCCCAATCTCCTTCTTCTGGGAGAGACTTTTAGATGCTGAGTGATCCTTCAGCCCCCAGGCTCACCTCTCAGAATACCCACATTTGCTACTTACCACTTAGTGGTGTTAAAAGACAGATGCAGGTCCTTGAATCCATAAGGATTCATCATCTGTCAAGCAGATGGATGAATAGATAATATCTGAGAAGCTGTTTAGCTTCATACTTCAATTCTGCTGCATCTGAGCATCAGCAAGATCTTATAAATACTCTAATATTCCAAGATTATCTAAATCAATAAAATCGTAAGGATAATCCCATTGGGTATCACAGCTCATATAGTACTGTATCTGTCTAACTGGGCAGCCCAAAATATCCATAGTTATTACATTTCTATTTTGGAGGATTATTTACCTAACCTGATCATGAGGGTTCATTAAAAATGTTCACACCTATTTATTAAAAATTATTTTTCAGTTTGATTTCATACCATACAAGTTGTCCAGTGCCTACCAATGAATTGTGAACCTACTCCACTTTTCCAGATATGGATTTCCACCAAGTAGAAATAAAGTAAAAAATTACTTTTCTTATTTTATGGGCCATGAGAAAAATCACTGATCTCAGGACTTAAAAGCTGGCCAGCAAATCAAATGACCATTCAAAGGAGAATTATAGAAGCATAAGGTATTCTAATAAATAACACATTGATATTGAAACCACAGGGTGAGCTACCAAGCACATCAGAGGAAAAACTAACATTCTTAACACTGAGATCCTAAACAACCCTGGCAGCATCTCCCAAGAGGACAAAACTATATATTACAGCAACTCTGAAAAGGGCATTGGGATTTTTTGATGAACAGCCTGGAAATCATCTATACACAAAAGCAGAAGCATTAGGTAAAGTCAGGAACTGAGGATCATGAGATGCTTCTTGGGTTTTGAAGTAATGTAGAGGTACACTGAGCTGGCACTTTCCAGTGTAGAGCAGGGTAGGAATTGAACTAGTGGAAGTAGTAAAAATGTAGGGGTTTGCAGCTTGGCGTTGTCTAAGTGTGGATGTTCAGGGTGGGAAAGCCAAGTTTATTCTCTGGGAAGGCTGGGTTTGGACCTGCAAAGGCCTGAACATCTGTGGAAACCCACCAGCACATTCTCATGGAAGCTGTACAATGAATTTTTGAAAACAAAGTCATTGTTATACAGAAGCTTCCCACAGTATCATGCTCCGGTTCTTACACTTGATGTAACAAGCTACAGATGAAGCTGGCATGTATTTATGGAACAAAGACTTAAGAGATGAAGTCTTCTCCCATTCAGATGCTACAGGTAAGTGTACGAAGGGAGGAACTCACACTGAACTGTTTGAGGTGACTAACTAGTCTAATTTGACTCCCTCTGTAATTAAAAGAGGAACTCAGCCAGCTCTGAAGTAGCATTTCAAACAGGAACCTAATTTAGCTGCTCTAAGTCACACTCCAGAGGAGCTCTCCCTGCTCCCCATTGATTACAGAGGGAAGTAGAGGAGATCAGGTAGCTAACTTGATTGATTAAATTAGATGTCGGGAGTTGTGTGGTACAAATGCCCTGCAAAGTGCCCTAGAACAGAAAGATTAGCACAATTTCCAGGGCTGTGTAAAATACCTTGAACTGTATCCAGCACAAATTGCACAATCTTTCCAACTGCTATGTTGTGGGGTTTTTTGGTAGCTGATGTTGCTTAAAATTCACTGCACAAAATATTGTTCAAGTGATGTAGAATGGCTTAACATCGAAACAAAATAAAAAGTCACAATTAACACGGAAACCCTGGATACAGGGGTGTCTTCCTAGTGGTACCAGAATTCAGAATAGAGAACGGGGGTGACAGCAGTGGAATGAAGGGGCTGAAAGGAAGAATTTCTCATGCAGGTGTGGAAATGGAAAATTTGGACTTTAGAAAAAGTTTCTGACAATGTTGGAGGATGAATTCCTCTTCAGGAGATAAAAGACCTTGTGAAACAAAAGTAAATAAATGCAATTCAAAATAAAAATAATAAGTGTACTGATTATGCTTTCAACTTCTACTGCAGCCTGACAGCTGATCTGACAAGTTAACATAGAGGCTGGAAAACAAAAAAATATAATTTTGAAATCACTGAAGTTTCCTCTTGACTTCACTGATACTGGCTCATGTCAGTCTTTGGGTAAAAAGTTTTTGATGTAGCTTCATGACCATAGTTTATCAGTCCTTCAGAAGACAAAAGAAAAATAAAAAAAATCTTGCATAAGGAGATGCCATATAGCAGTTTCACTTTTTTTTATACAACACTTTAGTATAAATGCATGGTAAAAGGGTTTGTCCTAAATTACCACAGAGAAAAATACCAACATTTCCTATGCATTCAGGGACATGGACCCACCTGCATTTGCAGAGTCTTCATACCTAATATTTTAGGTGTTTGGGCTAATTGAGCTCCCATGGCACCACAGAGACACTGCCCTAGAGAAACACTCCCTGGATGGCCTGACTTTCATGGCACTTGGCCCCTTCTTGTTCCACCCCTGTAGAGCTGTAGCTTACAGAGATCATTTTACAAAGTACCTCTCAGTTGACTCCTGTTGTCCCTGTTCACTGGAGCAAAAGCATTTTTCTCCCATCTTCCAGTCCTCCAAGTCCTGTTACTGGAAATGAAGTTTCGATGTCTATGGCGCTGGCGCAGTTGCTCCGGCCTATGGAAGATGGAAGCACCAAACTGTTAAATTAACAGCCACAAACAGCTCGTGGAATTGGGATAAAAGCAGCTGAACGTGACTCCACATCATTCCTTCTGAGCACAGCAGAGCCCTGTGCAGCACAGGGTAGAACCACCAGTGCTCAGGGCACAAAGCAATCAGCCTGGCAATCACCCTGGCCAGGGCTATAATTCCACATGCCAACCCAGTTCGGGTAACAACACTTAGTTGGGGAAAAATAATTCTGCAACTGATGGAGAAACCTTAAAAAACCATTGTGAAACTGAGATTTTTTTTTATTTTTTCTTTTGGTAAGCCCTACATTGCTGCTCAGCTGGGGGTATTTTTTTCTGGACTGTTTCACCCATCCCTACATGATGATATAAAAGTCAGCGCTTCATTGAACTTTCTAATAGCCAGGACATATTTCCTTCGCAACCCCAGTGCTCTCTCTCGCTATGAGCTTTCTCCTAAGCAGCATGACACAACATATTGTAAAGGGAAAATGATAATTAGAAGGAACATTCGAGCAGAGGAACTTGTCTGGAAAAATGCTTTAGTTAAATGAAGCGATAAAGATTGTTTTTAACTTAATCTGTTAAACACACACAGGCGCATGCACATAGGCAGATCTATCCCAGCACAAGGATGTCTCTTCACCACAGACTTGCCATCCACCCATTGATGGAGGACAAACCTGGAAGAGGAGAGGTAGTGAATCCTTGTTTGATTTTCTGGAGGTTAAATGGCAGTGCAGACAGATTAAAGGCACATCAAGTACCTAAACTTGAAGTTCTGCGGGAGACAGTGGTGTCACCCAGCTGTCACACACTGTAGATGCTCTGGATGCTCCTCCCAGCAGCTCAGGAGTCTCTGCATGTTGCACAGCTGCACACATGGCCATGTCCCACAGCCTCGAGGGAAATCTGCATCCCCCACTGGGAACCAGATTCAGTCTGGATGTCTGAATCTTGCCTTCATCATAAAACCATCCTTCTCAAGGGCTAGTGTTAAAGCCATTGGTATTTTCAGACAAAGATTAGGAATGGGTGATAAAGACATAGATGATACGAATTACAAATGCTGGAGAGAAATAAATAGACAATGTTGTCCCAAGGGAAAGAAGGAAAAAAAATAATTCTACTGCCCTGACAGTCAATTTCTGTTTGAGTTTTGGCTAGTGGGGGTATGGAAGGAGATCCTGTGATAAGAAACACCCAGTTGTTTAATTAAAATAATCCCAATGATTATCAATCATAATAATCCCAATTATTTTGTTATATACAGCACATTGTGACAATGCCTGGATAAGAATTAAGGTTTTACTTAAATTCGTATCTATATACACATCTCCCTTCAAGATAATACCTGGGTCTCAACAAACCTTGGGTCTAACCATAGCAGCCTTTACATAGCAAAAATATACATTCACTGTTTGCTGAGCATTAAAAGCATTAAACTCCCCTCACAACCCAACATCTCTGAGCATGTCTTTCTGCCATCTCCTCTGCAATGACAGCTATGCAGCATTTGCAGCCAGGCTGCCCAGGTTTTACTTCTATGGCACAGCCTCGTGTGGGAAAAGACCTTGTTTTCTGCTGGGCTCTTACAGACCATAGTAGAGTCATAGGGCCAGGTTGCTCTCCAACACCAAATCCTGGTCTATGGATAAGCTTCTCAAAAGAAAGACTAAAATTGGTGATGAAAGTCATCTCTCTTCTGAGAGCTGGTGTTAACTAGTCAACTGAATTTTTCTAACCAGACCACTGCAACATCAGTGTCTTCTCTACTCAGAAATGTTTTTCTTTTTTTGGAGAAGATGGAACCATACTTTTGGGGTTTTTTTTGGTTTTTTTGGGGGTTTTTTTTGGGTTTTTTTTTTTGATCAGGTAAACTTAGGTGTGGAGGAACTGAGCATGAAATTCCATTTTTTGAAGAATAAAGACTGATTTTCCTTTGGGAAAACTTCACAGTGTTGGATCTCTCATAGTTGCAGTGCTAGAAGACTTTTAGATGTAGTCCCAAGTGAAAGGATGTGGCACACTGCAAGAAAAAGAGATAATTGTTGACTGGATGTGGTTTGTCAGGTAAGTCTCCATCTTGTGAGTGTTCTGAAAGGATCAAGATGGCTCTCTGTGTAGAGATTTAGAATGAACTGCCAAAAAGTGACTGATCAGGATGAGCAGAAGAAAGTAAGAAGGAAAGCAAGCTGGGCTGCAACTGCAAAGGGACTACATGGGAGAGGGAGTTTTCCTACGGCGTGTAGCTCTGCCTGAGCCTGCAAGTGTACTGCAAAACAAGATCAATACAGCAGTGTATGGATTCTCCAGAACAGAGTTGGTTGGGTTTTGTTGTGTGATTATTTTTTTTCTGCATTAATATAAGATTTCTTTTCTGGTGACCTCCAACTTTTCTCTTTCAGCCCTTGGTTTCCTTTTGTCTTCAAACACAGAGAGAAAAGAACCTGAAAGCAGAGCTGGGATTCAGCTCTTTGCTGGGAGGCACAGGGCAGTGCAGCACAGCTCATTTGCGCTCAGACTCCTTTCAATAGCACTGCGAAGTCAGGCTGGGACAGGACAGCCCTGGATCAGTGTAAAAACCATTTTCTCTCACACTGTTATTCAAAAATCCTTCAGAGTAACATTACAATTGCCAGCGTGGATAAGAATCGGTGACCATTTCACCTTGTGACTTACCTCAGAAAATGATCAAACAAGAAACTTCATAAGAAAATACAAAAACCTGCCACCCAGGAGCATAATTTAACAAATCCCTAGTGTGATAGAAACTAAGTCTAGAGAAGCTCCATGAATCTCTTAATACATTGAGAAGCTTCCCTCATGATTAGCTATTACAATTTTGGATATTTTAATGCTCCTCTTTAAATCTAGCTAAAAAAAATAATGTACTTCTATACAGGAGATGAAATAATCTGGTGGTCCTGGCCAAGACTCACCCTCTGTATTCTTCACCTATTACTCAGATAAATGGCCTTGCCCAAGAAGATGTTAGAGACAGGGTATTGTTCACTTACCGTAACGTCTAGCTACAAATCTGCTCTTCACATCTGTGTAAATCTTGATGTGTTCCACTCTGGAAAAGAAAACCATTCCTTGTGGCCAAATGAGAAGACAGGAGGATAGTCCAACAACGTGATGATGGACACTGATAAATTAGTCTTTCTGGTGGAAGTGCTAGAAGCTGTCCTGCATTAGGAAGGAGAGGGAGGTAATATTCTCCAGCAGAATCTCTATAGCAGACTATCAGCACAGATGATACATTTCTCCTTGTTGGTTTTTATGTTCCCGGTAAATTTTGTGTAGGTGGAAAGTGCCACCTTCATAACCCTGGAGACCCAGACACTGTTACAGAGGTTGTTTCTTTTCCTGACACCACCCATAAACAAGTATGTTTCTTTTTTTCTTTTCTTTTCCCTGTTCTTTTACGAGCTCTCCCACCACAGTGGTGTCCAAACTCACTCCTTATGCAGGCAAAACATGTTCATATACGACAAGGAGAAATACTGCTACTGCTCAGTGACAACCCTCCCACTGCCTTTAGTCATACCATAATTCCATGGTTGTGCTCCAGGTGTAACCACGTTGGGTTTAACTGGAATAGAACATTAATATGAGAGGTAAACAAATACCTCCCTACAAGTGGGGTATTTCAGTACTGCAGGTTGGTTGACTTTGGTATTGATATGAGCTACCTTATCTTCCCAGTGGAAGCCCTTGTTCCTAAGGGGAAAGGATAACTTTTGGTCCTTCAGTTTGAATGAGCCACACAGATCTTAAACACTCAGCTCACACTTGTCTGTGAAGCTCCTTGCTACAAGATGCTCCTGAAGCACAAGGAAATCAATATTTTTTAATGTTTTAGTGTGAAACAAGTAAAATTTATTCTTTTCACACAGCGTTTGTGCTCATTGTGTTTGAACCTAAAAATATAAATGCTGGTTTACACCAGAATTCTCTGATACCTCAAATAATCAAAACTGACTCTTGAGATTTTTCCACTTCTGGACATGTAATTGGCTTTTGGCATCCTGATGGTTTCATGTGGCAGGAAGAAATCCGTGAACATGGCAAAATGGCTGGTAGCAGAGAGTTAAAGCTCTGGCACCTGATTCTGCTTTTGCATTTGCAAGTTCCCACAGCACATTTCAGAACTATGTAGCAGACAGTTTTTCTTTGTTTTGCTGTGCTTGACCTTTGGCCACTGATACGAGCATCTCACTCTTGGGAGCTCAGAAGACTCAATACATGAAATGTTTTGGGCTTTTTTTTTTCTAAATCTGTTGCAGGAGATGCTGTAGCATCACCCACTGCCACAACTGCACACCCCTCATTTTTAAGGACAGTGTATCAGCCAGCCAAGTGGAGTAAAACACATTTCTGAAAATACATCTACCAGGTTGTCTCTGAAGGCTGAGAAAGTCCATTTTCTGCCTCAGTGAGAAAAAGACAGGGCACAGAATGGTCACTGACTTTAATAGGAGCAGGACAGGCTGTAGCTTAAAAGGAATCTGCTCCAGATGACCAGTCTGAGCTTGTGATTTATTATTACCCCTTGCAACACTAGTGTTGTAGTAGCCACTACCTTTGTGTGAAAGTCTATATAGACTGTCAGAGAGTTGTGGTTTGTGGGGTTTCTCTCCTGTAGTAGGAATACTCTGACACCCTCTAGCCAGGAATATTTGCTCCTACAGCCATGGAGAATCATCAAATTGAATTTTCCAACCAAGGACAGCTTCCTTATGTCCTATTAGAGCTTTACAGATTAATTAAACAACAGTTAAGAAACTTCAGAATCCCAGCATTCATCATTATGTCTGATTTCTGGATAAAAAGTTAAAAATGAAAATATAGTTCAATAACTGCTCCTCTTGCAAAACATGTGTCACCTATCATATATGGCTGAGAGCTACAGCTCTCATTTACACTTTGTCTGCAGGTGGCAAACTAAACCCAGGAAATAAATATACTGTAACAGAAAAGTTAAATGATAAGGAAAAATTAAAAGTGAAACAAGCAGTTTCACATGAAAGGAAGTTCGACTTTATTACCATCATCTCCACCAGAGCCCCATACAGAAAATCTTCTGAAAGGCTTCAGCCCATGCCATGAAGATCCTATTCAGTTGACTGTAAAATACCATCCTCCTTTCAGATGCCTCCTCCCAGACCTCTTCTTCCATGATGTCAGGGTAAGCAACTGTTTCACTGTCTCTATTCCTGTCAGGTAGTTCTGGCTTTTCCTTCTCTTTCCTACTCCTTGAAAGTCAGGAATGGCAGGCACAAAACCAGCGTGTGCTAAATCAAGATGTGCTTTCCTGAAGACATCTCTCATCTATAAATTTAAAGGATGGTGACTAATCTCTCCTGTTCTTTCTCTTTTATTAGGGAAATAATTGTCTGCACTGGACAATTTGTAGAAGTATAGTAGAGAAAAGAATAAGTAGGTATGTGGATAAATAGGATGAGTCAACATTGCTTTTGTTGAGTTAAATTGTGATCAGAAATCTCCTGGAGTTCTTTGAGGGTGTTCACGAGCTTGTAAATAAAAAAGATTGGTCAACATTGCATAGCTGGATCTCCAAAAAGCTTTCATTACATTTCCTCCCTAGGGGTCTTCAAGAAGAGAGACAACCACAGGACAAAAGAACTGCTCATTTTTTACATTAATGATTGGTTATAAAGCAAGCAATGAAAGGTAGGGATAGTTTTTACTAGTTTCCAGTAAGGTCTTAAAAGGATGTCAGGTAGACCTTGTTTTGTTCAACAATTCTACATAACCTCAAAATGGGAATGAATGCTGATATGGTAAATTGCTGAGGAGAGGTAATTATTTTCAATAATTGAACTTGAAGTTTATTTCAAAGAAGTGTAAAAGACTCCCAAGACACCTCAGGATAAAATGAGAGAAGAAATTCAGTGGGAGGGAATTTATTATTGGATAGATTATAGGAGTCTGGACTAGGTTAAATAGATGGTGATTACTCAATGATGGTGGATGAAGAAGGGATGAGATAAACCTATGAAATTATCAACTGTGTGGAGATGAACATGGAGTGATTATCCATGTTCTTAGAGTGTCACAACGGGGAACTACCTAATTAAAAGTGTTGGCAACATCTTAAAACTAAAGAAAAATATATTTTTTTTAATATAAAATGAAGAATTACGTTGAGGAGCTCATCATCACAGTATATTTCAGTGGCTGAAAGAAAAAACAGATTGGAAAAAGATTCACTTAGGTAAGTTGCTGTTGCATAGAGCTGTTCCATGTATTACACATCATCAAGCCCAGAAAGCACTGAACTCCAGAAGCTGGGAAAAATGATCAATTTAAAATTACCTCTTTTTTTTTTTTCCCCTTGCAGATGTCATCCTAGCTAACCCACTATTGTCTACCATCAGGAACAAGACAGGGAGTTACATAGGTCTTTGATCCATCAGTTCTTCCATTTTCACATGGGAATTGCCATAGCACAACCACCACCTGAATCCACCTGGCAGACAGACTGCTGGCACAGGAGCTGGGCTGCAGGCAGTTCTGGGTAAGGGCAGAGGTTTGCAAGAATTCTGGATTTTATAGGCATTACTACCTTGTATTGCATTCATTATGTCTTCATTAGACCTTCAATATACCTTGATTTATACCAGAACCGCATTAGCTATTTGCAGTAATGTGACATAACACCATATAACAATGGTCTAGTTTAATAAAAGGTTGCCTATCAATCTATAAAAACAAGTTTCCCTCATCCTAATAGAGCCATTGATGCAAGGTAACTTCTCAGCTGAAAGGATGTGACTGTGGTAGTGACAAACTGCATGTGGGTACCACGGCGGATGGTTATCGATAGAGACATGCAGGTGAAAAAGCAAGATGAAAAGGAGAGACTGTGACCATAAGCCTCAAATCTGCCCTCTTGCAGGTTCTCTCCTGATACTGTAAGAGGATTAGGAGTTTTTTGGAAGGTGCTTGCCTGTGAAGGGCATCCAGAAAACAGCCTGCTCCTGCCCTTATTCAAAGACCACTGCATTCAAAGCATCTCTTTTCCGCAGTGTTTTGTGTTGAACTTTATTTTAGTTCCCAGAAAATATTATCCGTGGCAGATGTCAGAGAAGCAGTAGTGCTACACTGTCTTTCTCTGACATTAATTGCAGATCCAAATCAGCTTCCCAGATACCACAGATAAGAGCTCTCTAAGCCTGGGTTAGTTCTTGCACTCAATCTGCCCACAGTCGTGAGACCAACCTCCCCATCGCCCCTCTGTGCTGCTAAACTGATCAAACTCAGACCCTGTCTTCAAAGACTGACTATAGTTGAGATATCTGCTGGAAACCACTCTCCTGATAGATGTCACTTGTATATGATTAATGAACAAAGATACCATCTTTTTGTGTGCTAGTTTTCAGCTCCATCCCGTAAGAGGCTGCTTTTTCAGAGTTAGGAGTGTGTGGGTTGCCCTGTCACACTGGTTGGGTAATCAAAGGGTATAGAAAACAGCCTGAGACCTGGTGCTGGAGACATGTAATTATTTTTTATACCAAGAGAGCCTGTAAGCTGTTTCTTATTTTTGTTTTGGTTTTTAATTTGGGCTACGAAAATTGTATCTGCATGTTTATCTTTTAGCCTTATCCCATATTTAACAAGCTAAAGTATAGATGCATTATCAAGGTTTCTAAGGGGGAAAGAGTGTCAGTTTTTAGTACCCTTTTCTGCTGGGTGAATCTTTCTGAAAGCATGGGCTACAGATGCTTCCAGCTTGCCTGAGTGACTGTTAGTTTCTGACCTGTATTTTTAACAGTGCTTAATCTCATGTACTTAATATCACCTAACAAATGCATCATGGCACAAGGCTATGTGGTGATATGATTATGGCTAACACTGCTTATATAGGAACCTTTAAATTCCAAATGCACCTCTTTGCTTTCGACCAAAGAATTGAAATTCTTATGGTGAATTGGAGTAAGAGCCATCCTCTCTGCCAGGAATCATTAGAAACAAGTTATCAGTCTTGATCTACAAATTTGCATTAATAAATTGCAGTGATTGCTACAGTACAGAGAATACTGTGAAGTGCTTCATAAAGCTTTAAGCTTCACCCCTGCATCCCCATAAGCTTAACTGGTGTTCACTGGAGACTGAAGGCTCACATCACAGTGTTTGTGGAGACCTGTCAGCATCAATCACCTGATGCAGAATGAAACCCAAATGAACCTGTGACTTTCCTCTTCTTTTTATTAACCTCCTATACCTCGAGAAAATTATTAAACATATTAAAATACCTAGGCACATTTATCGTAGTTCAGGTGCTCTTTGTCAGCAAGTGGCACTTCCTTAGACCAAGGAATCTGTGCATTTGCAATGTCAGGTGATACTTCAGTTGTTTCAAATTTATAGGACTTAGAGACACAGTTCAAAACTTTGTGACAGTTTCAGTGCAAATTTCTCCATATCCTTTCCTGTCCCCATAACATAGTCTAGTGAGTCACTGGTTAAGTGACTTAAGTTGGATAAAATATTGACATTTAGATGAGTTTCCCTTCCCTTCCCTTCCCTTCCCTTCCCTTTCCTTTTCCTTTGCTAGAGTAAGAATTGACACATCTGGTGCCCGAAATTTCCAGAACAGAAGAAATTCTAATGAATTTCTATCTGAAAATCCTAAGAAAATCTGGGAGAAGCACTGTATAGTTCCACCTCCAGCCATCACTTTAATTAAAATTCCCTATTGCTGTACTAAAATACTGTACATGTAAATTGTTGCTAGTTTTGAGCTGGGTTCCAGTTACACACTTGTCTCTGTGCAGCTGCATTGAAAAAGGGTGTGTTGAAAGGCAAGAAACATCGTATATAAACTGAAGATGGATTGTGAAGGCACACTGAGTATTTAATTTTCAGGAAAATAAACCAGAGCAAAGAGCTGAGCACTCAGTGTTTGTTACCAAAAAGCAGAGGCTGCTCTAGACATTGTCTGGCTGGGAGGAAAGGGGGAAGAAAGCCTCAGAGTTGAGAAAAAAGCAGATTGCGTGACTAAACTACGGCGAAAATGAGCTGTGATCTGTCGGGAGTGAGAGTCTGGCACTTGCCTCACCTTCATCCGTGCTGTTTCCTCTCCTGCTGCTTGAAGATAGCCAAGAGCTTCCTTTTTAATCAAGGACCATTGGAAAGTACCAGCGGGCTCCCACTCACAACGCATTGATTGGCTTCCAACTGCAGTGACAATTGCATCCTGTAATCAAAATAGCAATCATTAATGGCACAATTATTCCCCCGCCCCTCCACAGACACGCATGCACTCTTGTACCACTGAATAATGACTCAGAAATGCAGACTCCAAACAATGTAAAATGTATGGCTGGCTCTGGGAAAGGTGCCTGTTCCCAGCCTCACACCAGGCTCACACCGGTTTTCAGATGCTCCCCTAATGCAGGTGTTGATGGCAGAGTCTGTGGATCAAGGGGCTGATGGGAAATCAGAAGGAAGATCTAAAGGAATTGAGATGGGAGCCCAAGTTGATGCAATTGTTGCTTTTTTGCAGTGCTCCCCCTCCCATCCTCGTTGCCTTGTCAGGTTTTATCTGAGCTGTCTGTGTTTTGCTGAGAGTTACCTTCCAGCACGTTCCTCCCCATCGCATCCAGTGCCCCGCGGCCATGGTGAGAGTCATACTTCTGAGGACGTCTGGTTTTCTGGTCTGAACACAGAGCTGGGGCAGTTTATTCTGAAGACACTAACTGTGCTGCCAGCTTTTCCTCTCCTTTTTACTTCCTCACCTGCTTTCAGCTCCCTGCCCAGTGTTTCTGTACTGCATTGGCTCTTCCCTGTGTTCACCCAGCACATCGGCAGGGTCTCTCCCCCAACTGAGCCCTGTACTGTCTTCTGTGCACTTTCTTCCCCATCCCTGGCTCAGAACTCCACTTCTTTAGCACAACTGCCTTATTCCTTTCTTTTGAGTGCGAAATAGATCTCCACAGAAACATATCTGAGTGGAAGATGAATTCTTTTAACCTTAATACTTGCAAACCAGAAGAAAAATAGAGATACCAAAGAATGAACTAAATGCCATCTTCAAACCCAATTTCTTGTTAGAGCTGGGTGGACAATGGGACCTCACAGTTTTCTCTGAAGGCAGCAATAAAAAAGAATTGTGTAAAATCCAGATGTACTATACATCATTCAGTTGGGTTTGATAAAAGTAAACTTTTTTTTTTTTCCTGTCAATACCTATTACTCCATCAGACATTTGGTTTCATTTTACTCCCTGGTTATTTCACTTTAAAAAATTTTTTACAAAGGTTAATTTTTAAAGGTTGCTATTTTAAAACAAAGAAATTGCAAAGTTGCATTCTGAAATGTCAGAAAAGTAACGACAGTCTCAAAATTCACTCCTCTACTTCCTTTCTCCCCACCAAAGGTCTGCACTGAGTTGAAGCCCATTTTGTGCATAAATGTCATCCTTCTAATTTTCAGATTTACTCCTTGTAAACAGACAGCCATTCCTAATACTCATACTATTTTTTTCCACCCTTTATAAACCGTCTTAACCACCCTTGAGTGAATCTAGAGAAGTCCAGCTTAGAGCAATAAACACATTTCTCTGTAAATACTAATTGGAGAAGTTTATGGAGCAGTGAAGATCCAGCTATCAAATGATGCCTATTTCCAATAGGCATGGATATGGCATAAGGTCTTGCCAGTAACATCTGGTACCTTTGGTGGGAGCATGAAAACCGTCGACTGGATGAACTATTGGCAGACTGTCTCCCTGCTGAGCTGCCATTAGGATTGAATCAGGACCTAATCACAGAGCAGAGAGCAAAATCCTACAGGGTAACATGTAGGTCACTAGAGGACCTGAATCTATAGGTATGATTGGCTGCAACATTTCATCAGCACTAAACTGACTTCACATATAGCTTTATAGAAAAACAGGAAAAAAAAAAGTCTTTATTTTCCATTTCTGGGAAGTAATAAAGCAGGTCCCAGACCTGGAATGGAACGGAGAGTTTACAAAATGTTACTCATAAATAAATCTCTTCAGAAACAAAAACATGAATTCTGTTTACTATTCTGCAATGCATCTTCTGGAAATATTCTCATGATAGCACAAGTTGATTTCTAATTTCCCTTCTTGTCTGACTTCCAGGTATCATAGAATCCCAGACTGGTTTGGGATGGAAGAGACATAAAAGATCATCTAGTTCCAACCCCCAGCCATGGCCAGGGACAACTTCACTAGACCAGGCTGCCCAAAGCCCCAAACAACCTGGTCTTGAACACTTCCAGGGATGGGGCTTCCACAACCTCTTTGGAAAACCTGTGCCAGGGCCTCACCACGCTCAGAGTGAAGAATTTCTTCCTAACATCTGATTTAACCCTGCCCTCATTCAGCTTGAAGCCATTGCCCCTTGTCCTCTCTATAGGTGAAGACAACTATTCCATAAATAATCAGTGTGAGATAGAAACATGCTGGGAAAAGCAGTGGCTTGTCAGCCTGTATCAGGCAGACTTACTAGCAAATCATTAGCAACCAGCAAATCTCAGGAGTTTGGAATTTCATTCCATTCATTGCAGATAAATATTTAAATGTGTTTGTCTTTTTTTACATTTCTCTGGGCTTATTCTAATATATTTGGCCTGGAAATCAGACTGAGGATTTTGGAGTCTGAATCAGCTTGACAGAGGCCACAAACTAAATGCAGAATAAATTAATGTTTCTGGGTAGCTCCATGAAGTGTTTAAAAAATAAAAAATCAGTTTGGATCCAGGACCTACAATTAAAAAAGCAGGAAAGTAGAAAGAAGGATCTTGTTTGAACCAACAGGAACTGCACAGACACTCCTTAGGTCCAACTACCATTTTCCTCAAGGCTCACCTGGTCATTTAAAGCAGGTTCAGTATTGCTTATAAAACCAGGCAGAAGTAAATCACCTTGCCACCGAGCCCCTTGGCTCACCTTTGACTGAACCACACCAGTGAGGCTGAGGGACCTGCAAACTGTCATGGTCCTCCTTTAAGCAATCCTTATAGGTGATGGGCACCTCTGCTTTCAAGTGAAACCAAGTGCAAGAAAAACTAAAGCCAACTTTTCAAACCTCAGGAAATAGTTCAAGACAGTTTTAGGAGTCTCTTGTCACAGCTTGTTCAGCTGTCTCTAGTGACCTGAAGCAGAAAGGAGAACCTAAAGTTTGAGAAGAACTCTTTCCCTGCTTGATTCTGTTAATAAGCACATGTTGTTTTTTTCCAGGCACACACACTTTTTATTGTTAAAAACTACTTCTGACCTATACCAGGGATTTCAGCCAAGGATGGCCATCACCAGGGCACATACCAACTCTCAGAGAGCACAACAGCTCCCTAAGCCACAATTTCCCAGCAGCTGGACTGTTGGAAAGAAGGCCAAGATCCTCACAGAAGCAAAACTGCCTTACAGAGGCTTTGCCTGGAGGGGAAGCTCATACTGCTACGAGCCACTCCAGCCACTGGGTTCAAGACAATTTCAAGTGTAGTAAAAAGATAAGACAAAAATTGGCTGGTTCCTCTACTACTCGAACAGACACAAAAGCACAAACGTGCAGCACCGCCTTTTCTTAAAGTGCATTATTATTAACTGGAAATAGCAGCCAGATCCATCATGTTCAGCATGCCCCACATCACTGCTTCACTAAGCACCACAGATTATTTCCCTGTAATTGCCTTCCTGAGCTGTCTACCAGCCTCGATTCATTTCCATTAAGGCTTAGGAGGATGAGATCATTTAGTATTTCCCCATCCCGCCTTTATTTTTTTCCCATTTTTGTATATTTGGCAATTATGTGCTCACTGCTATCCCCACAGTCACAAAAGTTAAAGTTTAGCACTTGGTATTGCAGAGGAGCAACTGAAACAATAGTGAAGCAGTGACTACACTGTTCACCAGTGTGTTTTACCCCTTTACTTGAGGGGGAAATATATTTGTGTCCTGCAAAGCCAGGCAGGTGGCAGCTTCACTTCCTTTCACTTGGCACAGGCCAGCTCGATGGAGGGGCCGAGAGGAATGAAAGCAGAAAGCCCTGTAGCCTGGTATCACCCAACAACTGACACCAAATTCATCAGTCATCTGCTGATTTTTTGCCTTTGGTAGCTACAGAGCGTTAATTAAAAATGTACTGGATGTAAATTAAGTTTCTGCACTCGGAAGTTATCATCAATGCCTCACCTGCCTTGAAATGAGACCTGCACATTCTTTGATAAATGGATTGAATGCTTCACCTCGTTCCACTGAGTGTCTGCACCTTCCTTTGGAGCATTTATTCCTCAGCAAAGTCTGTGTCATCTCCTGTACTGCAACTGTGCACAGGGAGCGCGGTCGTCCTCCAGCCGTGAAACAGCCTCCACCTGCTCCTATCAACAGAAATACTCAGATGGGCTAAGATGATATTGGATTTGATGCCAGGATGATCTCCTCATAGAAGAATAGATATTAAGTGAACAATCCTTCCATCAGACATGTACAAATCCTTGAACTTCTGCCAGTCTGCAGGGATTGTTAATGTCTCTATTACAGTTTCAATGCTGGCTTTGTCTCACTGATGCTCTACTTTTGAGAACAGGATCCAAAAGGCCTTGTTGCCATTTCTGTTCTTTTCCCTAATTTTCTGCACATGAGTTTTTAAATTCTAATTTTCCCCCCTTCTGATAACTGGTAATCTCATAAAGAAGCCATCAGATATTTGAAATCTCTCCTGTTCTGGCAATTACTACACTTTGATGCAGCAATCTTTTGATGTTGCTACAACCTAATTTTTTCATGAATTCCTCATGCCACTGCTGTCAGAGCCTGACCTCATCTGACCCCATGCTCCCCAAAACATCAACTACCAGACAGAGACACAGAAGGCTTCAGACAGAGCTTTTTCTTCTCATTCTCATGCCTGTCTGTGGAAGTGCCAGGTAAAACTTGGACCCAAACTGCCTGTGCTCATCGAAACCCTGCCACCACGTGCCAGCTGATCAGAGCAAGAAGCAAATGCCCACTTAGAAGGCTTGCTGAGGCATCTTGGAGAACTTTAGATAATTCAGAGCCTCCCAGTTAGTGCAGAAATGTGTATTCCATGTTGACAGCTCCACAGGGATATGAACAACAAAAATTCATACACTATTGGCATATAAAATGGCACAGAACTGGAAATAAGATTAAGAAGAAGGACAACTCGTAGCATAGATGGACCCATGTTATCTACTCAGCCCTGAGTTTCTAAAGGAAACTTTGGGGCTTTTTTTGAAGCATCACTTCTTTTATCAGTGTATTTTTACACCACCTCTATTCCCACTTTTGAGTGTGCCTCAGCACGCTGAGCCCTGAGCTCCCACTCCTCACTTCTGCTGGGCAGCAGAGGTTGAAGGCACCATCCTGGGACCCTGCCCTCTCACTGCCTGCAATAACAGGCTCAGCCTGGTGAGGGACAACAGGTAAAATGAGAAAAAATGGGGCTTCTGGAGTCCAGAAGGGAATATGCATGATTTGCCTCGAAAATCATAAAAAAAAAATATTACTTGAAACAGACTTATGCCAGTTCCTAATTTTTACTTCAGTGCCATATAATGAAATATACATATATATAGATATACATATATTTATGCACACACACACATACTAGGATCTGACAGAATTACCAGTGTACCAGTGCTTAAAATATTGTGGTGGTGAAGAGGAGTATGGGTGTAATAGCACAAAAACATTGGACTAAACTGCCTCAAAACTGCCTCCGTGGACTTCCAAGCCACCCTCCAAGGACACTCGTGCACATCATGTGGGGAGCGGCTGAGTGAAGCATCCGTGAGATCTCCTTGGGGGTGGTCAGGTCACTAACAATGGTGTGAGGGATTTATTTAATCCAGATCTCTACATGGAGCTAGGGGCTACTTTCCATACTGAGAGTCATATCATTCTTGGAAGTGAAGGCAGGAAGGGAAGGGATGAAGGGATAAAGTTTCCTTGGGTAGGCATGAAGGAGATAGAACAGGACCAACAGGAGCGAGCACATTAACATTTATCAACCCATCCTCTAATGGGAGAGAAGCAAGCTGTGTTTCATATGGGGTTAACCAGATTCTGGAGCTGTAGGGAACCCAAAGAGGCTGGAAAGGCTTTCCTGTTCCTCTGCTCCATGGATATAAGGGAAGCTTAAAAGGTAGCCAGTGTGTCACTGAGACATTGATGCTGCTCAGGGTCAGCCAACAGCCGAGAAATAGCTCTGAGAGTCACAAATGAGATTCCTCTCCCTAGGGAACCTGAAGGCTTGTGAAGTCACTTTAAATGTTTTGCTGCAGATAGCTCCTGTCAAGGTAGGCTGAGGTGGGAATATGCAGCTTAACTGTCTTCCCTGGCCAGATCAGAGCACACTCACCCACACCTAATGCTGAAAAGAGGAGCAGACGAAGGGGAAGGTGTACCCCACTTTCCTGTACCAGGCACTGAGGCCTCACAGCTGCACAATCTCACACTCTTCCAGGGCACTGGATGCTGCCATCCTTGGCTGAACCCCAAAGTAACACCCTTCCCCACAGCTCAAGGAACTCTGGAATTGGCTCCTAGAGCAATATCCTCTGCAGCCCACTGATGCCTCCTGCCTGGTGCAGCACCAGGTCTCTCACAGGACCAAGAGTCCCAAACTCTGTGCCAGTCTGGCTCAACCAGTAGCTAACAAGAAGGATGCATTTCCAGTGCATAAAACCTTTTATTTAATTTTTTAAGGCAATCAATAAGCCCCTGATTATAATGTTCCCATTCTTGCACTTGTTGAGATCTGCATCAGCCTGGTAATGTCATCAAGTGGAGCAAAGAAAAGTTTCACTAGTCCTTCAGGGGTATTATGCCAAATGAGGAATTGCTACATATTCACCCACAAACAGCTGCTAAGGTTTAATTTTTTACATAAAATGCTTTGGAAATAAAGATGCAATACACTGAGCAGCTGTTAACGCTCTGTTCTGCTTGTACACTGGCTGTAGCGTGGAAGGCACTGCTTGTCTCCAGCATCTCTGCTGCCACACTAGATTCAATGCAGCAGCACAGGGTGAAGTCTCAGCCAGACCCTTGCTCACATCAGCTCCAGCTGCTGGGCTTTCAAAGAGTCCTGGAGCTTGGGCTCGCACTGCAGTGAAATTTCAAACTTAAATCTGCTGTTAAAATGAAAAAAAAAAATTGCTTCCAAGCAGGGAATGCTTTTTTTTCCCCTTCTTTTGTTTCTGCACATCAAAAAGTGCTGGGTTTTGTCTCCCATATCAGAGGAAACCCAACTGGTTTTTCTGCTTACCTGCATGATGTTTGATTTCTTCTGATATCACTTCACAACTTTCTAGGTGGGGACAACGGCTGAAGGAAGCTGGACATTGCCAGCAGTCCCCAGTCACAATGGGCTTTCACCTGTTTCTCTAGCAGTACATGTGAAATCAAACCATCAAAAAGACTAGAAGCAAACTACAGGTCTCCAGAGGCTAGAGAAAGTGGAATTAGTCACCCTTTGAAATATGGAGGCCATAGCAAATGAGAATAGATGGGCTTTGATGTCAGGAGGAGAAGCTGGCAGTTGAGCTCAAACCCTGATAGCTCTTTCTCAAAACCTTGCTTAGACTGGCTTTCATCTCTCAAGGCCTGGAACAGCTCTGTGCTTCAGAAAATAAAGCCTTTGTGGATCTCTCCATTGAAAAGGAAGGAATTAGAGAAAGACAGTCACATCATCAAGTGCAGCAGCGCTCAGCCTGTGAATTGATGCCACCCAAGACCTGCTGTATTTGCTCAGGGAATCCATGTATTAGAGCTGGAATTAGGAAGCTCAAGCTTGAGAAATGGCTTCTGATGCCTTTCACTAACAAGTGACTCTTCTGCTGTCTTGATACTATTTGAGCACACCCTGTTTGAAAGTACATGGCAAACAGATTAATTAAGACTCCAGTAAATAAACCTATAGAGAAGGTTTATCAAGTCTAGGCACGGAGCCACAAAGTAATTTATGCCAGTCTGTGGCTAAGGCTGGACCCCAAGTCCATTGCCTGTGCACAACCAAACAGTCCTTTTTTTTCCCAAGAGCATTACAACCACGTCTTCCTTTTCTACCACAAAGCTCAGGCAGCCCACTACACTGATTAAAACAGGCCCCTGGATGCACAAGCACTCTGGACAACTTCCTGCTGGGTTTCCTCAACTAAGAGATCAGAATTTGGCTTCACTGCCTCAGGGCAAATGTCTTTGTGTGCGTGTGTGTGCATGACACCGAATAAATGTGATCAGATTTGGTGTGACAAAATTATCAAGGGAACATTTGCATTGCCATTTATGGAGCAGGCTGCATGATGCAAAGCAGAAAGAGAACATGTTCAGGGTGTCAGGCAGCGGTATGCCACGATTAATGAGAAGAGACATGTGAGCCGGAGAATAATCACACTCATTAACAGCGACATCCAAAACTAACATGGACAGTGCCTTCCACCAAGGGCAACTAATGTGCCTGAGTCTCCTCTGACTGAAGCCGCTGCTGCAATGAGGCTCAGGGCAGTTGAGATGTCATAGATTTGTCCTGACATCCTCCCTTTCCTGTGTAATGCCCTCACCTCCAGCTCGTCAGACAACACCCCCAAGATACCCCCACCACGGAGGCTGGGGAGACCCAGACTCCAGGTGAAGGAGGCTGCAATGTACATGGGGAGAAAAAGCCTTTTCCTTCTCTGTGCTCACTCCAAACCAGGACAGCAGGAAGGAATCTGCAGCCTAATAAACTCTTAAGAGTTTAAAATGCACCTGGAAGCCATAGTAACAGATTTAACCCACTGGGGAGCAGGCACTCTCTGAGGTCTGGGGTGATCATTTCAGGGTGTAATATCTTCTAATGGTTCTAGGAAACGTTAAGTACGTTGCCTTTTTCCTTCCATTTTTGCATCCAATTATGGGACTAAAGAGAGTGGTTTCTATTATACCCAAGAGACCCTCAGAATAAAAAAACGCTGGAGAGTGGATTCATTGTGCACATCTCTCTGCTGGTTAGTTTTTGGTGTGAGAGCTCTCTTTAAAGAAAAGCGGTCAGACCTCGGAACCCGAGCGTTTTGCCTAAGTACGTGCGTGTCTGTGCTAGTGGCTTCCTCATCTTCAGCCAGTTCTTCCCTTTTATTCCAATAAATACAGTAGGGTTTGGCAGGGAGAACTGTGCTGGGTGGAACTGAATAATGGCTCTCAGGGTTTCTATAAATTAAGAACACCCAACTTGACAATGTACACATCGTCTTTATCAATTTACTCCCCAAGCCCATGCCAAGCGCTCTGCAATAAACCTCCTCCCCGTTTCCCACGTAATCATGTGTAGCATAAATCCCACAGATCAGAGACTACTCACAGGGCTGAGGAAGGATCAGCCTGGGGTGTTTATCCTCAGATGTGATCAAGCTGAGACAACTGTTCTCCCTTGCTCACCCTCGACCATGGCAAACAAACCTCAATCCAGTGAATAATCAGGGTCTGGCTTATTTTCTAATTCAAATGCAAAGCACCTGGACATCCCCATTTGCTATGCTCACCGCCACCTCTTTTCTTTCTGCTCTGCTTGTAAACAAGCTGCAGGTGAATAGTGCTGCTCAGCACTTTTCAGACTTTATCCCACTATTTTTAAATACAGCACAAATGTGATTAGCACATCAGCCTGATTATCTCCAAAAGGATGCAAGAAGAAGACTGCCAGACAGCTCGAAGTCTTTAAAAATCCTATTAAGGTTAAAGAAAGCAAGTAGCATTTGTAGAAACAAGTGGTGATGCAGAGGATTACTGATGTAGTTCAGGAGAGAGGTGGAAAGGGGAAAGATGCAACCTCATACTATGCCTCATTGTGTCACCCCAACAGTGTAAGCAATGGAGACTTGTTAAATCTGCCTCCTTCTTTCATGACAAGGGTGAATAATTCCTTGGATAAGAAACTCACTGGGTGGTCACACAAAAGATGGAGTCAGTGGCTTGATGCCCAAGTGGAGACCAGTGACAAGTGATGTTCTTCACAGGTCAGTATAAGGACAGGTGCTGTTTGATCTTTGTTGGCAACATGGACAGTGGGATTGAGTGCAGTTTGCCAATGCCAACGAGCTGTGTGGTGGGTCAACACGCTGGAGGGATGTCATCCAGAGGGACCTGGACAGGCTGGAGAGGCAGTACCATGTGAACTGCATGAAGTTCAACAAGGCCAAGTGCAAGGTCCCGCACATGGTTCAGGGACATCCTAAGCACAACTACAGGTTGGGCACTGAATGGACTGAGAGCAACCCTGAGGAGAAGGGTTTGGGGGTGTTGGGAGATGACCTGGGCTTGTTCAGCTGGGAGGAGAGAAGGCTCTGGGGAGACCTTAGAGCACCTCCCAGTCCCTCAAGGCACTCCAAGAAAGCTGGAGGGGAACTGGTGACAAGGACAGGGAGGGACAGAGCAAGGGAATGGCCTTCAACTGAAGGAGAGCAGAGGGAGAAGAGACACTAGGAAGAAATCCTTCCCTGTGAGGATGGTTAGGCCCTGGCACCGGGTGCCCAGAGAAGCTGTGGCTGCCCCTGGATCCCTGGCAGGGTTCAAGGCCAGGTTGGATGGGGCTTGGGGCACCCTGAGCTGGTGGGGGATGTCCCTGCCCATGGTAAAGGCATGGAAAGAGATGATCTTTAATGTCCCTTCTAACACAAACCAGTGATTAAGAAAGATTGTACTAGAAACTCATAGAAATCTCCTCTCTTGGCCTCATTTGCCACATTTTGTCCTTTGTTCACAAATTACACTTTTCACATGTTGTCAATCTCCTTTGTGCTCTTGTAGACACCTGTCTTGCTTTTAATCAGCAGAAAATTGGACAGGTACACATGCTATGTCGTGGCAATGTGCACCATTAATGCTCTCAGAGGTGTTCGGGCTTCCACAGACCTGAAATATGTTGGGTTTGATTTAGTGAGATGACTCTGCAAATGTGGCACAGCATCTGCATTTACATCTGGGAAACAGGGAAGAAATCTGGACAGACATCTGGGAGTCACTGCTCTTTAAATTCCCAACATTGATAGATGAGCATCTGAATTTTCAACAGTAGTATCTTTAGCTCAAAGGGGTCAACCTCATTAGCTCTTTGTAGAGTGAAAGCAAGTATTTCAGATTAAAACTCCACCCATGAAGAGCTCCTGTATGTCCAGAAGAGTTGTTCACTCCCTGTTGGGAGGCCACACACTGCTGTAGGAACTCACTGTGCTGCCTTGATCCTGGGACAAGAGATTCAGCACAAAAGCTATGACTGCTTTAGTCACACTTGGGTCAAAGAAGTGAGACTGAAGTCTTGACAGGGATGTAAAAATAAGGATGTTCCCTGCATTACATAAACCGGACATATTTTCAATTCAGTTCCTCTTTACAGAACTCAAGGGTTTTGCTTGTCCTTTCCGTGCTTCATCTCCTTTTCATATTGCTTTTCTTCATAAATCTAGATGAATCAATCTTGCTATTAGCCAAGGTTGGATATATATACACACATATGTATTCATATACATATGTACATATACCTATATATGTATATATACCTACCTGTATATATATATATATATACACATCTATGTGTATGCACCCCAGTGAAAATTTTTTACATCCTTATAATCTCCTGGAAAATTCCCCAGCAGCCATTAAGAGGCAGAAATCTCTGGAAAGGCTAATAAATCATTCTAAGTATGATGTTTGTAGGGGAAGACATTTTGGAGATGATAAAAAGAAGCACATTTTCAAAATGTCAATGAACCCACAGAAATGGTGAGCAGCCTTTCAGGTGTCTGCCCACTTATTAGAGATGGGCAAAGTCAGATACCTGAAATATTTGAGTAGGAAGTTAGAGTATAAATGAGTCTGTAGCCTTTCCAAGCCAATAAAAAGGGAGGCAGGGATCAGAAATGATTGGGGGAGGATGGGGAATGAATCTCCTACAAGCCTATTTTTCAGAAACCAGAGTTTAGCTTATTCCTGAGAGCTGCAGGAAGCATAGCACAGAGAGGTAATTGCTCATGAGAAATTCTCTTTGAATACACAGGACAACATTACTGGGCAGCTAGGTAACAGGAGGCACAAACATCACAACTGTGTGCTTCTCAGGAAGCTGTTTGTATCAATTTCTACAAATCCATGTATTTCTGTTACATAAATGAATACTTGGAAGGAATGTCATCAAAGTCCAGAGCTTGGTACGTCTAGTGCAACTTTCCAAAACCCAGCACCTTTCATATGCTTGTATATGGGACACATAAGAAATGCTGAACACAAGCACAAGTATAATATGTAATTGCAGAAATGAGATGTGATTGTAATATATTCATTATGTTCCTGCTTTTGAGCAGTACAGAGAATAGGAAGTCCACTTCCCTCCCCACCATCACAATCACAGAGCATTTTACAATAGCTTTTCTTTTTTTTTTAATTTTTTTTTATGATTGGTAGACTAAGCATTTGGAAATGAAACTCCTGCAACCTTTCATTAAAGAAGATAGGAAGCCAAGAAGGAACCATTATATATGGCATTTTTATGAAACATTAGGCATGAAGTGATAGCCATATTATTGTATATTAGAAAGCTCTGAAGGATGCTCAGCCAACATGATGGCTTGATTGCACAAACATTGAAATACATCTTTTTGGAAGGAGATATGGGCTAATGGAACAGCTAACAGGCCACGTTGCTGGCAGCTGAGGGTTGATTTTTTTAAGCACAGCTATAGTTGATAGTTTTAATATCCTAAAAATATCATTTGGTTTGTATGTGGTTTTTTTGTATTAGTTTTGTAAGACAATTGAAATATTCACAGCTATTTTCTAATATGCCTTGGACCTGGTTCTTCTCCCACATGTAGCCCTGGTTTCAGTCAATTTATGCCTGATTCACATCGGTGCAAATGAAGAGAAACTCCAGCTGCATGTTTCTCTGTACACGCCTCTGTTCCACAAGGTATTTAAGCACAATTTTAAATCAATCCCTATTCAGCAACAACTGACACAAATCGTAGGCTTTCAGTAAAGAAACATGCTTAAGAGCCTCGCTTAATAGGAATGAACTACAAGTCAGGGCTTTAGCAGCTGCTTTAGGTGACTAGTGGCACCTTTCCTGATGAAACTTGCTACAGAGGAAAGTCATTACTTCAAAAAGGAGATATCTGTGGTGTGAAGTTAGACCTATCTTCAGCCTGCAGGAAAGTTCATTACTTGGCTGCAGCATCTCAGCAGAAAAATACTTTAAACTGAAAAATATTTTATACACATCTACCAAACACAAAAAATATTTAACTTTAAAAATACAGAAACTAAATACCTATTAGATTGCATTTTCAGCAGACTCCCCTATAGATTGCATTTTCAGCAGACTTCCCTAATTGCAGCTGCAAAAGCTTCGAGCCTGTATGTTCTATGAAAGGACAATCCTTGTGAGGTGTGGACAAGAGGAGTGCTGACATGTGAGCTCTACCCACCAGCCCTTCAGCCAACACCCGTACAAGCACCCTGGGTTTGCACAGACAAGATATGCATGTGCACTTTATAGATGCAATTGAAAAAGCCATCTGGAAACTTATTTCACATAAAGTGCATGTTGACTGTAATTAAAATAATTTATATTTTACAAGGGCAGTTTGGTAGCGCTCTTCCTTCCACCCAGGGCCGTGAACCGCAGCGGCAATTAGTAAGAGACATGACTGATAGAAGTTATGGTTTCGAAAGGTCAGAGGCAGGTTTCCAGCACACGGGAGCTGCTCGCAGTGTCAGATTTGAAAAGGGGTAAACCCTGTACAAATGGGTTTGGGTTTGTAAGTATCTTGTTGGACCTAGGCAGATGTAGATGGCACCAACAGACCGCATGCTCCTATGCAACAGCCAGTCCCCATGGCCTCTACATCCTGACAGTGAAGCCTCCCCAGATACGGCACAAGAGAAACATCTATCAACAAACATGTTTTTTGTTTTTTTAAGGATAAAAACCTTCTAAACTAAGTGCATTGCACTGATAGGTAGTTATGGGTTAGAAAATCTTACAATACCCAGGGCTAATTTAACTATGGATAACTGGGATTTCTGCAATTGTATCCAAAACTTGAGCTTCATTATTCTCAAAAGCACATAACAACAAGCGGAACAGCAAAAGAAAAGTCCAAATAAATTAATATATTAAATTTGCAATCCTTTGGTTGTGAAGGAAAGCTTGAAAACGTAACCTACCTGTAAGGAGATGCTGGGGTACTGCAGCATACTTCAGTGCCACAGCCCATGCAGTGAGTCTGCTGGGGGTGCATATTCCCCAGCTTCTTGATGCTCGCTGGCTGCTGGGATAAATGGGTGCTGATGGAGCCTGGGAGGAAAGGGGGACCTGTCCCCTGCTATGCAGCATGACAAGAGACCATCTGGGCTGTGACCAGCCAAGGTTCTGCAGAAACAAGAGTAACAGGTATTATGGAAGTCACCAGCTCTCCACCTTCCATAAATATTTTCTCATTTATCGGGACGTTGTTTTTTATGCTTAGTAATTACTATGGCCAACACAAATTCTGCTTTCTATATAATATCCATGCATTATATATATATATGATATTTAATATATATTTTTCTACAAAATCATAATTAATCCACTCCCCTCCATAGGTTATCTTAGACTGATAACAGTGTGTCAGACAGAAAGCTCTACCATTCTACTCCTTGTTCTATGAGCATAGCAGCAGGAAAAAACAGCACCAAAAAATCTTTAGCTTTTCTTGTGGGATTAAATTTTTTATCTACTTATTTTAACTTTATTTATTTATTGATTTTGGAATCTAAGTTTCCCCCATTTAAATCTCAATTTCCATTCTCCTCCTGCAATTGGGGTCACCACGGCAGGGGTGAAGGCATCACTTGTCTGGTTACATGCAACATACACCAGCCCAACAGAAATAAAAGCAAGCACTCACCACATTACTGTAATTGTTAGTGCAGAAATGTACCGACCTAAATGGAATTTCACCTTGGGAGTTTTGGTTGAATTGAGTCTAAACAGAGGTGAAATTCCCCAGGCATATGGCAAGTCCTCTGGCTGGCGTCGTCAGAGCCCCGCAGCACTTCATCAGACCCCAGAGCCCACCATTAACTCCACGGAGTGCTGTTATTAGGGAGAGGAGAGCAGCTGTAAGTGTCTCTTAATGTCAGTGGGGAGCTGGGGAGTGCTAAACTACTGCATGTATAATATAAAAGGAAGAGGAATATAGCTCCTCTGAATTAGTTTAGGCCACTGAGGTCTGTTTGTTTCAATTATCACTGGTACAGTCAAGTCCCCTGAAAGCCCCCATTAGCTCCCAACATGTTCTTTTGCACACAGGCACCTATGGAAATACCTTTTCTGTTAATGAAGCTTCTTTTTTTAACAGCAAACATTGAAGCAGATACCAAAGAGAGAGTGTGGGCACTTAAAAATAAATGGGTTAAATGTGTCCCTGGTGTAACGCAATGGGATGTATTGATACTTTGCTTAGATCTAAGCTGCTGGGCAAGTGAAACTGCAATAGAAAGGGAAAAGAACAAAGAGCTGAACCTGAATAAAGACCTGCCTTGCCTCCCTTACAGGTTTCCCTTCTACAGTGGACCAGTAGACAATGCTTCTGCTTTGCAATGGGGATTTGTGGTTAAGTAGTCCCATCTATCATTTTCTACCTGATAAATGTACCTATGAAACCCCTCCCAGGAAAATGGTTAAATTCAGGACCAGTGCCTCCATTTGTGCTTTGATTTAAATAGACAGAAAGAAAGAACCTCCAAAGAGGAGTGCGGTTTGCTGCTGCTTCTGCCTGGCTCCCACTAGCACGTAGGAAGAGGTCTGAGTTTGTTTCAAATGCCCAGGACTGCACCTCAATTAAAGTTCAAAAAACCATCAAATAAAGTCAAGGAGGCAGAGTTCAAATGCTCTGGTGCCTTTGTGCATGTGATAGTACTCTGGCATGAGCATTGCTCTTTGCCCTGGGGAGGAGGGATGTGCAAGTGTAACCTCTAACACAGCAGAAAGGGGATGGTGCTGCAGGACTTGCGGTTCAGAGACTTTGACAGCAGAGTGAGTGTGCCGGCAACCCAAGCTCCTGCCAGCACTAGCAGACAAGCAGAGAGATTCTCACTGAAATTGGATAGAAATTCTTTTCTTTTAAGATACCGAATCTCATTATACACAATCCACTTGCAAGTCCACAGCCAGCTCTGCTCAGTCGGGCTGCTAGGAAATGCTGTCCTATTTCAAGGCTGAATTTCTCTGCGCTTACTTTCCAACCTTCTTGTTAGGCTCTATTTTGCAAGGTCAAAAGGTTCTTGACTCTCAAGATTCCTCTCATGTGCATGTTCTTAAAATGAATGATAAAATCTCCTTTCCATCTTTTAATAAGCTAATGAACAGAGTTCTCTGTGCTTCAGGTCATGTAACTCGTTTTCCATCCCCTGAATCATTTTCATAGTCTTCCTTTGAGGTCTGTGTGAGCTCTTCTTGTTGCTCCTGAAGATGGAATGTCAGAAGTGGATGCAGTCCTCCAGCAGCCATCACTATAAATCTGAGGACAGACGTGAGGTTACTCCCCTAATTCCACTTGATTCTTTCCATGCACATGGGGCTGTCCTTCTGCTGCAGAGACGAGCGCTCATTTTGTGGCTGCCGTCCAGAACAACACCCAAGTCCATCCCAGAGTCACCATCTTCCAAGGTAGAATCTCCCATTCTGTGGATCCACTAGCAATTTTCCACCAGCAATATTCTTTCCCAGGTGCATCAGCTGTATTTAACCTCAAGCATTGTGACTGTCACTGCTGATGTGGGCAATGAGAATGTCACCACTTCCACAGGAGCCCCTTTGGCTGCTGTCAGGGCTCTCCTCACACCACATTGTGCACATAGGCAGCAGATAATGAACCACCACAGCTCCCAGACTGTACTATTTAGGTAAATCAGAATTAATCACAGGTTTATTCATCACAGGCTGTGGATTTACTCCACAAATAGCTGAGACCTTCTCAGGAACAACCATCCTGGAAAAGATGTGGGCAGTTGGGAGCTGGAGTCATCGCAGATATCTCATACCAAACCTTCCCTGCTGCTCATCCAGCACCAAGGGACCATGGTTTCCCTGAGACTGAACAAAGTCAGGAGTTAGGCTCAGCATTAGGAGTGGACCTGCACAAAAGCTGCAAGCAAAGAACTTGCAGCTATTACTGATCTCTCCTTTCTAACTGTAGTGTGGGGAGCCTGTGAGGCCTTTCATGGTTCCAGGGCTACAGGAAGCGGAAAGCACACCCATAAACCAACGCAGACACAATCTAGTTACAGGCACTCTGAAGAAAACTTCAGCAAACAGTTCCCTTTCCTACATTTTTTTTGTTTGTTTGTTTGTTTGTTTTTTTTAAAGAGAAAAGAACAATCTTGTCCTTCAGAAGAGATATATTCCACTGAACAGTCAATTTTTTGCAGTAGCTGATGCCCCTGTCACCCACAGGAAAGCAAAGCGAGCCATTAGAAGAGTTAAAAACTATTGCTGCAAGTGAAGAAGGACATTGAACAAGGACAGCTATTTTTAAGCCATGCAGCAGTCTTGTGTGCCAATTCCATGGTACCAAAGTTATAATTTCTTGTTGATCACACAGTTATTTTTTCTTCTTTTCAAACCTGTAACCAAACTTGTAATTGGTGCCCTGTGAACTAGTACAGCAGCTACCAAAGACAAAGAAGTTACTAGTTTAAAACAAAGATTCACGCACCAACAAACTCCAGAGCCTCAGAGTGTATTTGCACATCTCAATCAGGAATGAAAGACAGCTCTAGATTACAAACACCAGATGATTTTGGATTTACAAGGTGTCTAGAGAAGAGGTGAGCTCCTATGTGTCCACACAGCAGTTTGTAAAAGTGACATGCTGGCAGATGGGAAACATGTCCACATTTCACAGATGGACTTTGAGTAATCCCTTAAACCCCCAAGAAGCAAACAGGTGAATTTGGGCGCTGGCCTGCTGGATTATATTCTTTTTTTTATCAGGTCTGAACTGCAGACAATTTTCTTTATCCTGCAGTAAATACAGAAGATACCTCATTAGCCTAGTTTAAAAGGTGGGGAGGTAAGAGAAGATATATCCACTGGCATTATGTGAAATAAAGAATTATATACAAACAGCGCAAGGCTGCAGCAGCTGCAGTCAAGAAAACAAATCAACTGTTTATTACTTCTCCTTCAGTGTTTTTAAACATTTATGGAATACCATCAATAACCAAGTTAATTGTGAGCTGGTGATAGTGTATTTGCAAAGCCTTCTTTAACCTGCACGCGTCAGAGCTGCCGTGAAAGGAACTTTTCATCAATGTTAATAATGATATGGCCCTTTAACAGCTTTCTGCATACCTCATGGAGTGATCCCTTCCAGGTAGTCACACTGGGCTTTGCATGGCATTGTTAATGAGTGGAGGTGAAGAATATCAGTCAAATCGGAACAACGTATATCATACTGTGTGTGCACACAAGGTGAGTGCCCTCTCGGGAGGGAGACACCAGTTACACCATTTTGCCAGGTGGAGACCTGGCAGCATCCACAGCTGAGCAAACGAGGAGGCTCGATGCTCCCTGCCATTTACTGAGGTGGAAATTAATCCCGAGTGACCTCGCTACAGCTTGCGGCACCTTGAGTAACGAAGTATCTAAATAAACAAATAAACAAACCAAACAGCAGACTTGGGCAGTGACCTGGTGTCAGGAATGCAGAATTTGTCTGCAGACTGATTTAATCATATCAGAAAGATGGATGCCAGGATTCATTACTGTGACAAAACGCTTATTGTTTAATCACATTATCCTCCAGCTCCCAGCCAGGCTGAGACAAGCTGGCCTGACACCGACCTGTGCTGGGGATCACACGGAGCTGCCTCAGGCTGGTGCCAAGTGTTTGGTTGCAGGATGTTTCCGGAGTCTCCATGCAAAGCTGAGCCAGCACCTGAAGGGTGCATCATGTGCATCCCTTTATTGCTCACCTGGCTGCTGTATTTTACCTATTCCCCTTCTTCCAACTAGCTGGCCTGGGTGGATATGAACTTTTCACCCAGGAGGCTAGAAACAGGGCATGAGCAAACAGATACCACATGAAAGAGCTCCTGGCCCCTCCTCAGATGTACATTTTCATGTGAAATCCCATCACCTCCTCCTAGAGATAAAATCTAGAGAAGTTTGTTCTTTTTACCAATTCACAACTTTTTCAGGCTAAGGCCCAAAGAGGTTTGCCTCAAAGTAAGAACTCGGAGAATAGGAAAAAAACCCAAGAAAAAAAGCCTGCATAAGGTCTTGAGGAAATGCTTTCCACTTTGGTGACATTTAACAGATTTCAGTGTTCTGCTCAGCTCTGGTGAGAAATACAGTGAACAAAGCAGGTTTGTGCTTTGTCCAGCTGATTTCACTGTGGGCAGCAGGTACTAAGTAAGCATCTTCCTGACAAGTGTCGGATCCTGCTCCCAGCCAGCAGGAGAGCTGTGTCCCACCAGTAATTTCTGTAACTACTGTGCAGAACACGAATAACTCTCCTACAGACCCTGCTCAATGAAGCCATAAATACAAAAGCGTGTCCAATGGACAGCACATCCTCAAGCTTATAACTTCTGCTGGAGCTATGACATATCTTTCAGGAAGACATTTAGCCTTGAGCTAAGGGTTTCAAATGATGGAGAATCCACCTTGCCGCCGGGTAATTTATTTCAGCGGTTAATTACTCTCACTAAAAAATGTGCACCATATTTCTAGTCTGCATTTGTCTAGCAACTGCTCTAGTGCAAGTTTTTAAATGAGTCCAAATGCATGCTGGAACAGGACTTTGGGAGTTAATTAATACTGTTTGGATAGCCAGACAGTGGAGACATGTTCAATAAAGCTGACATTTATGTATCGCTATCAATTCACAAAGATGAAGCACGCTGAATTCCCTTGCAAAGCAACAGGCTTGTGCATTTTTAGACATCTTAGTAGAATTTCAATAAAGTCATAACAAATAATCTACTGCATTTCCACCAAAACCTGCTCTTTACAATGTGAGGACAGAATAGTTTTATTTCTTATCATTTAGGGGAAAAGATTCCATCCGTAGTCCCTTGCGAGCCTGAGCTGAAAAATATTTATCTTACTATTTTAATTTTTTTTTTCCATGATTTATAAATGCTCTTGTCTTTCCCTAGAGATGGGCATGAGGTTTGGATTCCTGACATTGATTGATTCAAGGGGAAAAAGTACGTAACACTTGATCTGACAAGATTAGCACATGCAATCCTTGGACAGATGTATGGTGAGAGAGGTAATATTCTGAGCCTTGAACGGAGTTCTCTTCTGATGTTATCTGGGTTCAGATTCTGGAGGAAATTATGGTGAATATGCAAAGGGAAATAAAGTAGTGGGAGAAAAGGTCTTCCTAAATACAGCATAAACTGAATAATTCTGGCCAATCCATTTATTGCAATTTTTCTTGATGCATATACCTTGTCTAAAGTGAATGGACTCAGCTTCCAAATCAGTCAGGCCAACAAATCTAGGGCACTACCTAAAAAAATGCTAAGATATACAAACTTTTTTTTGCTATCACCACAAAGGCAAACTTCTTCCTCCCCTTAACAACATGCAGCTATTAGAAAAGTCAGGTTTTAAAGGGATTTCCCACTTTCAGAGAAAACACTCCACAAATCCCTCCTGCTAGTTGCCAAACTAGCCCCTAAGAAGGGCCAGGAATTGATTTTCCTATCCTATGAAAACTGATGGGAGATACTGTCATTCTCCCCTTGGTCAGATCAGCATAAAGCTTCAAACTCAAATAAGTTTTGAACAACTCACCAGGGAGTTGGACTTGATGATCCTTATGGGTCCCTTCTAACTCAGGATATTCTATGATTCTGTGATTTGAGATTCCAAGGGAGATTTTTAACTTTCTTGGTTTGGGTAATTGCAAATTTTTCAGTTCAGTTTAATTTGAATCAGTTCCTCTGTTCCTCTGTTTTGTTTTGCCTTTTTTTTTTTTAAACACACCATTATTATGGTTAAAGACAAAGGAATAAAACCAAGTTATTTTATGCTGGGGAAAAAAAAGCAGTAACCAAAGCCTAGAAATTTACACTTGGATTATTAAAAAAAAATCAATACCAATTTTTTTCTGTGAATGACTTCATTCACTTTTAATGAACTGATGCATTGCAAATGAAAAGAAATTTTGTTAAAAAAATTCCCAACCAGCTCCAGCAAATATATCTTCTTGTGTCTGCAAACCCTATTTGTCTCCCTCTGCCAGTACCTGTTGTGCTTCAATGAAAACCTCTTATCTTACCCAAGAAATTCAATATACTCATCACCAAATGTGGGAAAAACGCAGTGTGCCAACATGTATCCAAGTAAAAATTACTTCAACAAGCATTTCTCTTCTATTTTACTGATAGCAACCTGGCAAGCCTTACAAGGAGCTGACTCAGAAGCAAAATAGATGCACAGAGCCTTGTAACCCCTACATCTTCATTTAAAATATATTGCTTTTAGAAGAAGTGTAGGTGTCTAATGGGGCTTGGGAAAGCCACATTTTCCTTCAACTACACCCTCAAAGTAAATCAAGAGTGTACAGTAAAGAGGAACTAATTCTATTTGCTTGCTTTCAATAAGAAGGAGAATTGTCTCTCCTCCCATTCTTGCCCCAAGCAAAAGTCTTGGCAGCAAAGAATATTTTTTCATAAAGCATAACGTAGAAGCAACTCTCATTCACTCCAGAAAATCCTGTTTAATCCCTGGATTTGTATCGTTTGCTGACTAGACTGAGAAATTTGGCTGCATCTAATCCTTCGGCTTCTGAAGAAAAATGGCTTATTTAAATATTTAGCTGCACTTTGTCAATATCAGCAGGACAGGGGTGATGGATGACAGCAATTATGCTGGGTGCATCTCCATTAACATGCCACTTTTTCCAGGTATGGAGTCTGCCTCTTGTATGGTTTGTTTAATGATCAGGACTGAGAAGGAATTTTAATGACCCCTTAGCGGCTGATGTTCATTTGGGGTTGGATATTATTTAGTGGAGTACAAGTAGCTGGTGAGTTGGGATGATCAGAACAGTGGATTAGACACCTGCTCCACAAACAAGTTTTCTCCATACTTCATGACACCCTAATTTGCAGCAACTGAAACACACCAGGAGATACCTAGAGGTCCAGCCTAGTAAAACCTTAGGCAGTTCCCAGAGCTCTTCAATGTAAGGGATTAAATTCTTATGCATCACGCAGTGAAAGCGTTCAGCACTTCTCACCAAGTACCTGCCAGCCGTGTATTTCTCTCATACACTATTTCTTGCAGATATCTGAGAGACAGAGTTAGAGATGTGACTAAAGGCAGAGATATCTTACATACTGGTATGAGTAGGGATGACTTCAGCAGCCTGGGCTTGGCCACAGCGGTGACATGCTGTCTCTGTGGACATCAGGCAGTGATTTGCCACTTGCAGCTTGGGTTCAGAGATGGACTGCCCAGGATGCCTTCACATAGCCCACGTCCTCTTTGCTTACCAGACCAGGAGGGGAGAGCCCTTGCCTCCCTTGTCCAGACCAGAGATGCAGATGCAGCCTGTGGCTGTGTGACAGACACACAGAACACCCATGTACATCCCTGATGACAAGGGCAAATGCCCTGGAGTCCTCCAGATGCTAAAAGAAGCGAGTCAAGAATAAAGCTGAAGCTATCCACTGTTTTTTTTTTTTATCCTTGTCATGATCAGCATGGTAGGATCCAGTCCTACCTCACTGACCACTGAAGGGAAATGCAGAAGAGACTGTAAACCAATGACAACAGGGGCTAGATGTACCCCAGAACTTGGCTTTGACCTTCAGTTCTTTTCCCCTGGACCCAAATCTCTTCTCCTTCTGTGTGGGCCAGAGATCCTGTTCCTGCTGCTGTTCTCTATACACTGTTCATAAGGCTTCTGCATGTAGGGTGAATTTATTTGGCTGCTGCTTTTAATACTCATTCTGATTTTTCATATGTACTGGTGCACAAATAGGCCTCGTGCAAGATTTCCCTCTTGGTCAGAGCAGTACATAAGAAAGGAATATTTGTTCTGGATGGACTATGGTATGTTAGTATTACTGTGAAATGCCTGAGGTGAGGTGTGGTAACCTGGTGACCCCAGTTACTTTCCATGTTACATGTGTAAGTCTCGTGAAGTCAATTGGATGCCCAGAGGATGGATAAAGACAGAGATCTTTGCATGTCATTTCATTCCCAGGTAACAGATACTCTTAAATATATAATGTGCACTGTAAACCATATTATTAAATTGAAGCATTGAGAGCACTTCTGTCCACTAACAGGGCAGCAACGAGGGATACCTATAGTAGCAGTGTTCTCCCCTTCTTAGTGCACCTAGGACAGAGTCACAAAAGGCAGCTTAGTCTTCCCTCTAGGTTTTGGAGAGGGGAAAAAACCTGCTCTTCCCCTCTATGACCCAGACTAAAAAGAAAAAAAAAATCTATTCAAAATCTGCTTCCTCACAAATACAAGCTGCACCAACACATTTTTCCTATCTATTTTTTTCCTGTTACAAGACATTATTTGCATTGGAAAGAGCCTGGCACAGAAGGTGTGATGGGCAGGTTTAATCAGTCAGTCCACAGACGTGACCTCCATTCTCCACTTCAGCCTTCACCACAAAGAAATATACAGAGGCCACCTTAAAAAATAATTAAAGGCAGACCACACAAGGGATCTACACAGCTCCACCATCTATTAATGGAAATGATGGATGCTCTGCATTAACCTTGCCACAGTTGCAGCCCTACATACAGGGAAAGAAGCAGCTGTGTAGTGATTTGGTGAGGTTGCCTCTTGCAAACTGTATTAATAATTTACTTGTCTGCATGAACAAATCCCTCCTTCCCAGGCTGGACTAATTTAATGTTGCAAGGTTCAGATAGCCATATGCTCCTCCAGACAAAGCTGAAGCAGAATCCTGGAGGTTATTTCCCTTCCCTGGGGTTTGTGCAACATCCTGGTGCTTCCCAACCTTTCTTGTGGGAAGATGGAAGGCAAACCTGCCTGCAGCCCTGGGGATTTGCAGTCTGGTGATAACTCCTGGAGCTGGGACTCATCCTCTGGTACAGAGGATCTCAGTCTTGAGAACGTGTGTGACATGGCCAACCCATCACAGCTTGTTGCACACAAGCCACACCATGCTCTGCTGAAACACACCAAAGGATGTCTGGCTATAAACACCCCCATGCTAAGCAATCCTAATAACCATGAGGTTAAAGTGAAGGGCTGGGGGAAAAGAAAAAGGCTGCAAATGTTCTTAGCAGAGTGGATTTGCTAGAGTTCGGTCATGGCATGAAAGGAAGATCATTTTCCATGTTCACCTTTGTGACTGATCAGTTAGAATTAAGTTCAGAGCTTAACAGAGCCCACAGCTACAAGCATTTCCTGAAGACAGTCCCACAATGGTGCAGGTCTGAGATCCATCAGAGGCCCTGCCTGCTGCAAACCCACCAAAGGTATGTCCAAAGCAATTCACAAAACAACGTTAAATATTCATGCTCTTACAGAGTTGCCTCATGTTAGGTTACACTCTGTTAGGTTGTACTCACTGTTTTTAACTTATCTGAGGTCACTGAGCTGAGAAGTGCTGATGGGAGGGAGGGTGAGGATGAGAGGAGAAGGGAAAGCAGAGGGATGAGATGTGGTAGCTGCCAACAGGCTTTGGGAGACGCTCCACATCTGGAGGGGAGGAGAAGCGATAGATTTCAACATGGCAATGCTTTTTTAAGGTGTTTGTATTCCCTTGTCTCATGTCACCAACCTTTTTTTTTTTAATGACAATCTGCAAAGGGTTAAATTTCCTTGTCTTTTGCCTACTTACACAGTCTGATTTACAGTTACCCACAATCAATAATTTAATACGCTCCAGAGATTTCTTACCTTTTTTACTTCTCGAGTAGTCATTTGACAACATGCAAAGTGGGAGACGAGCACAGCTGAGCCTGAGAAATCCTGTTGTCCACGTTAACGTGGGTGGCAGAAACAGGGAATCTGGAAAGATTCAAAAGAAGGTGGCAATTACCTGAGAGCAGGGCTACTTGAAGCCGATGAGCCTCACACCAACCTACGCAAGTACATTTTCTTGCCATGCACGCTGCGGCTTCCACGCTGCTTGCTTGGTTCTCTCTGCACACACAGCAGCTCAGGGCACAGGGTTACTTAGAGCAGAGATCCAGGGGTTTAATTCTGAAGATGAAGAACATTGTTGCTTTAACCAAGTAGAGCTTAATGCATCTGGAAACTGTAAATGTTATGGCTTTCCAGCGGTACTGTACCCATTGCTTTGAATACAGAGCGGTGATACCAGCTGTGAGTGCCTGTGCTGGATATAATTGCTTTTTTTCCTCCTGGTGTTCTTTGTCAACCACCCAACCAACATATGTAGCAGAGAAATTCACCATATGACCCAAAGAAATCTAGTGCAGGCTCTGCTCCAGTTTCCCTCAGTGCTGAACTGCTACCAAGGAGAAACAATGATGATGACAACCTTCCACAGTACGCAGAGGTAAGGGAGGAATGTTTGCCTAAAATCCTGGTCCATCTCAAACACAACCCACGTGAGCCCCTTTCCTTTAGGAGCCACAAGTGAGCTATGCTTTGAGAAGTGCTACCACCAGCTTGGAAACACAGGCACCTGCATCTGGATCCCAGCCCGGCACAGCGGTGGCAGCTGGATTTGCGGCAGCTCAGGGCATGTGCCCAGCGTGGCCTTTTCCACTGGTGCCACTCCAGCTCCTGCATCAGCTCCTTTGGCTACCCCTGTAGCTTCCCACTTCCCAGCTCAGTATCCTTCCACCTCCACTTCCACCCTCTTTCACATTCTTGTCTGAAGGAACATCTTTGCTCTGTTCACTGTACCCAAACTTTGCCAATATTAGGCACCAACTCTGTTTATAAAAATTAAGAGGTTTTATAAACAAATTTCAGTCTGGCTACATAGCACAAATAACCAGTAAGTCCAGTAAAACCCACCCTCCCTCTGCAGCACATAAAGCAGTCGGTGGCAGAGCAGATGACATTTCCCAGCAGTTCCTAAGCTACCCAGCATCAGACAGAGATTTCCCTTCCCATTCATTTCTGCCCCCATGGGTTTGAACAACATCGGGGGCAAAGGCAGAAACCAGAATGTTTCTGTTTATGTAGTAAGGCAAATGTCAAAGTTGTGGAGGAACTTTCCTAGCCAATAGACCCTCAGAATGGAAACACAGAAAGATCACAGAATCACAGAATGTCAGGAGTTGTAAGGGACCTCAAAAGATCATCTAGTCCAACCCCCTGGCTGAGCAGGAAAGATGCTGCCAAGTGATGTGTTCCTCATTTCTGGGTACCAGCTTTCCCAGGCATTTGCCAGACCTGACTTGATGAGTCCTTGCCCACAACTCCTGGATGAATCTGGGACACATGCCGTGCTTCTGAAAATCTTTACCTAGTTATGCTCAGTTTTTGTTTACAGATCAATTTTTCATTGAAATTGAGTGTTGTGGACTTGGGGATAAGGGAGAACCCTTTCAGGACAGAAATTCTTCATGATGTCCAACCTAAATCTCCCCTGGGACAGTTTGTAACCATTTCCCCTCATCCTATAGCTTGTTGCCTGAGAGAAGAAACCGACCCAACCTCTCTGCACTCTTCTTGCAGGTATTTGTAGAGAGCCAGAAGGTCTCCCCTCAGCCTCCTTTTCTCCAGACTCAAAAGCCCCAGAGCTCTCTCAGCTGCTCCTCGTAGGACTCGTGCTCCAGACCCTTCCCCAGCTCCATCGCCCTTCTCTGGACACACTCCAGCACCTCAACATCCTTCTTGTAGTGAGAGGCCCAGATCTGCACCCAGCAGTTGAGGTGTGGCCTCACCAGAACTGAGGACAATGGGACAATCCCTTCCCTACTCCTGCTGGTCACACCATTCCTAACACAGGCCAGGATGCCATTGACCTGATGGTTACTTAATGCCAGATGGTTACTTAAAGGAATATTTAAAAGAGAGAGGTGAAAAATCAGAACTTACTACCTGATTGACACTAGTAGGAAAATAACAACAAGCAAAAAGGTCTAAAGCACCTCAGCAAAAGCACTTTCAGAAGCAAGCATTAACACTACAAACAGTACAGGGATGACAGGAGAAGGGTCTCACAGATGTGGTATTTGTAATTTCAATTGTGGTGTAAGAACTGTTTATGAATACCTTCAGCACATACATACCAGAGCTCTAATTTGGACCTTTCCACTTGGAAATAATAAAACAAAAAGGTGTTTGTTCTATCTCAGGCTGCTCCCAGGTACCTTTCAAGCCAGTCAGTTATTTATAATAAGAAAACAGTACTTTTTTGTTACAATCAGTTCTGAATGAAGCCCCATTCAGATGGCAAATGAATGTGAGCATCATCTTCAGGAATAATTACCAGGAAACTTCAGCAATAAGAACTCTGATTTTAGCATCTTTAACAGCAAATGTAACCTTTGCAGCAGAAAGAGAGACTTTGCTAACTTTAGTTTTGAGCTACTCATCTGAAGGAAACACACAACACATCCAGAGATGATGGGTCTCCTTCCCCCTGAGTTTGCAATGAATACAAAGCCTCATCCTCCCTCACCGCTATAACCCTCCCCAGGCACTGACGAAGATGAAGATCTTTCCTCCATAGACTTTTACATAATTCTCTGCCATCTGGGATATGACCATGACTCTCCAAAACATGGAAGAGCACAACAGCATGGAGATGTAAGAAGTGCAAGACATGGGACTGACACAAAAGAAAAGGAAGAATAACCAAGAAAGAGTAGGCAAAGAGTGATGCTCAACATGGGAAATGGCCAGTGCAGCCTTGAACTAGTCATGACATATTGCCTTGGGGAGGATCTGTTTAAGGCTTAATTGCTATAGAAAGCCATTCTTGAGAAAGAGAATAATTTGGTTTTATATCATGATTTTCATACCAAAGCTATGGCAAGGTACCTTGAGAAATGAGATGCATTGTAATTTACAGCTGCTGGCAGGTTTTATATGCACAGCAGTACTTTGCAGCCTGTCTTTGGCAGCAGAAGTGCTTCTGATGAGCAGGACACTGGATGTAAAGGCAGGAGCAAGGTAATTTGTTCTACTGCCTCGTCCAACGATTCTTCTCACAGACATGTCTTCTCTTCCCTTAGGACTAATGCAGCATTGGTACTAACAAATGCCTGTGCCACCCCACCTTGGTACCAACACTGCCATTTAAAGGGATGGAAGAATCAACACATCTCCTCTAGGTTCTGTCCAAGATGTTGAGGCCAAAGTGTCCCTCTGGACAAACACAGAACACACAAGAGTGTCCAGCATCACCTAAGGGAGCAATGGGAATTGCTTTCTGTCTGGATGGCCCTACTTGGGGTGACTGTCCAATCATTTTTACTAATGATCACCTCCTCTTGTATGGGTGGGATGGCTACAGGCAGCACCACTTGTCTGTATTTCTAGGGAGAAGCTGCACATTCCCACTGGGTATGTTTTTTTCCAGCATGTTGGCTTCTCCAGCAGCAGACCTGCTTGACCTCAAGCTAACCTGCAATCCCACACAACTGTGCTGGAAGCAAATTGTCTGCAAACCCAGGCTGAGCTATGTGAAGTAAAGCTACATATGAATAAAACAAGCCAATTTGTTATCTTGCATGAAACCCTTGGCAATTTCAGCAGAGCCTGACTGGATATGGGGTTTCATCAGACCCAAAGTTCAGGGTGAATATGGCAGAAATAAGCGTGAGAAAGCTTGCAAGTCAGAATGATTGGCTTTGTCTCCGATGAGCAGAACACACAGGCTGCACTCTGAGGAGGAATGCATGTAAATTATTATAAGAAAAACATAGCAGCTTGTTTACAGTGTGTGCTACCTAAATTATGTCAATATTTTTTTTTTTGTCAAGCCCTCTTCCAGATGCAAACAAACACCTTTCTCATCCCTCAGCTTTCAAAATCCAAGTAAACACGTGCCCTCCTAAAGTGTCAGCCAACCCTATGTTTCAAAGTTTAAATAGGAAAATAAAATCTCTTTTTTTTTAATTATTGAAATGAACACAAAATGAAAAAAAAATAGCCCATAACATCAAACCATCATTAGTGAGTGTTTTGCTTGAAACAACAGGTTGGCCTTCACTCATCATGATCAGTCTAACTCTGCAAGCTAGAGCAGGGGAGCTCTCACAGCGGGATGTGCACTGGGGTTAATTAATACTCTCTATGATCTGTGATTAAATTTGTCCTAGAACATCACTGTACCTGACACGTCCAGGGCCATTTCTTATGTAAGCTCCTGAAAGAGAACATCACAATGGATCCCCTCTTCAGCTTCAGTAAGGCAAAGCAAATAATGGAGGGAGTTGTTTTTCGCTAGTCAGCCAAGAGTCACAGTGATAACTCTTCTCAGCAGCCAGAAAGTTCTGGAGCTATGTTGTTTTCTTGAGCTATCCCAGGGGTGTAATTACAGAACAGAGAAATAAGACATAAATCCTGTTTAATTGACAAGAAAGAGAAAAAAGAAATACAAGAGTTTAATTCTTTCTTCTGCACGCCCCATGTTGCTCTTAATGTCTTTGGGACATCTATAAACTGGGAGGGTCGGCCCCAGAGATCTCAACAGGGATGGGGAATCTGCCTCAACGTAAACTCTCGTGGGAAAACATTCATCTCAATCCTTGGTAAGGGCTTTGCAGGGAAAACCAGCAGAGCAGAAAACTTATTCCAGCCTAGATTATTTTACTTCAGGACTCCTGACCCTTCAGGACTGGATTCATGTGGAGGACTCCAGGGCAGAGCTTTCAGCTTCCACAGTACAAGCAGCAAGCAGGACTTACACTGCTGGCTGGAGAAGAGGGAGAGCTGGAGCCCTTGTCCTCATCTGCACCAACCTGCTGTGCTTCTCAGCCCACAGCGTCCTGGTCCAGACTCCCAAGGTTTCCAGCTGTGTCCTCTTGATAGCAAAAGGCCCCAAAAGAAGTGGTTAGAAAACTGTGCAATTTTGCTGTCCAGCACCGAGTTGAGGACACAAGGCCAGAGCATCTGTCTACACAAGCCCCACTGCTGCGCTGGCTGCCAGTTGCTAAACTTGTCACCTTGCTGGAGAAGCCCAAGATGAATGATAGCAGGGACTAACTCTATGACCCCCCCATATTTTCACTGGTAAAATATGTCTCCATCCTGAGCTACAGAAGTTGCTCCCAATAACTGGCTGGTACCCTTGGAGCTGAAGGAAATGGGACTGCATTTATTAAGCCAGTGTAATCCACTAACACTTATTAGACACTAACCTGACATAGAGAAGTAACAAGATTGCCCCAAGTCTCCTGCAAAGGCGTCCAGGGTTTGGTTTGTCTCCTTTTGACCTGAGGAAGCCAAATGAGCCCAGTGTGGAGGCAGAGACCCACAGCAAGGTCTGGTGGGAGGTGGCTTCCATTTTGCTGCCCACGTATCTGTCACAACTAAGTCTGATCCTTTGGCCTACTGTCTTAGGGCCAGCTCTGCAAGCTGCTAGCTCTGATAACCTGCTGTCCTGCCTTGTGCTGCTGTCCAAGTGGACAAAGCACAAAGGGCACGGTGATGACAGGACCTTGCTGCCCTCCTCCTCACAGGGATCAGGCCCTCCCTACTCCCAGCTCTGCATCTTCCTTTTCCCAGCTGACCTAAGAAGGTCAGTCAGACACAAAAGATGTGAACTCATATTTCCTTTGCTCCTGTGTAGGCATCTTCTACACACATATGAAGCAAAATGCATCCTTAAAATACATCACCATGGAAGCGGAGAGAGGACATAAGACTGCTGATACCAGCACTGACCTTTAACCACTGGGACCCCTGGAGCCCTCTGCTCAAGTCCAGTACACCAGTCCATGGGAAACCATCCAGGTTTAAATGAAGGTCTAGCACCAGACTCACAAAGGTGTTTTATACCAGCTTGGCCTCAAAGACAGTTTATTAGAGTGGAAACTTCCTAATGACAGTCATGCTCCCCTGAACGGTGCAGGGCTTTCCAGTGAGAGCTCCAGCAGCGTGTTAGAGCCGCGCAGCACAGCCCTCGGTTACAGATGGGCACACCGGGGCAGACAGTCACAGAGTTATTTGATCACATCCACACAAATCATTTGAAACCAGAACACAGGTTTCTGCATAGCCCTGGGACTGTGCCCTTCATCAGGCTGCTCTACATCCATTTTATATGGAACAAAACTGAAAGCATGGACCTCAAAACTGATCGGTGGGGGGAATTAATGATTAGGAAATACAGCCTGGAGTTTACTGCCCAAGCCTTCATGTCAAACACTGTCCATCACAGGCAATCCTGGAACCAATTGTTTAAGTTCAGGAGGAATCAGTAAGCACCCCCTCTGCTGCTACACCCCAATCTCACTGCTGTACCCAACCTCAGCAGTACAGGCCCAAAGCCTGAAGAAGGCACCACAAAGAGAGAGCAAGGGACCATGGACCCCACTAACACTGGAGCTCCCTTGGGCAGTGGGTCTGAGTCAACCCTGCTGCCAACCAACTTTTTGGTTTTCCTTCTTTATTTCTTTCTGCAGCCCAGCTCCATGGAGCTGTAGAGCAGAATGCCACCCCGCACGACAATGCCACACAGCTTGCCACTGTCTCTGCCTCTGTCACATCTGGCAGTGACAGGCCCATTCCCTCAAAGAGATGTAACCCAAGTACCAGTAAATCAGACTGGCACCATGCTTACCCTACAGACATGTGAGCAGACTTCTTTCTCCAGGGCAGTGCAGAGAGGTGTTGGCAACAGCTGCAGCTCATTTTTGTTACTTTATGGTAGAAGATTAACTGGTGGTGCTTAGGAAGGGCAGAAACCAAATGGCAGGAGGAGGAAAACATCTGGAGTAAGAATTGGAGGGTGCCTCTCTTCCTCCTCTCCAATATTCTTCTCTATACAAGCTGGTTTTGTTTGTTTAATCTCTGAATTTGAAACTGCAAAGTAAAAGGACAATTTTGCATCCTTTTCACAGAAGCCAGTGGGATGATGCAGGAGCTTTAATGCTTCCTGGAACAGCACTGAGAGTCCCAGTAAAGGTGCTGGGGCAAACAGTGCTGCTTCTCCCCACCTCTGCTTCTCTTCACCTCTGCTTCTTCTCCACTGAAACCTGAATGTTCTTGCATCATCCTCTTTCCCTCTCACTTTACTCTCTTCTCCACCTTTTTTTCCCATCTCAGCTTTATTCCCTTTTCTGCTCCTTTTCACTGTACTTCCCTCTATTTAATGTATTGCAGCATCTTCCTTGGTGAGTGTCCAGTTCTGAAAGCAAACTCATGATGCCGTGTTTGAACAAGGAGTTATAGTAACCTGTATTCTTTTAGCAATGCCAATGTTTTCACAGAAGCAGACTCATTTTCATTAAAGCAATTTGCATTGCATTACTTCCATCTGCATTCAAACACACTTATCTTGATCCTAAAACATAGGTGTATTTGGGAGCAGATTAACAGTATGTTGGTGAGTAGTTTAAAATACAGCAATCATACAAATTCCATCAGCTTTGGGAAATAGTCTTGCTGGCTGTTGCTGCCTGGGCTCCTCAGTAGACTCTGCACCAGGGGTCCCAGGCTGTTTGGGATAATGGAACAAGTCATTTAAAGGAGCTGGCACAGTGGTGGATCGTATGGTTTCCAGTGAATTAAGCAGAATCACTTAAATTTGATTATCCCTCTCTCAGCGCACCTAAAAAAGGTTGGGAAAATTTACCCAGCATCCAAATCCTCCCATTAAGCCATTTTGTGAAGATAGCTTTCAAACATGGTTGACAAAATTAAAGCTTTTATTTCTGCTTCTATATATATATACTTCCTCCATCCCTAGGACAGTCAGGATGGAGCTGACAATGTCCCATACCTATTTTAGGTATTTGTATTCATGTGTAACAACCATTTGTATGCATGTTATTTGAAAAGAACAACAGCAGTAGTAACAAAGGATAGCAAGGCCAATTTTCTAGATATTATTATTCCTCAAATTTTGTACAAGCAAAAAGAGACAACTGCATGTAAATTTAAATCTGTCCTCAGAACCCCAGATAAGCTGTAATTCCTTTTGAGCATCCTCTGAAAATCCATCTCGGTATCTAAGTCCAGGACACAGAAATTTAAACAAAGAGTAGGTTTGGAGCACCCCCAGAAAAGACAAGACACACAATCTGTGTCATTCCCTGCACAGTGCCCTGAAAGTTTAGCACATAGGACTTCTAAGCACAACCTGGTTGGCTTGCAAGATGCCTCTCTTGGCTTGTTGGATCCCGGCTTGGCCTGGCATCCCAGACAGCATGAATGGTTTCTCCTGTTTAAGATATTTTCTCAGACTGGCTATGGTCAATTAAATTGGTCTGCTGATGAGTGGAGAAGTGACAGCTCTTTTCTGTATGGCTCAGGGCCTTTCATGCCACATGCAGAGAGGACAAAACAAAAAAAAAAATCAGAGAAGAGAGGCCAGTGAGTGTATGCTACATCGAGAAACTGGTCCACAAATGCTGAGAGATGTTCCTGCAGCCCCCTGCCATGCTGAGCATTAGAGACACCCCAATGTGAGCAGTGGCTGAGGTGATTGCACACACACACACATATCCCTGCTGGAAAGCACTATGGGATGGGGAGCAGGAAAGAGTCAAAAAAAAGAAAAGCAGAAAGTTGGAGCATAACCAATTTCAAAATGAGATGGATGGTGCTCTCTGCTTGTGCAAGACGCAAGGAAAAAATATCAAAGATTAATTTGTGAAGGCCCAGCAGGAACTATGCATGCCATGGAGTGTGGAGGAAATAAAGCATACAAAAATAGAGTTTTACTGTGATAGGAGAAAGCCAATAAATCAAAGCACATTAGCAAATATCAGATGTATGAATAAATTGGCAGAACCATTACACTATACCAGTTTCATGTAGTTGAATGCAGATAGAGCAAAGTTCATTCCTGCAAGGCATTTGCTGGTCACCAAGTTTAAGTCACATAAGTTTTCCTGAGGAAAATATGATGTTTCATCCGTTATCCATCCAATTCACTGAAAATCTGATTCTTTATATGAAGTTACAGAAATCTAGATAATAAATCCTACACCAGAGTCACTTTTGCTTTCAGGATCGTTGAATAAAAACACTGACCCAGAATCTGGTCCTTTCCCCACAGCTCCAGAGCACCCTCAGGAGAGCCCATAAAGGGCAACCTAGGCAGGCACAGGGTCTGTGTCATCAGAGATGCCTGTCCTTAAACATTATTTGTGACCTACAGGGATACATGAATAAGTGAGCATGTGAAGCTGATGGCAGGCAGGGAGGGGAAATGGCTGAAGGTCATCTTTCTGCCCAGTATAATGAGTGAGGTCCAGGTGCTGGGATCAGGTGGCACAACCTCCATGCACACATCTTTTTCTTGAAGTGAGCAGGTACAAAGAGGTGTTTACACCTGCTTAAGATAGTGCAGATGTAAGATGCTCCTAACCATGGATGAATGAGACAAAACCACATTTTGTTCAATTTTCTGTTGAATACACAACTCTTTAAAGCATAGCTGTGTGGCATCCACTTGGAGAAGCAGTGGTTTGCAATACTTTTTTCTACCACCAGAAATACTACAGAGACAACACAAAATAGAGCACTCAGAAGGCTCCGTTCTGCCCTTTCATATTATCGTTTACATAGGGCTGAATTTTTTTTTTCCCCAAAATTGCTGACTCTCTTCTTCTGGGAGTTCTTTTAATTATGCTTATAATATTTCAGGAGGAGCATTATCATTCCTATGCTACAAAATTACTTGATCAAAAAAATTTGTTTTAATTCTCCATAGGCTCCAGCAATAAAGAGGAGATGTTCCATCCATGCCCTCTTCAACCCAGATTCAAGATAGAGGGAGTGAAAAACACATGAACTCCCAGCTGGTTTCTTGATAATGATTTTTAACTGTAATGAATGGGAACTTGGGGAAAAGAGAATGGTCTTTCCTCTGGAGGAGGGGAAAGATTTAGGTTTGCTACTACTTGAATTTGTTTTGCTAACTCCAAGTTACTAGAAACTGGTAGTCGCTGCTGAAAATCTTAGCGTTGAATTCCAGCCAGAGCACCTCGGAGGGGAGCACTCTGCAAGCAGGAGAAGTCCTGTGAAGACTCAGTATTTTATCAGGAATCATGCAGTGCTCTATAGCCTTGTCCCAAAACACTAAAGGAGGGTTAGAGAATGCTCAGTGGTTAGGGAACTACACTGAGACTTGAGACTAATTTCCGACTCCCTCAGAGTCCTCATATAATTTGAGACAAGGTACTAAGGCTGACTGTGCCTCAGTTTCCCTTTGTAGAGGTATTCCAAGGATAACTAAGAAACTTACGAGCTGTTCAAGTGAAATATTGATAAAAGCTACCTCAGAAATTAATCTGAAAGTTCACACTCTGTTGGTGTTCCCAAAGAACACCAATGTATTTCAAAACTAGAAAAACAAAGACAAAACATCAAAACTTTCCTTCTTTCTAGTGAATCATTCAAGGGAATTTCTGGGCTTTCTTCTACAATATGACCTGGCACCTAGAGACAGGCTGATGTGGAAAAAAATATTCCATAATATCATGAGTGCTAAAGAAACCCCAGGATTTCAAATGCATTGTAGGAATAACAGGGAATTATTTTTTCTGTACGCACAAAATGCAGGTGATGGCTATCGGCAGCAAAAAGCAACTGTGAACTTACCATTCCAGGATATTACATTTATTTTCAGAGGGCCTGGCCAGAAGCTCAGGAAAGCCATCAAGAGCATGTCAGGGCACAGAGACATCTCTAATAACATTAGCCACTTAACCAGTTTGCTTACGTCACCTCGGTTCCTTCTGCCATTAATGAAGAGAGAGAGACACATCAACTGGGACATGCTCATGCTCTCTCAGCATCACAGAACTAGCTTGAAGTTGATACCAGACCAAGGGCTTACCTGGGGTTTGGAGACATCTCTCATGCAGGGTCTGGCCATCAAGGCTTCTTTCCCATTCTAGGTCATTCCTGTGACAAAGATGTGGCAGTAAGAGCTCGGAGCAAGGATATAATACATTTACCCTTCTCTGCTATGTGAAATAAATGGGAGGCTGAGTTGCCTGGAGCGAGCCAGTTTGATTTGATACCCCGTGAAAGCAGGTATTTTCAGGAAAAGCAGCAGCTCGATATATTTATGTCTAACAATTTCTTTTAACACCGACGTTCAGCACAGAAAGAGATCAAATTCTTTATTGTGCCCTGAAATAAATTTTGACAGAATTCACATGTAAATGGTTCCCGAGAGCAAGTTCAGCTCGTACTTAATACCACCTCTAAGCTGAATTTGTTTTCAAGGGTGTTATTGCATCCCATTTGGTTCCCAGACCATTTAGAAGATCTCACCTCTGAATACCGTGACACATCTGACACAATGTCAGTGCAATGTCAGAGGTTCAAGAGTTGCTGAGATGAGCATCCCTTTCATTCTTGAAGAACCATCCCATTTCAAGTGTGAAGCACTCGTTAAAGCCTTTCTTCTATTCACACTTACCACTTGCCCTGTGCCATTTAACTAGCTGGCAGTGAGAAATGACCCTTAATACCCTGAGTGGAGTTTTCTCTTTGAAGATCAATAAACAGCAAAGCGAGAAGACACAGGCTTAGACCAAGACCCTTGTAGGTTCAAGGCAAATCCTCTCCCAGGAGGGCTGAATGAGTGCAGCCATTACCCCAGCCAGGAGTTCCCACCCAGACATTACAAGGCCACCTTTATTACAATAGCTGGTAGCACTGAGTGACAAGGAGCACCGTCACACATCAGTAGGGCTTGTAAGTGCTCCTTTGGGAAGGCAACTGCTCACTTGCACAACAGTCCTGGTTTATTACTGCTTCCTCATCCCTGTTTTATTTCTCTCTAAAGCACCACTTCAGCCTTTAGAACAAACAAGTACATTTTTTAAATAGCCAGAGAACTTTGCCCTCAGCCACTCACTCTCATTTCTTGTGCTGTAAACTTTGCAGATCGTTAGTAATTTCCTCGGAGAAGATGGAATCCCAACTTCCACTTTTTTTTTTTCTTCTGTTTCTTGGCTGGACTTACAGCTGCCTGGACAAAACTGCTTCAAAATCTGGGGCCCTACAAAAAAAAGCAGGGGTCAGGAACAGAGCAGGAAGCTGTTCAGATGTGAGGACCACCTAGCAGCCAGGCACAACCTAAAATGCCCCTATATTATCATGGGTGGAGCCAGCCAATGGCCTGCTCATGGGATAGGCACATACTTCACTCCCTGCAGTTTAAGGGGGTGTGTCATATGGTGATGACTCCTTTAGGAGTTAAAAAATAGAACAGTTTCTAATTAAAAATATTCCATTTTGAGGAAGCTTGAGTTTCTAAGCTATATGAAGGATCAATTAGATTTTTCCCCTTCATCTTGGGTTGACTGAATGCTATTTGCACTGAACCATTTAAAAGATCAAGGGGTGGGGGAGGAAATTAAGGGAAGTTTAAAACAGCAAAACATTTTCAAACATCAGAATATTCTGATTTCTAATCAATAATTCTTTGTGGATAGAGTAGTTTGGAATACAGTTTTTAAGCATCAAGTTTTGCAAAGATAGAAAACTTTTTAAAAATTATTTTGATAAAAATAAGTTCTTTTGCCAGCTGAGGACACTGTTCTCACAGTGCGATATGTACCATCCTCTTTAGAGGATGCAGATCTCTCTACTACACTTTTAAGATCACACAGACTTCATAGGTTAATGAAAAACTTGGGGTTTTTTAGAGTGAATCATAGGGACTTATCTTTCACTAGAAATGATCTTTGTGCTTTCCAAGCCCCACACATACATTACCCATGCAGGGAGGGTCTGGGGCCCTACAACCCCTGAATGTGGTGAAACCCCTGAATGTGAGATGATGACTGTGAGTGACTGCAAGCACCAAACTGATATTCCAGTACTGTGCCAAAGGAGCCCTAGCTCCCATGAAGTGTTAAACCAAGGCAGACTACTTAAAACTAAGAGAGGATTTGAACACAACAGTTCTGGGCCACAGCTCCTAAACAAATTCCAGCTGTGGCTTAGAATATTCTGCTTTTCTATAGCGCTCTTTTTCTGCTCAGCCAAAATCCCCCTCTTTTTCCTTCTCTGTTCTAAATGGCTTATCATACTTCTAAGTGATCCTTCATAATTGCTGTGGTTCCTCTTAGCTGTGGTCCAGAGGGAAGATAACCAATTCTTGTATATTTTTAATGTAAATCAAGAGTAATCCCACTGAAGTCAAGAGTGCATAAAAGCACAATTAAGTCCTGCTGGTTTTCAAGTGCTTTAGAATCTGTGGGAATAGAAAGGTGCTATATAAATCTAAGATATTCTTATATTATTGGTACATAATAAATCCATGTAACATAGTAATGCATGTACAAATTCTAAATACTAGGCAGAGGTCAGTACATTTCCTGTATGTTTCTTCTCTCTCCCTCTGGAGAGCTACTCCTTGCATATCAAGAAATGAGTACCAAAATAAAAATGCATAAGGGCCAATAAAAACAAACTGTTCTTTAGCCCTCATAACTGAAAAGTTTGTTTCAATGTCATCTTCACTTAATACTTCCATTTGTTCTTGCTTTGCAAGTCCACGGAGTAATGACAGGCTACAATAGAAAGCTTCAGTGCTAATTTCAGAATGCCTGAGTCAGCCACTTATCTTCATTTATCCTCTTCTGCTGGAATCTTGTAAAAAAAACCACAAAAAACAAGCCAACTGCAATTTCATAATCCTAAAATAAATAGGTTCCCTCACCCTCCTCGTGTTTTTTCTGGAAATTAAACTGTTAGACTGTTCTCATGCAATTTCTTATTACTGCTTGTATCCCTAGCTACATTTTGTGTCAGTAGTTGCATTGGTCTTAACGTTAAAGCAGTTAGAGCTCTTATTTAGTGACTAAATTATGCTTTATTTAAAGATTACAAAATGTCAAACACAATAGACCTTTCACAGGAGCTTGCAGCTTGTTGCCTGTCCCCACGGTGTCAAGTCTTGTTTTCCAGTGGGGAGATGTACATAGTGATTCTACCTTCTTACAGAGTAATCATCATTCAGCCCAGGACTTCCTAAGTGCTTTTTAATTACCAGCAGATGCTATGGGTTTGTCTGTCTGTCTGTCATTGCCCTAAGGTCACTGTAATGCTTCCATCATGCTGACTAGATGGAAAGTAGCATTTTGAAAATTAAGATCTTCCACCTCAAAGCCACAAATATAAATCTTACAGGAGCTGCTAGTAAGCCTAGGAGAACAAACTCTTTTAAAATATCAACCAGATCTTCGCTCAACCTCAGGCACTGCCTCTGGATGGTGGCTCCAGCTACAATGACCGTGTCAAAGATGTGCAGCTACAGATAACGGCCATGGGATGGGTGCTCAGGGTTCTGCATCAGCATGCAATGGTGGCCACCACCTCCTCCTGGGTGAACAGATGTCACCATCAGGACATCAACAGATCCTTTTCTAGTAGCTGACTGAGGTTTCAATACACACAGAAGCTCCAATCTTTGCTCTGCAGATGCCTACTTCTATACTTCTGCCTGGTGGCATGGGAAAGGCAGCATTACCTACTCAAACCATTGGCTTGAGGTACTTCTGTGAATGACTGACAGGAATGCACTGGATTAGGGTGAGAAAATAATCCCACCTTAGCTAGAACAGGCTCCTGGCAGAACCACAGCAGTTTTTCTTCTGGTGGTGTATATTGCTCAGGACAGTAAAAAATTTTCAGAAGATAATTACACAACCAATCACTGTCATTCAAATAACCACAAATAGCAATACAAGTGCCAGAGATGCTGTCTGGATGTACACAACCAGGAGACACAGGCACCAAAACAAGGAGATATAAAGGTACCACTTCATATATGAAGTCTGTCAGACATATAAACGACTCACCTCATATACCTAAAGGTGCAGAATTTGTCTCTGTGTTCGGAGCAGTCTGCACTTGTCTGGACACATTCAGGAGAGCCAAGTAACTGCTGGAATATTTTCTCCCTGTGCCCTGCACTTCTGCATGTCTTAATTCTTGCTGTGCTCCCTGGAAATTGCTTCCATTCTGTATTCTGTTCAGATAACAGCAGAACAGAGGAGACATATGTTGTGCTGACAGGAAGGAGATCGTTCTTAAGGCTGGGAAAAAAGAGCAGGAATATCTTCCCCCTACAAGCACAAACAGCCACGGACCACTCTGGGCTGTGATTTGATCCTCTTTTGAAATCAAGCACAGGCTTTATACTGCTGCCTTTGCTGTCCTATTCCATCCCCTGTCTCACTACATGGAGCAGCCTTTGTAGCAGGGTCTCCAGTGGGGCTCATTCCTACTTGAATCTGTCCAGCCTACCCTGGCTCTGGGTGTTTTCTGTGTGACTGAAAAAGCTGTTGATGTCTACACCATTCTGTACCAGATTCTGATCTCTCCTGTGTGATATGTTGCTGTGTAGCTTCTTCTGAACAAGAATGGCTTTACCCCTATTTGCTCCCAACAACACAGACTGTTACCCATTACTGCTCAGAGTTCTGCTGAAAAACCAGCAGCTGGAATCTCAGCAGCTTTGGGACACCTCACCCAGCGATCAAAGTTGTATTTTAAAGCTATGGCTGAGTACAACAAGGACAAATTGCCATTGCAACCTTTCAACCAAGGAATTCTGTGCTCCAGATACCTTGAATGTTACATAAGAAGGGAAAAAGTCAAAGTATTGATCACTAAATTTAAGTCTCGAAAGCTTGAGATAATGCGTATTGAATGGAAGAGATAGAAGCCGAGAGAAGCACACTGGCATTAACAGAAATCAGTTTCAAGGGGTTTGATTCAGGCACAAGGTGAACTCTCCAATATTTCCATCTTTGAAGGTGACCTTTCAAAGTTTCCTCTTGTTTTGGGATTGGTTTACTTGGTTACAAAAAAATTGAAGCACAAATATTCCTGGGTTTAAAACAGCAGCTGCATCAGATTTGGTTGGCAATGAGGAAAAGTGAATTGGAATTTGAACTGTTTTAAATACCATGTATGATACGTTGTCTCCATCAAGACATTGTCTTTCTGTGGAGTTTTCCGTGCATGTCCCTTAAATCCCTTGTCATAAATAAAGCCATCTGTCTCTTTTGAACTATAGTAGCTCTAATTTAAAAAGTCAGTATTTGCCAATGTCTACAACTCATTAGCTCCAAAGCTGTGAAAAACTTCCCGATCTGGTGCACCACTCAGCAGTCCTGGCAATTGCTCCATTTTAAAAATTCGGCCCATTAGTTGTAAACATCCACTTTTATGAAAAATGTGTTTTGCCTTGAACGTCAGGTGATTCGAAGGGTAAGGGTGAGAATAAGAAAAAAAAGCTCAGCACTCAGTCTAGGCTCTGACAAAAAGAAATCTCTCTTGGAGATCTACCTGGAGAGAAGTGCTGGAACAGATAAACTATTTACTTCTGTGTAGGCAGGTGGCTTCCCTCACATTAACCAGCAGACAGGTACAGACAGCATCATCCTGAAGAGAGAAGAGATAGACCCTTTTAGTGGTGTGGCTGGGCTGCTTCTGTAAAAGAGAGGACTCTTAATGAGCTGGGTTGCTGTCAGCAGGAAGATTGGCAGATGAAGGACAAATGAAAATATCCACAGGGAACATCTTTTTCCTTATCAGGATGTATTTTTCAATGACACCTACACAAAACTTTTACAAAGCTTAATTGCCAAGATCAAAGTACACAAGTACAGTTTGGGACAGAAATATCTGGTGCAAAATGTTTTCTGTGGTGCTGAAGCTGGTACAAAAAAATTCCTGGGACAAGGTGAAGTGCCTTCCCTCCTGCCTGTTAACCCAGCCCTTGAAGCAAAGCAACAACCCATCTGTGTTTCTTTGAACCAAAACAGCTCTGCAAAGAGGATCACAGGGCTAATGCTTTTGCAGATCAGAAAAGACTAAAAATGAGAGGAAAAAAAGCAGATAGTGTATTGACTGATTTCAGTCAACTACACGTAGGGGAAAGCTCTTCTAAAACCAGATTCCAGCTCTGAGACACAAGACCTTGCACGCTTACAACTAAGTTTTTAAAACTCCTCGTAAATACATTGAAAGAGAAAATAAACCCATCCCTTTTGAGTGGGTAGGTAGGAGGCAGGAGGTCAGTGCTTTGGCTGGGATTCAGCAACACATGTAGTGGATTCCCAGTGAGATTAACAAGATTTAAACATATTCATGAGCAGTTTGTTAAACTGGACTTTGTTACAAGAGTTTTTGAAAAAAAATCACTGGCCACTTTAACTCTTTAAACATCTGTAAGGTGGAACTGATGATGATAGTATCACACCTCCCAGGAAGAGGTCTGAGGCATAAACATCATCTTAACCTTTTCTGAGAATCTTCAGAGGAATTTCTCAGGGATAAAATAAGCCTGCTTTAAAATGAGGATAAGCCCCACAGCCAAAGCCCACTGAAACTGAAAGAAAGGCCCTCCTTGGTTTCAAAGGACTTTGAATGATACCCAAAACGTACTTATGAAGGATCTCTGAAGAAACAGAGGATCATGAAAGAGGCCACGTGTGTGTGCCTGTGGGTATGTGTAGGAGGGAGATTAGCTATCAGCTCCAGCTAAATAGACAGCCATAAGCAATTCTGGAGGCTCTGGGGCTTAAAGCATTCCTTATCATGTCGTGAAGATGCAGCTGGGCTGACAGAGATGTTCCTGTCCTAGGGACTGGCAGGCTTTAGCAGAAGAAAAAGAGTCAAAATGGTCTCATGCCTTAAACCTCACTTACTCATTACTCTCTGTTTTCCCATTCTCCTTCTCTCTAGCAATTTTTTTTTTGGTAGTAGATCCCTTTTCTCAACAAGAAAAAGAAGTTTTCATGAAGAAATCGCGGATATGGAAAGCATCAGCATGTCCACCTTCTTCCAATGTACTTTCTCAGTGAAATATCTTGCTTGGTCATCTGAGACATCATGAGGGATGTGGAAAAGGCTACATGGCAGCGTTTGCTTTCCAGACAAGTGAGGGCTGAAAGCATATGTAATCCAATGTGAGACTTCTCAGAGAGGAAAGAAAGGCACTGTGAAAGATGACAGATCACAAAGCAGAACTTAATTTCTGGGCTAGTTCTTCTAGATCTTGGGTAACCAACCTTACTTCCCTAGAGCTGTTTAAAATACTGACATGAGTTGAGTTAAATCTCCTCAAACCCAGACTGTGTAACTGGCTTCAGCCAGTTGCAGTGGACGTTCAGGTGGCTGAAGCTCTCCCCATGCTGCAGCCACACAGGCAATGAGGAGTGTGACCTGAAGATTTTCTGTGGTGTTTCAGCGGGGTTATGGATGCTGACTTGGGGGGATTGTAGCTTGCTGTGCAGTTTACAAGCAAAATGTAGGAAAGCAGGAAGCATCACAGACAGCCCCTAAACCACCCTAGGACTGAGACTGCAAAAACAAAATCCATCGGTGTGGTACAGCAGGGACCCAGCTCACTGTCAGATACTGCTGTGATCAATATGATTAATTCAAATAGGAGAACAAGGCCCAGCTCGATACAAGCTCACTGTCTCAAAGTCAAAAAAGAAAGAACCTGGTTTGTAAAAAGACATAATTTCCTTCCCTAGATTCAGTTAACTCTTTCACCTGGTATTGCTCTTAGCAAGGGAAAAGATGAGGTGGGGCTGAGCCTGCTTGCTGCTGAACCTTCAAGTCCTAGACAGGTAAGGACCACTCATGCATCACCTTGAGCACAACAGTGGGGAAGGTGGGGGGCTCGGTTTGCCTGCCTGTGCTGTGCCTCTTCTGTATATCCAGGGATTTCTATCTCTAGGGCTGTTAATAGAGCACCTTTCAGAGACAGTGAATTCTCTTTAGAAATAGGGAGATAATGAGGCTGTTTCCACTCAACACTGCATTTAGATAGAAAAACAAAACAAATAATGCTGTCAAGATTTATAGCAAATACATTATAAAGGGCACTAGGACATTTGTATAAAGAACTAAAATGGACCTGCAGTAGGAAACACACTTTACTTTTATGACTTCAACTTTAGGGCATGGAAGGCACCTCATTAATGATTAGAGGGATACAGATGAGCCATAACAGTCTATATATTCTTATAAATGATATACAGGGAGAGCTAAACCACAGCAAATTAGAGCTTCCAGTGCTGTGCTTTTTTCCTCCCCACCTTTTATTCTCACTCTTCTAGCTCAAAGGCAGCAATTAAAACTCCTGTTGACCACTTGCATATTAACTTAGTCAAATAACTAGTCGCTTCTAGTAGACAGCATAGATAGCTGGTCTCAACTAGAGCCCTGTGTTAACACCCAGCAGGCCTGGAAGGAGCCCGAGGTTTCACAATGGTGACACTCACGGGGTGACGGTGGTTGACACTGCTGCTCCCTGCCAGCCAGCACTGCCAACAAGCCCATCAGCATGGTGCTGGCTCATGTCTCTAGAAGAGCCACCTCTTGGAGGATTTCCAGCCACCTGACTGGATTTATTATGGAATTCCTAGCTTTGCTGCCCATGCCCAGCTGGCCGGAGGGCAGGACTTACCTGGTGACCCCAAGAGATGCCTTGCTACAAGACAGGGCTCTGCCATGGCCTCACTGACCTCTGCTGCAGGAGGGACAGGAGTGTGTTTGGATATCAGGGTTGTGCTCTGAAAATAGAAGTTTCACATTTTCTATAGATGCTTTGATTTCAGAGCCTTTGCTTTGAGAAGCCTTCCCTTAGCTCCTGGTTTGTAGTGCAGTAGACTTTTGGCTGCAGTAACTCTATTTATGGTGTTTTAAAACAATGTGCTGTATTTCTGAGCTAAGAGCATAGGTACAGTCAGTTCTTGATGACAGACAAATGACATAATTAACTCATTAAGTCATAATAACTCAGTCTCTTTGGATCACTTGACCTTATGCTAAAGGACAACCCATTCATCAAAGACTTTACCTCCTTGTGGACAGGAAAGAAGAGAAGGAGGAAGGAAGAGGGGAGAAATGAGGAGGCAAGGGAAAATTAAGCGAGTTATTCAAGGTCATGAGAAGTCTGCAGGACCAGCACAGCTGAGCTCAGCACTGAAAGACAGCCTGAGGTCCTAGTGCCAAGAAAAGGCCTCCTCTGATAACCAGAAAAACTTGTGTTTCACACCAGGAGGCAAACCAGTGTGTTGCCTTCAAGACAAGGGTAGGGTGGAGGTGGTTGAGAGCCTTGGCTGTACTGACAACTCAAATCTCGCCCAACCTCTCCACAACAGCGTTAGCAGAAAAGTCCTTCTTACTTCTTTGTGGTGAAGAACACTGAAAGACAAAACTTTTCCAAGACAGGAGCTTTCTCCATGGACGAGACTCAAGAGATTCCTGCTTCAGAGTGGGCAAAGACCAGTGGAAAAGCCAGGGTGTGTAAGTCTAGGAATATTAACCAGGTTAAAACCAAAAAGAATCTTTCCAGCCATGGCAGCTCGCTGCACAGCTCAAAGGAAGGAAGTAGAGCTGTTCCATCCCTCTCTGTCAGTCTCCAGCTATATTTTTGCATGGTCTGTATGTGACTAAGAGTTAAAAATGCAACACAGTGAGACAGTCTGAGCATCCCTGTAACCTTGCACTGCCCTCTGCACTTCCTTGGCCTCCAGCAGACAGACAGACACACAGACTAAGGTCGATGGATGCCTACGGCATCCCAAAAGCTGCTGTTACGCAGGCACCTGGTGATTTTGGAGCTGACTTCTCCATTCCCTTGCTGTGTAATTCTCTCTTTATGGAGTTCTTACCTTGGGGGGAATGGGTTTTATTGCAAAGTCAAAAGGTAATTTTTACATAGACTCCATTACCTGTTTATAATTAAAACCATAAAATCCCTTTGTAGGAGGCTTAATAATTTCCCCCCACACCAAAAGAGGTTTTCATAAAAAGACTCATTAAAAGTACTCACAGCTAATGTTGTAAAATGAAGAGAAATATATAAAATTATTGGAACTTGTTTCAACATTTAAAAATGGGTGGTGCTCCCCATTTGGTTTTGCAGCTCAAAGTGATACAACAGTGGCAGGCCAATGAGCCTTCCTGGCCCTCTCCCCCTCCTTTTTACCCCTTCCTGGACACCACCTGCCCAGAAGATGTGCCTGGGACCTACCACGGCTTTGAGAAGCAGCGTCTATTTCCAACCTTGAGTCTGCACTGGGAGGTTCAAACAGAAGTTCCTACAATCTTCCATATGTCCTGTCTGCTTGTCTTGACCTCCTGCCCTTCCCAATCACAGCAGCACGGGTGTAACATGAGCAGGGAGCATTTTCTTTCCCAGGAAAGCCCAGAATCATAAGAAGTGCTTCAGCAGAGACAGCCCGAGAGCCTTCCTCACCGGTTGACTTCCGCTGTCTCCCTCTCCGATGCAGTGTCTGTTCATCTGAGAAACAGAAGAAAAGCTCTGAGTCTTGTGCACCTTCTTGAGGAAAGTCAGTGGGCTGGTTTTGGAGCAGTTCACACTTTGGACATCCTTGAGCTGCACCTGAGCAAGACTCCTGCTCCCTGGGGAGAGCATGGCTGGCTCCCTGGGGCTGAGCAGCGGAGAGCGGTACTGCTCCTGGATGTGTTTCCATAGCAGGATATGGTGGGATGTATAAGAAGTACAAAGATGAGAAAGTGGGCAATGTGTAAGCATTACCCAAAATAGTCAAGACTTAGAGTTGCAATGGTAAGAGAACTTTGAGTATAAGAATTAGGAAAATAGTGTGATTGCACACTCAGTCTGAACTGGTCCTGGTTTGGTGAGTGACCTGGGGGAGCTGCATTCATCCTTCTCCTGTTTTGCAAGATAAAAACAAGAAAGGAAAGATACAGAAAAAAAAAAAACCAACCAAAAAACCTACATGGCAAAAAATCCCAAACCAACAAAAAGAAAAAGAAATGCCCAGCACCTTAAAGAAACCTCTAGCAAGGTTTCTAGAAACAGGCTGAGGGTATCACACCACCAGTTTGACCTACATGAATTTACAACCTACAAGCACTCAACCAGAGACCAAAGCAGACTTACCCTACAACTGCCTTTGTTTTGTGTTTTATTGTCCCTTTAAACAGCCTTATCTCCAGCTCAGATATCCAGCTTGTGTTTACTCTTTTTAACTTGCCCTAAATAACTTGTCCTCATTGTCATGAGCACTCGATAATGTCACCTTGGCAGCAAATTATGTGTGCAAATGAGATAAAATTGGATAACTTAAGTGGAGGCACAGTGGAGGTCAGTCCCTGCTCACGCCAAGTTCATGGGTTAATAGGCAAGTGTCATTATTTCACACTTCTGCACAGGAGGGTAGATCTATATGAGTCTGGGAGAGTCCAGTCCCTTGAGTCTGGTGTGAAACAGATCTTTAACAGGAGAAGAATGACCAGAGAGTCTCCTTGAAGTAAGGAAGTTTGGAACCATAACTTGGGGGAACAATGTCCCCGAATTTTGCCCTGCTCACAAGCTAATGACTATATAGCACTGTTTAACTACAGAATTGCTGCAGAATTGTAGCTAAGTACTGGTTTTCTTGAATCCAGATTCTCCACTTGCAATCACAGCCCTAACATCTCTTTTTTTTTTAGTGCATAAATCATTTCCAGTTGAAAATGCTGACTCATGTGAGAACCGAGGTTAAAGAAACTTTATTTATGTCAGAGAAATTGATCCCTTGTAATTTAAAGCCTTCCTGCACCACTATTTATCTTATGCCTTTTACTTCAGGCCTTTGTCCCACATCTGGGCCATGGCAGGTGGAGAGCCATGTATCTGTCAGAACAGTAAATCTGTCTCATTGCTCATTTTTGGCCTCCTTGACCTTGCTTGCTCACCTTATTTTATTAGTACAGTTCTTCAAAACTTCTGAAAAAGCAAAATATTCCCCCTTGGTACCCTTCTTCATTTAAGACAGTAGCACCTCTAATGCTTTTTTCAAGCTGTAGTAACCTCTCAACTCCCTCGTCCCTGTCAGCTTTCCCCCTCCTTTCTTCTTTCTCACTTCTCTTTTTCTACCAGCCAATAAACAAAGTCCACTTCTCTCTTGAGCTTCTGGCCTTTTAGCTTCATCCTTATGTCACTTTGACATACAAATAGCCATCACCAAGTTAATCCCATCTGGCTGTTTCCTTCACTGGGGAGCTGGGTTGCTCTGAAACTCCTTCTAACAAATCTTCATCCCTGCAGGAGTGTGGCAAACAAGACTTATTTAATCACTCAGTCTCCTTTGTACAGCGTCTCCTACCATGACTGAGGGTTTTTTTTATTTTGTGCTGTACTCTGTGGCCTCAAGGAGTTTCTACTCCTTCAACAGATGCCTTGTCACCTCCTTTTGCTTTCTAAGGCTTTATCCCCACAGCCAAAATCTCAATAGTCCCATCCCTCCAGACTCCCAAGGGGAAGTCAACCAAACAAGTAAACCATTGGGCATTAGTATCATCCATTTGTGCCACACAGGATCTCTTTGCTCTGGGAAGGAGTAACTATGATGGAGAGCAGAGACCCCATTAAACTGGGTAAACCTGTACACCCTTGTCTCTGAAAGGCAGCAAGCCTGTCCTGCCTGCTAACTGATGCAGTAAGTTGGCTGTTCCCCAACAGCCAGCAGACATTGCAATGAAGGCTGTAAAAAAAAGGAAAACTTTTTATTTAATTTATCTTTCCCTAGTACATGAAGGCACTTTGAGATGTGGGTTGGTAGCTTGATGCTTTTTCTCTTATTATTTGTAACTCACTCTTCTAGAAAATTTCAGAGTAAATGGCCTTGTGGATTTCAAATTGATTTATCTTTCCCTACAGCTTAACTCTCTTGGGTACTTTGTAAAAGGGAGCAACGTCCTCCAGCCACACCTGTAGTCTACCCAATTCAAATGGATCCCCAGCCAGGCAGGGCAGCAGCAATGGAGTCAGAATACTCATGAAAAGCCTTCTCACAGCTGCCCCTGTACTTGCTCCACCTGAATGATTCATACAGAAATCTGTGATATATTGCATCAAAAGAATTGAGTATCAGCTGTATACCATAAAAAAGCAATCACAGTGGGAAAGAAACAAAAATGAGATTGGGTTAACGAGAATGGTGATGGGGGAAAGAGTCATTTGCACAGATTAAACAAACCAGTCATGTTACAACATTGCTTTTACCATGTATTATTTGGAGTTGGTGCTAAAGGAAAAGGACATTAAACTTAATAGAAGACAGTAAACACTAGAGGAAAGTCTGGAGCTATTTGATACACTACCCAACTGCTATTATTATGTATGGGAGAGATTCCAGCTTATTCTGGGGGAATTTAGAGCCTTTAAGTTACGAGCTTGACTTCAGCAATCTGCCTCCTACTCCAAGGGAGCTGGGGAGGGGGGCACAGCCCTCGTACTCATGTGACCTCAGCCGCTCACAAGCACCCAAGTTTGGACTGAGCTCATCAAATGCAGGAGGAAACACCACGTTCAATAAGGCTGATATATCACTTACAAGATGCTGTGAGGTATAATATGCAGTAATCACACCAAAGCACGGCAAAATAGAGACAAGACAGGTATGAAAAATTGCAGACTGATTAGGAATTTGTCATAGACTTACAAGGAGTTTACCAAAGTTGGAGGTAATGGAACAACATGCACTCTCTGTGTCTTCAAACCAACTCAGGCACCAAGTTTTACATTCCAATTTCAGGAAACTAAATAGCAGTGATAATTGATGAACAGCTCTGAAATGTCTTCCCAGGCCTTTTCAGTTCCTGATTCGATCATTCTGGTAGGAGAAAATTTCCCCAACAAACAGTTTATTGATTGTCCATTACACATTTTTCCCTCTGAAGTTGTTAGAATGCCATCCAGATGTCAGACACAAGATACTAAACTGGAAATTCAGCAAGGGAATAAAGATATCTTTTTGCTAAAACATTGGATCTGACATTCAAGAATACAGAACCCACTTTATCGCTGGAACTTCACTTATCTGTGCTGTACCTCCTCATTCATAACAGAAAAGCAAGAGCAATTCCAGTCCCAGCCTTCCCTGGCCTTCAATAGTGATTGTGAGTGCTATGAAGTAAGGACCATGATTATGGGATGGTTTGGAGAGTTCCTGCCACAGAAGAGCTCTAATTTGGAGCCTGCAGAAACAACTGTTCTACAAACCAATAAATTATAATACTAGGTGAAGGGTATTGTAATTTCTGTGTCATGCAGTCTGCCTCCTGTAATGGATGGGGCTCTAGATGATGCCCAGCAATGTGACCACTTAACTAATAAGGGCCAGTAAAGCCTATGCAGGCACCAGAATACACACTCTGGGGGTTTGGGTTTGTTTGTTTGTTTGGGTTTATGTGTGGTTGGTTGGGTTTTTTTTGGTTAAGGCCAATCACTAACATCTTTTATGTTTTAAATTTAGAAAAGAGTAACACTGGCTAGTAAATTAGATTTAAGAGAAAAATGCCTTCTGATTAAGTCTGCTGGATCAGTTCTGTCAGGGCACCTCATTCCTGCTCCCCCCCACCCCTCCCCTCAGGGCACAGGGAGGTGATTCCTGCCAAATAACCCTCACCCCTCTAAGACCCTGGCAGGGTTTAAGGCCAGCTTGGATGGGGCTTTGGGCACCCTGGGGTGGTGGGGCACGTCCCTGCCCATGGCAGGGGTGGCACAGGGTGAGGCTCTGAGGACCCTTCTCACCAAAACCAGTCTGGGATTCTGTGATAGAGTCCAAATCTATCCCCCTGCTCATCTCAACCGTCTCCCAGCACTGTGAAGACCTGGTCTCTCTTCCACTCCAGCCTTGCACCCCAGCACAGCACCTTGTGAATTTGTTGTTTGAAAAGAACATATGGAAAGAAAACACGTCCCAGGCATCTCATTTTTTTTTTTTTTTCTCACAAAGGCAGGAGAAAGACAGCCCAGAACAAACAGCTTCCTACAGGAACCGCAGCCGCTTCAGCGTGCAAAGGGCGACATGTGCATACAAATGGTGCCTAATTAACTGCTTAAGGACAGATTAGTTGCCATATGTTGCCAAGAATGATGGGTGTGCTTCCAGTGCAGAATTAATCGATTACAAACATGCCACCTCATGAAATATACTGCCAGAAAGACGGGCTGTCTTGCCCCCTGGGGAGCAAAGGGGCAGGAGCTGAGGGGGTGGGTGGGTGCTGTGCTGTGCCCCGCCCCGTGCTGCTGGGGCTGGGTGCAAGGTGAGCAGCACCAGAGAGCAGGGGAAGGGGCACAGTTGCAGGCACCCATGAGGTGATGCTACAGGTGCTTATGCCTCACGCTGTCACAACTGCATGGGTTCCAGTGACAGCACCAGTGCCAGTGCAGAGAGAGTTTGCTCAGACAGTGGTAAGTAGCAATTGCTCTGCAGGAAACACAGCAACTCAAGGAGCAAGACACCAGCTAATGAGGCTTTTGCATGACACATCACATATCACAGGATGTCAGGATGAAGAAAGAGCTGGGTTGCAACACCGACCTATTTTGTTACCCAAGCCAGATGTTTCCCATAAAGAATTTTTTGGGAAGGATGGGAATGGGAGAAGACAGTTCAGCTCTTGATGCTGGCAGGGTGGTGCAGTTCTGTCTGCCACTGGAAAAAGGGGTTATGACCTCCATGGCCATACCCATGCCATGTACCTGCTCACTCCCATTCAACTCTGACCTCACCCTGCAGATCCCTTGGCTGTGTAAAGCTAATCAAGGAAAAATAATGATGGTCCGTTGCTCAAGAAGCTCAATGGGCTTCTCAAGGGTTTAACAGAGGTGGGGCATCACCAGGAGAGAGTAAGGATAGGGAATGATCCTTTAAGCACTGGCAAGATCATTGTCGTCATCATCATCAGCTGAACTGCTTTTTCCAGCAGTTTTTTATCCTGTATGTGTTAATCAGAAGGGATCATTTAACCCTTCTCCCCCACCCCCTGGCTTCTGTAAACTGGGTCACTGGCAGGGATAAACCCACAGCTGGCACTCAGTTACCAAGGTTATAGGACCCTGTGAATGCAGCCATGAGAGAAAAAAATGCAAACTGCAATTCCTACTGCACCCCCACTGCCTAAAATCACAACCTGCATCAGCTGAAGGCCTGGAAAGAAACGAAAAGGCTCCATCATGGGGCAGATTAGTCCATCAAAGTATGAGCTCAAACATTTCCCCAAAGATTTCTCCTCGCCTGCTGAGACTGACAGGCCTGAAAGCAAGTAGGGCACTGCCCCACATGTTGGAGCAGAAGATTATACTACGAGCTTCACAAGATTGAAACTGGTAATGTAATGAAGAGAAGATGACAAAGCAGTCACTGTGTGCCTCAGAGAGGTCAAGTGATCCTGGGCTTTCTTAGGAGTAATTTATGCAGCGCCGCAGTAACATCTGAAACGGAATAAACCCGAGTAGGCCTGGAGAGCTCTCCTTCTACTCTTCCTGAATCGTGGTGGGAGATGGAAAACAAAGAGGATTTGTTAGATGTTAAACAGAAGCAAAAGAGATGGTCCTCCTGCTTTCTCAGGGTCTTTTCAACATCCCCTCCCAGCAGGGTGTTAAATGTCTTCCTCATCCTCAGCCCAGACCTCCCCGCTCTTTTACACACACAAGAAAGTAACAGCAAGTTGCTACATAAATGCTTATCTGCTTCCTAGAGCCATTTGGCACTCCAAAAGTAAGAAGGAACTAATACCAACACACTGAATGTGCAGGATGACAAGGATGGGGAAGGGTCTGGACGGGAAGTCTCATAAGGAGATGCTGGAGTCCCTGGGTTTGTTCAGCCTGGAGAGGAGGAGGCTGAGGGGAGACCTCATGGTAGTCAGTGGCTTTCGGATGAGGGGAGTGAAGGGGCAGTTGCTGATCTCCTCTCTTTGGTGACAAGGGATAGAACCCGAGGGAACAGCATGAAGCTGCACCAGGGGAGATTTAAGCTGGATATCAGGAGGAGGTTCTTTACTGAGAGGGGGGTTGGACACTGGAACAGGCTCCCCAGGGAAGTGGTCCCAGCACCCAGCTGGACTGAGGTCAAGAAGCATCTGGACGATGTGCTCAGTCCCCTGCTCTGACTTGGCTGGTCCTGTGGGGAGCCAGGAGTTGGACTTGATGGTCCTTATGGGTCCCTTCCAACTCAGGAGATTCTGGGATTCTATGCAAAAGGATAAAAAAATATATCAGATAAAAATACCTGATGCTGAAAATGGAACGTGAGCCACTGAGATCTGGGGCTTTAGTACAGCTCTGGAAGTTTTAACTACAGGAGCCTCTGCTAAGAACTGAGAATTGTCAGGTTATAGAAAAAAAACTACTTTAGTGCAGAAAATGTTAAAGCAACTTTTAATCCACGGCCAGGAGGCACCTAAAATTGTGTTAGAACGGGCCATTGAGCATCACAGTGGCATGGAAGGAAGGGAAAGTTATCTAGAGCACAGAGAGGAAAATTGAAAAGTAAAGGGAAAATAGGTAAGACAAAGGCATGAAGAGAAATGAAAAGTAGCAGACTTGCTCCTGCAAGAGGTTTAGGATATCCTACCTGCACAGAATGCCTCTTTAACAGGAAAAGGTATGTTTTGACTTTAAATTTCGCTGTTAGACGCCCCACTGTTCTGTACAGAGGCTCCATTGTCTGGAGCAGGGTAAGAGGCAGCCCTACATCTGCAATGTGTCACTTCTCAATTATCAGCAATAATTGTGGTTGCCAGTTTGTCACCACTGGGATATAGAGCACATTTAAGTAGACAGAAGCATTTATACAGTGAATCCCATCAAGTAACATGAAAATCTCAAAATTATTGAAGCCATGCATAAGATTAGCTCTAGGAGATGGGGGAGGGGAGAGGGAGAAGTTAGGTCAGCAAAATCCCACAAAACTCACTGTTTTCTATTCCAAGGCAACTGTATCAAAAAGCTGCACACACACTAGACTGAGGCCATTTAACAACGCTGCAGAGAGAAAAAACAAACACGTTTTTTCAAAGATAAGGCTTTTCACAGCCTTCTTTATTATCATTACTCTAATTATTCTGGGATATTCATTCCTTTCTCGTTCAAGAAACATGGAAAATTCAGAAAGGAAATGCAGTACAGTCTTCCCCTCCCTTTCTCTCCCTCGCCCCAATCCTTTGAGAAAATTATTAAAGGCTGTCTCTCTGGACTCTAAAAGTAAGAACCTAAATACAGAGACAAGAGATTGTCACTTCTATCCAGTGTTTTTACAAAATCTAGTAATTTATAGAAAAGCAAAGTTCTTCAGAATGACCTTTTAGGTACTAGACAATTTATTTGAAGTGGGAGAAAGAGGAAAAAAAAAATTAAGAGGACTTTCTCATGATAGTATGAAGTGCACTTAGTAAGAGAAAGCTGTTGAAAACACTTACACTCTATTTTAGGTCTTTCTACTGTTGCCCATCACCATGGTATCAGAAGATCTGAAATGTGAAGTGGATTAGCAAACTTGAGATCCCTGTGGGGTTCTGGTTCCCTCTCATTTTTTGTGTACACTGAATCCCATGTGCAGTGAGTCCACGTGTTTTGATTTCCAGCGAGGCTGAAAGCAAATCTCATTTTTCTACAGCGCTGCACCAGAGAAGTGGGCTACAGTACTTTCCTAAATGAGACAGATTTTGTCCACTTTCCTCAGGAAGTTATTTTGTAATCAGACCCCTTTTTGGACATGATACCTATTCTTTGGAACTTGGAGCTGGTATTTTAGATTCTCTGAGGTCTAGAAAAGTGCCTTGAGGTGTCAGGTATCTTTCTTCAAATTTATCAAATCTATGTGTCTCTCTTCAAATGCCTCTTTTCTAGGATTGAAGGGGTTAATTTTCCTACTAGCAACTCTGTGAAATTTCTCAAACGGACGTCAATCCATGACACACATTTTTAATACTTTTTTCTTTTACCAGAATAAAAACTCAGCTTATGCCACATTGCTGTGTCTCTCCTAATATGACAGTTAGGACCATCACTGTCACAAGTCACGTGGTGTAGCTGTTATTACAGTGCACGTTACATCTCAAATGATGGGATTTTGCGGTCAGCTGGGTGTGCTGCACAAAATTATGTCTGAATAGTACTAACAATGGAACATTTAGAACCATTACATACAACATAAAAAGATGAAAGAGCAAAATAATAAAAGGTATAAAACAAAAGAGAAAGGATTTTGGGACATTCTCCAGTGCAGTTTGTACCCTCACACCACAGCTCCTGTTTTTCCTACAGCTCGTGGCTGGACCTGTATAGATGGCCTGAGCCACTTTCAAAGTCCAGGAGGTCCACTGCCACCATGCACAGCCTCTAGGTCACCTAGCTCTGGGTACCAGAGGTGGGGTCTGGCCTTCTGGTGATGCTGGATATCTGAGCCAGTAATCTCAAGCACCTCTAGGATGTTATGTTTATGTAGGCAGAGCTCAGAGCACCAGTCCCAAATGAGATGATCTAATCCAGCTACATTCAGATCCCTACACAGTCTTGGAAACCAAACTTACATAAATAAATCAATCCATGATTGTAGAGACTGACTTAATGCACAGTTGTCCACGTGCTATGAACGCAGATTTGCTGCTCTGATGAGTCAAAAGAAAGCTCAGTGTCTGCAGGGCAAAGCCACGCTGGCAGGAACACTGAACTTCTCTTCTTTGCAGCCCCTCTGTGAGGGCCTGACTGGCAGGGTGCAGAGCTGTCCACAGTTTCCAAGGACTTAGTAAATGGAGCTACTGGCTCAATCCTCCACCCAGAAATCTGGGTAAATTAAATCAGTCATTCTGACCTACAGAAAGTCTCCCTTGTGCATGCCCCCTCTCTGAGCCCATCAATCCTGCACAGGGGTGGACTGGGGGCAAGGGGATGGGCACCCACACCAGCTCTGAGGGTCTCCTTTGGGTGATGGTATGCAGGAAGATTAAGAACTGTTCACAGAATAAGGAAACAATCAATTACTGTAGTTAATAAATTCACTGAAACTATTAACAAATCAGTATTTAAAACATCTTCTGAGGGTGCAGAGAAAGTTATCCTTATAATAGTTCAGGCTCAGCTTTCTATCTTTTTTTGGGCACTGGATATAAAGGTTTTGTCTATTTAAAATAATTACAAAGCCAGTGTAATTCATTCAGAAACACTACAAAATAAGTGCAAAGGGAAAGAACTTTAAAAAAATTTAAAAGGAATGAAATCAATGCCTTAAAGATAAATGCTACTGAAAAAAGTATAAGACAAAATCATTACTCAAGGAAGACAAGTCAAATTATTAGTGCTTTGATGCATACAGAAAAGCATCTTGATAACTGCAAGGAAAACCAAAGTATCACCATTATCACTGAAGAATATGTTATCAGAAGAGAATTGGGTCCCTGCTATGTCAGTTGCATTCTGAAATCCTGAATAGTAGTGATTTGATTGAGCTGACCTGGCCAACCAGCCTAGAGACACACGGGGTCCGATGAACGTACCAGCAAAGGTGAAGCTCTGGCAGAGCTCCCTGAAGGCAGAGCCACGCAGCTCCACACAGCCTCTCTGAGCAGCTAAATATGGAGCAGGGAAGCCAAAGGGGTGAAGTTATCATTTTGCATGTCCAACAATTAACTCAGATTTGATCTAACAAGTTACTAACAAGAATATATTGAAGATGATAAGAAAAGCCAAATACCGAGATACTGAGTCAGCTCCCCAAGAAAACAATTTATTTATACAGAGATCTAATTAAAGGTTATAGAGTTCTAAATGGAGTTTATAGAAAAGATAGAGATGGGTTTCTCTCTGATGTACACAGTGAAGGATGAGAAGCAAGAGTCACAAGCTGCACCAAGTAAAAGCCTCAGTGGACATTAAAAAGTAATGCTGACCAAAGTGGGGCAGCACTGGAAATTGTGTCACAAAGAGTCTCTGAAATCTCCCTCTGTGCAGACATTAAAACCTGGACTAGAGACCTCCAGAGATCCTTTTCAATCAAAAACAGTATGTGGTTTGCAAAGATGCAGAAAAACACCCCACCTCATCCCCATGCTAGATAACTGCAACTGCTTCTAAAAACAGCAGAGGATACCTGGAAAACCTGATGAAATCAGATGAGCTCAGACAGAGAAGTCGGAGAGGCTGAAGGAGCCTGTGTACCCAGCAAGCTCCCAGCATCCTACCTTGAATTTGAGCCTGCTGTTTCACTGGAAGAAAGCAGAGAAAGAAAGGAGCAGCCTATTTCTTCATGATAATTCATTTAAGTAATTACTCTACATCTCTGTTTTGGCACTGGAAATGATGTGCTTCCAAACCCCACATCTTACTGTTCAGCCTACCCAGAGCATGGGCCATTTTCTGGTGTTAACACCTCCCCCCCATCACAAAATACTGATGATAAAATATTTCTTATGTTCAAAAAGCTAGAAGACTTTTTAAAATATCAAGTGATCTAGCATAAAAAAATATAAATTTTGGTGACTTCATTAATGAGAAGCAGCAACATTTTTCCTTGATCATTTGTCCCAATGTGCAGAGCAGGGAGAGGCAAAAGGGATTACTGCTTCACACAGTGGTGCAAAACTGGGGACACACAGATTAGGATTAAATTTGGCTGTGCCAGTGTGTTTCTCCCCAGCAAATAATCGTCCCACTTTTCCTATGCTCCTGCCCAGGCTTCTCCCCTTTCTGCATAGGTGAAGGACCTTCCACATCCCACCCAAGGGACAGCTTTCTGTCCCTTTCCTTGCAGACAGAAGCCCTTTGAAGGTCACTTCTCACTGTCTGAGGTTGGGCTGAGATACCTGTTACGTGAGTAGCACAATTCCTCACTCACCTGCCCAGTGACTTTGCCAAGGCTATGGGTGGATGGTCTATCAGACCAACCATGGCTTGGCCAGCTTCAGAAGATGGTTCTGCTGGAGGTTGGGCAGCAAAGGGTGGCCCTGCGCCTGGTTTTGTGTAGGGATATGGTGACAGTACTTGCCTGTCTGATGCGAGGTAGTCACTTGCTGAAGGGCTGGAAGAGCTTAACAGAAATAGAGTAATAATAATAACAACAGAATTCCAACTACCTTTCCAAGTTTTGCAGTTTACACCAGACTCCAGCGTGCCTCTGCAGATAGACAACCGCCCATTCTCTGCCCCATTTTCAGGTTTATGCCATGATGCAGCCCCTTCTGGGTGGCCCAGAAGCATGTGCTACTCTCAAGAGGACTGCACAAAGGGATTTGGGTTAAGAAAAAATATAGCCAACCCCCACCAAATAAAAAAAAAATGAAGAAACCTCCTTTTGCTGGTGGCAGAGAATGGCACTGGGCCACCTGCACATGGACAGGAGATCCAGGCTTGCTACTCACCATCTGGGATTTTCCAGCCCTGTGAGTGGCTGACTGGTAGATATCATGCCACGTGTGGGGACGGCTCTGCCCCTCCCCACTGCAGCCCTGTGTCAAACACTTCAGAGCTCAGTCAGGTGCTTGAGTCTTTTTGCTGTTTTCCTTTGCTCAAAGGCAGAAGAAGGGGCAGGAGGCACTGGAACATGACTAAGTGCTGCCGAGTAACCTCACTGCTTGGACCATGGTCCATTTTATAATATATTTGGAATTGCTCTTCAGTTCCAATAAATTTAAGATTGGATGAAATCCAAATGAAGGGTCTAGGGTTGTCTTCTTTGCTCTTTCCTTGCAAAAGCAATTTCCTTTATTGGCATCTTCAAAGCAAAAGTAATCTTTCTGAGGGAGGTTTGGCAAAAACATGGAAGGTTTTTATAGCAACAGGGCCAAAGGTTTATAAAAGCCCATTGAAGACATTGCAGTCCAAGGTAATAGGTAGCTATAGACTTACAAGAGAATTAATAGAAAGAAAACAGCCTGGGTTTTCAGTAAAGAGAAAGGCAGAAACCTTTGTCTGATTTTTTTTACCAGTACTTTTTCATTCCCATGCACACATATCAACGCCACCGAGCAGCAGCATTTTGCAAGGGAGACATGATTTCAGAAATAGGTCTTTCAGTATATTTGCAATGCTTTAAAGCAATGAATTGTGCTGAAGAGATATTCTTGCTTGCCCACCCATCCCATATAACACTATAGTTCCCACCAGTATCATCTGGGTACGGAGTCTGCTCAGTGCACCAGCTCAAGGGGATACTCTTCCCAAGAGCCCTATTGTATTTTGGATAGAGTTAGAGCAACGGGGGCCAAAAGAAAAAGGAAGTTTTGCAAAGTCTAACAGTTCCAACCAAGCAGAGTGAATTAGTATCAGCAGAAAATGAAAGACAGCCCCCAGAAGATGCTCAGCAGAGTCCTTCATATGTGGATGAGGGACCCCGTAAGTCCCTGGCAGCATCAATTCTTCCCCCATCATCTGTGCTGGAAAGTCAGGCCGAGCTGTCATCCAGCAAGTTTTAAAGCTGACAAATGTTCCCATCTCTGATTGTTTCTCATGACTGCAATTGCAAATGTATTCAGAAAGGAACACAGGCAGACAATAGCCAAAGGATTATATTTCTTAGGCATGTGTGCCTTGGGGATGGCAAAGCTGGGACAGTAGCGCAGCACCTCTTGGCAACTGCGTCTCATGGAGGAAGCCAAAATATTCATTCCTTCTGGACAAAGGGAAAGTGCTGCATTTATAAAATGCTATTGTCTATGTTCTTTAAAAATAAAACTATAACATTTTCTGTTTTAGTCATAGTTTAATCAATATATTGAGCTGAAAAGGAGGAAAATAGAAGCCAGCATAATTTTGCCTGGAGCCAGCAGTTTTGTTGTTAACAACGCTCATTAGTTCATTTTTAACAACTCTCTGCTCAAGCCTGAGTGACAAAAGCAGCCATTGGCAGCTTCTCTCTTTCCCTGAGTTCAAGACCAGAGGCAGAAGGTTCATCCCTACAAACAGTAGCTGCTCACAATAATGGGCTGAGTAACCCCCAGCATGCAAACAGTAATAACAGCACCAAGCATGCACAGGGGTGGATGGAGATACTCTGGTACTCCAGAATGGCCTCCATGTCTCTTGTCTAATCAAACAGTACATATTTACACTTTAAAGTGTCCATGGATTAATAGATATATATGCTTCTATTTGGTGCCTCCCTCAAATATCTGCTTTAAGGGATGCTCTGCCTCTGTAGCTTCATTGTCAGGCATGACACAGAGCTCCTGGCAGGAGAACCCAGTGGCCACCACTTGGTCCTTTCACAGAAATTAACTCACAGAAAGACAGTGGTTAGAGGGGATGTCTGGAGATCATCCAGTGCAACCCCCTGCCAAAGCAGGATCTCCTCAAGCAGGCTGCACAGGATAACATCCAGGCAAGTTTTGAATCTCTCCAGAGAAGCAGACAGCACAGCCTCTCTGGGCAGGCTGTCCCATGGCTTGGATATCTCCTCCCATAGGCTGCAGCTGCTTTTTAGAGCGGCAGACTGTGTGGGAACAGCTTTGTTTACCATCAGCAGCAGATCTGAACACCAGAGCTGGCTGGAACACAAAGGTGTGTATCAAAGAATCCAGATTTTTGTCTGCTCAGCATGCAGTAGGGTAAGGAGGTCTTCTGGACAATCCAGCTGTTGCTGTGTTTGTGGACTGTGGGTATTAAAAAAAAAATAGTTCTGAGTTCCTTCAACTCTTCATCTGATTACCCTATTTTATAGCCTTCCCAGGTCCTGCCCTGCTCTCTCCACCATCTGGGAACACCTCAGGAATTTGTTTTGAGAATGCAGCCACACAGCAACGTCACCTTATATGCACAGCCTTCTCCTTTAGCCTTTTTTGGTTTTTGTAACATCACAACAGAAAATTCCAACTCGAACTGACTGAGCACATCTGATTATGAGCTTCAGTTGGTTGTTTGTTTCTGGGTTTGTTTTTTTTTTTTTTTTCCCTCAGGTTCAATTAGTACTTTTGCAATCAGAAAATGCATAAATATGTTTCCTCCCCACCCATAGCATTGCTGTAACCAGGGTTAGGCCACAGGAGTCAGATGATAAAGGCATCACTTCAAACACAACTCAGAACTTTGCCATTAGCCTGTCTCAGAGCAGGCAGGGAAGGAAGAAACGGGAAGGGCAGAGAGTACAAGTTCCCTAGGAGGTGTGTTCTGCTGGGTGACACACATCACTTCCATGCAGGACTCAGGAAGTCTTGCTTTGCATAGGTCTGAGACCATAGTTTTAAAATACACTCAGCTTCTCCTTTGGGTGGATGTTGGGGTCTCTGAAGTTTTTAAGGCTCTTAGCTTCCTGCACGGCCACGGAGCCAAGGGAAACAAAGTCTTTGCAGCAAAGGTTGCTGGGGTTTGGCAGAACCCCAGGCTGCCTGCTGTTACCTGTTCCTACCAACCCAAACAAGTCTCTCAGCAGAAAAACAAACCCATTTGCTTCCAGCTTTATGTACATCTTTATCGCCAAGATAAAGGGAGAAGTCAGTTTCGGCACAGATTTTAGGTTAATTCTTCCTTGAAGGAAGGATTGCGTCAGGGAAGAGGGATTTTTTGCTCATTTAAAGGACACTAAAATCTGTGATATCCTGAGACTAAAAGGTAATTGAGGTAAAATAGTGATGACATTTGAGGCAACCAGATTGATTAGATCAGACTGCTCGTGTTTGCTCAAATTCCTCACCTCCTTTCCTACCCTTCTTGATTTTCCTGCTTGTAGCAGAAAACACACAACACAAATCATCCTTTCAAACTTGCTCCTACCTCGATTAAAAAAAAAAAAGAAAAAAAGGTGCTTTACAATTCCAATGCTGTAACTGCTGAGCACATGCCAGAAGTTTGTTCCTACTGTGTCAGCTCACACAACAGCTCGGCCTTATCTGCACAACGCAGAGATTTGAACAGGTTTAAGAGAGCTTTCAGGAATTTAGTTTTTCTGTTTACCTCCTAGTAGCCTCCTCTGCTTGTCAACACAGAGCTATACCAGGCTGATGAACACCTCACCCTCCCTAGAGCACAAATATTCCTCCACTGTGAGTGATATAAATTAAGGTAAAGTCCTAATTCAATTCAGTTTGGGGAGATGTTTGGGCATTGGGTAGAACAGAAATAGAAAAGGATTTTAAGCCTCTGTAATTTCACATACTGAACTGAGATGTGACATTCCAAGACAAACTACCTCACTGTCACCCAGTCAGCTGTGTCCTCACAGCTCTTATTCAGGGAAACAGCAGTCACCTTCAAAATGAACACCAAAGCTTGGAAAGGTTTGCAAGAAATTTCTCAAGACATCAACATGTGGACTTTGTGATGATGGAGGAAACTGCAGTATCACTCCAGTGCACATCTCCCTGGCTACCATTTTCCAAGAGACACCTTCAAGTTTGCCAGGTAACCCCACATAAAGTAACAAAAACTATTTACACACACACACACACACACACACACGTATAAATACATGAAAATAACATGCACAGGTTGGGTATTTATATGCCCTACACACCCATGCATACATGGTGGGACTTGGTCTTAAGGGTCTTTTCCAACCTCAATGATTTTATGATTCTATGACTCTGTATAGGACATGTATATATATATAGAGAGAGAGAGGTATGTCCTGACACAAGACACGGTCATTACTGAAGTTCAACTTGTAGTAAAAAATAAACCTGATCTGCCTTGAAGTGAAGGTGCAAATTGCCAGCAAGGTGAAATGACATGTAATCCTAAAGGCCATGACTCTTGCTCTTGGAGACCCAGGCTGCTGGAGCATCCTCTGCTGCACCTTACCTGTTCAGAGGGCAGGCTTGGGCAGCTTCACACGGAGATATGATGACCAAAGAGAATTGATTGAATGAAGACCATTAAACGAGGCAAGAAAAAAGCAACAGAAAGTGATTTCAGTGCTTAGGCCATTTCAAATTGGATGGAACCTGTTCAGAAAACATTTCATTTTCATCTTGCCACTCCATGTGACTGCATTTACCAAAAAGGTTAAATCCATCTGCGGTATTTTATTTTTTCTAAGGTTGCCCCTCAGGTTCAAAGAGTGAGGCATGTTCTTATCAACCCCTCAGAGCTTGCTTTGGGGCTGATAACTTCTAAGCCTTCCCCCCCCACACACTTTTTTCTTTTTTTCCAGAAGTCTGTGAGAGAGCAAGAAAATTGCAAATAATTGCATCCTGAAGTGATGGAGTTATCTCCCTAAAAACCAGCACAATTCCCAGGAATAAACATTCTGCTCTGATTTCCTCGTGGTCCCTGCTTGCAAAGGTTTGCCACTGCTCAAGCAGTTTCACACAGAGTCCACAGTGGGAAAACTACTTTAAAAGCAGTGGACAAAAAAAGAAAAAGAAGCATCACTGAAGAAAGGACAATGTTTTCCTCAGACCGGGGCATATAAAAAATTAGTCCCCAAACATGCAAAGCTGTTTCACGTAAGCAACAGCAGGAGCGGGAGTTTGTCAAAGAGAATAATTTGCATGCTTACAGGAATTCCAAAAGCAATTTTGACTTAATACTTCATCATGGCATGAAGAATGTTTTTGCAGGATGTGGTGCTGGAAGAAGAGGAATATTTGCCTTGGACCACATGCACTAGTTAAGGGTGGGAGGGTGGAAAGAGGTAGAAACTGGTCTGAGAGGTGCAGAGGGAGCTGAAGCAGGACAAACACTCCTCCCCAGACTCAATTCCTTCTTATTTTCCAACGTGGAGCTTGGGCTAAGCCACAGTCACATGTCAATCCTGACCCAAGGGCAGGGTGAGCACATCCATGCTAGGAGGGATCTGAATTTCTAGGGAAGACACTTTATCTCAACATCTGCCAGAACAAGGACATTTTCAGACACTGAAACTTGAGTAAACCAGATTAAAAGGGTCATATACCAGTAACACAGCAAGCAGAGAATTATCTGCAGAGACCATTAATTATGAGATATGTGCAGGCTCTAGGTTTTTGTGTAAAAATGTTATATAAAAAAACCCAGTGACACTTAGTTCATATAGTTATTTCTTCATCTGGTTACAAAACAGCCCTGAGTAACATGAAAACGAGCAACAGGTCTGAGTTTTGTGCAAAAGATGGGTTAAGGGATGCATGAAGGACCTCCGTGACTTCAAGCAACAAAACCCTCTCTGAATGCCAAAGAAACCTTTCTCCTATACCAGGCATGTTTCTTCAGCAAAGCTTCCATCTGCAGCAATGGACAGGATGATGGAGTAAGCAAAAAACCAAGATCCTTAAAGACCAACAGAATTTCTACATACAGCATCTGAGAAACAAGCAATTTCATTCAGATCCGGTGTATAAACGAAACCAAGCCCTTAGTTTGGATTTTGGTATTAATTTTGACTCAGATCACAGTTAATCCTTCATACCTCACCTGACACAGGAACCAGCCTCCTGTGCTGCAGTGTCTCGTTATATAAACGAGCTGGAAACTCGTTTACGCTGCTTACAAGCCGCGTGTTTGCACATTCAGCTACGTGGTGTAATTATAACTCAACTGCGTGTACACACGAGCGCAGAGAACTGGAGTTGCTCATTACCTCCTTTGTCAGAGCCTGTTTTATTTGCAAGATAGTTCCTATGGCACCAGAATAAACAATAATTTTGGTTCTTTGCACATCAGCAGCATTTTCGTAGACAACCCGTCCTGTCGCTGTCAGTGCTCAGGACTGTATAAACACTGCTGATAAAACCTTCCAGTCACTTGGTTTAGAGGTGTGTTTGTGCTCAGGATTTTGGAGGAGGAAGAAGAGACAGAAGACACATGCTAGCACACACACACTGTTGAACACACACCTGCTTCCCTACTTTGCTGATGGAACAGGTTCATGTGCAAGAGCAATGCACAATCTGGACTATCTCAATCCTGAATGAAGATTCTTGCTGCACATGCTCTTGGCTCTTTTGTAGGGTCACAAGCTCTTCGTGGATCCTATGGATGGAAAAAGTTCAATTAAGTTCAAGCACAATTCAGCACATTACTTGTAAGAAAGATCTGTCTGGGTATCACCCTGTGTTTGTGATATCCCACACCCAGGCACTGCACCTGTAAAGGTCATTACAAACTTACCAGTGGAAGTACCAACAACATAACAGCAGAGTTTAGCTGGTTTAGTCCATGGAGCTGAGGGCTTAGTGTTTCTACATAAAAGGCTCAGGCAGTAACTGGTGGCCTCTCCTTCCTTGGCAGTGTTCTCAGACATGACATTTGAAACCACACTGCCAGGAATACCTTTGGAAATTTCAAATAAAAGGGTATTTAGTGCAAGCTCTTTAGCTTCTTGCCCCTCCATGGACCAAGGTTCACATTCATCCTATGTATGAGCCTACTGAGGGGATTATAGCTAGAAACTTCTGGTGTTATCCATCCCCAGAATAAGGTTCTGTGTATTTCACCGATTTTTTCAACGCGAGACAGGTTTTCTCTCAGTGGTTTTGAAGGGAACCATTTATATATGCAATAAAAAAGCTATTTCACCCCCACTGCTGAAAATTCCATTGGTTACAGTTTATCCTAATGTTATATAATTTACAGTCTATTAATAAAGGACTACTTAATGGTATATTACTTTTGGCATAAACAGTACATCACCAATACTTATAAACACATCACTAAACGTTGTGGACTTGTAAACAGTCCTATTGACCTGTAACATAAATGCTCTGTAGCTACTGATTCATGGTATGTGAACATTTTAGGAATAAACTTTATAAGCCATTTATAAATACACTCATAGTAAAAAATATGACAAATAGACACAGAAATAACTCACAAAAAAGCCAAGATAGTTTCAAGAAACAGTACGAGTATTTTTATTTGGTTTAGTTCCTGCAAATTAAGTTATACCACAGTGTAGAAAATTGAAATTAACACACAACATAATTTAATTTTTTTATTGTCTTTAAATATGGGACTTGAATAGAGGACCTTAAATAACCAAGCTAGATAGCTCAGAAGAATTTCTGAGCTCAAGAAGCACTAAATCGCTCCCTCTCTCTCTATGCCATTTTATTTATGACAAAAGTCATTTGCTTGCAGGTATCTACTAATAGTGTGAACACATGTGATCTAACTACAGACATCTCAGAATTAGTTGCCCATGCCAGCACTGTCACCCAGCTAACTCAACCAGTAGAGCAAAATGGGCACATCCAGAGGACAGTCAACCCCTCTGCCTTGGGCTGCTGTCTTGTCCTCACCACCATGCATGCTCCCTCTCTCCAGTTGGACAATTCTCACGTAGAGGGCCATGCCTGAGTACATCCCACTTCTGAAGCCTGCTGTAAAACAGCACACTCAGCCCAGCATGAGATATGATATTTAAAGGTTTAACTTGGGAAACAGAGCTCCAGTGGAGGCAAAGAGTGTCTGTCAAACTCGATGGACCTTGCAATAGCATCAGTATGATGATACTGGCTGTCGTGGGGATGGATGGAGAAGGAGCAGCTGATGCTTGGAGGCAATAACTGATCTGGATAAAACATCTACTGGACTCACACCTTGGCATATGCCTTTCGTGGCAATGGGAATAGGCTGTGAAGCACTTTGAACCTCAGTTGAGTTTCAGGCTTCTACATGTGTCTTCCCCTGCAGCTCTAATCCAATGCTCTCCTCGTGCTGGGCAGGCAGGAGGGCAGGAAGGTGGATCTGTGTCTGTTTCTCTGTGTTGGCACTTCTTCATAAGGCCACCTTCAATACAGCAGAGCCATCTCTGCTATTTACCTTCCATAAAAGCAAACCCATTTTTAATAACAAGAGTCAGTAAAATATTTTGGATAAACCTGGAAGAAGTGCCAAGATGAACCATAATTAGTCACTATGATTATACAACTGTCTCTGATAAACAGTCAGGGTAATATTTCAAGCTAACACTGGTGAGGAGGTTTCTCTGGTATCAGCCTTCTAACTGGCTCCCTGGCATGACAATAACTCTGCAACTGAAAGATGTGTTATACAGTTATGCATCATTGTAATGAACCCTTTGAACAAACAGTTCTATGTGAATGTTAAATGCAATTAAGATGGGCATCTTTTTCATTAGCCCAATGAAAATCTGCCCGTACCTGAGCCAAACACTGATACCTGGTGTAGGAAGAGTTTTGTTCAGAGCAATGAAGCATTAGAATAAAGAATTAAAAAACCCAAACAGTGAAAACATACAGAAAGGAATAGTAAAGTATGCTGCCAGGGAAGATTTACTCCACTTTAAGAAAAAAATGAGCTTAACCCTTATTTTTAAAATTAGAATCACAGAATCATAGAATCATAGAATGATTAGGGTTGGAAGGGACTCCCAGAGGTCATCTAGTCCAACCCCCACTGCCAGAAGCAGGGACACCCCTAACTAGATCAGGTTGCTCAGGGCCTCATCCAACCTGGCCTTGAACTTCTCCAGGGATGGGGCATCCACCACCTCCCTGGGCAACCTGTTCCAGTGCTCCACCACTCACAGGAAAGAACTTTTTCCTAATCTCCAATCTAAATCTCCCTCCCTCCAATTTAAAACCATGACCCCTTGTCCTGTCACAACAGGCCCTACTGAACAGCCTCTCCCCATCTTTCTTGTAGGCCCCCTTGAGGTACTGGCAGACCACTCTAAGGTCTCCCCGGAGCCTCCTCTTCTCCAGGCTGAACAGCCCCAACTCTCTCAGCCTGTCCTCGTAGGAAAGGTGCTCCAGCCCCTTTATCATCTTTGTGGCCTCCTCTGGACCCTCTCCAACTGGTCCAATTATTTTATTAATGCTAATTAACAACAACAAAGAGTAATTCTCACCATTTGGGTTGTGTGAGTGTGGCACGACTGGACTCTCCTGGCAGTAAGCTGTGAACCCAGATGCACCCTGCTTGTATTGTGGGAATGGAGCAGTCTTCAGAGCACATCATCCTCTCGCTGTCTTGCCCACAGTCCAGTGCTCTGCGCTGGCTGGACCCGGTGGCAAGCACCATCGCGTGTGCCTGCTGAGAAACCAGGGCAGGAGACCAGGAGATGGCATCCTGGTGGTAAATGTATGAGAACACTCACTACCAACACCCATACCCTACCTTCAGGCATGGCTTGCAACTTCTGCACAAAACCCCATCTATAGAAAACACCAGAAAAATCTCACTAAGACATTAGCAATCGCTGTTTGGGGCTTAACACCAGGGAAACAATATACTAATACTCATCAAAAAGAAAATGCTACAAAAATACACTTTGCTCTCACCCATGCTGTTAAGACTATAATTTTCAAAATCACTTAGTTCACATGCACAGGCTTTCTGAAAGGACTGTCTCAAAATCTGTAGTTAGGTTGAAGTGCCCAGTGAATTCCCTGAGCTCCTCCTGAGCAACCATGATGCAAACCCACCCCTGGGACAAGCAGCTGGTCTTGTTTTTTTTCCCGTGCAATCACACCATCATGTCTAGTGGTACCACTTGCAATGCATTGTCCCCTCTAAGTGTAAAGAAAAGGCACGAGTACAAGAGTCTCTTAGTAAAACATTAATCTCAGATCACAGATTTATTTTATGGATTTGCAACACAGCCCATATTACAAACATTGTCTGGGAACATTTACAAGAATAAATAAGATGGACTCGCAGTTGTAAAAAAAAGATTACACTTCACTGTAATGTACAGTCAAAAAATATATCTGATATTCATTGACTTGACATTATTTACCTTCCTTCTGTTAAGCTAGAAAGAAAAGACACTGAATGCACAGTGTTGAGATTTCTGTATTTATATTTTTTCCTTTTTTTTTTTTTCATACGTGCTTTATCTATCAAACATCCAAACTGTACAAGTGAGTTTCACCAGTAATCCATAAAGGCCAAAGGGGTGGGGTGGCAGGGGGGAGATGGAGGGCGGAATGGCAACAGCAGAGACTAGCTCTCATGCAGCACTCCTCCCCGCTGGCAAAATGCACCCAGGGAGCTGGAGTAGGACACTGCCGGGCCAGATGCAGCCAGAGCGTTGCTGTGTGAAGTAGTGACGAGTCTGGCAGCAGGTAATGCTGTGAATTCAACGGGATTGGTGTGGCAGGGAGTGGGAGGAGGAGGAGATAGAATCAGTATGGAAGTGAATTTGTCCATGTTAGGCATCAGTATGGGTTAAAGGATGTATTAAGGATGCAGCTCAAACTTTTGGCATAGAAGTAGAGTGTTTAAATGCTGAAGATGTAAGAAAGGGCTACAGTGGTGATGAGGGTCTGTTCAGGTACGTGACAGTCCAGCACATAAAGTCTGGTTAGGCTTCCAGCAATGCAAACTACTGACCACCACTTGTCCCAGGGAGTCTTGTTGGAGTATCTAAATTCATGAAAGCTTATAAAGTACAACATGCCCAATTCCCCAAAATGCACTCAGTCCCATAATAATAAGATATTATGGAGGTCCCCACAGAAAGATGATGAACTCACACAAGGAAATGAATCTCCATAGTGCAACATGTTTGAGGTATCTCACAGAGTCCCCCAAACAGTGGGGCTTCCAGATACCTATGTCCCAGTAGAAGCATCTCCACTGAAACTCTGTCATTCCACATCAGCATCCCCAATACAGCAACCACTATGCTCTTGGAAACCTACATAGAGAAAATCAGGACTGGTCCCAAAGCTTACACCTAGAGCACACCTTCCCCTTGCAACAAGCAAATCTCTGCCCCAGTCAAACTGGTGTGGACTGGCTCATGTTTACTCTGCTTAGAAACACCACGCAGAACTGAGCTGCAAGAAAAACATCAAGGTTGTTCTTTTATCCTTTCATCCTTTCTACCAGGAAACATTACAGGAACACCAGCATCTGTCATTCAGTCCACTGCATTCTTTTGGATTTCTTAAGGCTCAGGTTGGAAACAGAATAGTGGTGAAAAGTCTGTTGCATGTGCTGGGACAAGGATGCAAAGGCTAATTTAGATCTCTCATGTTTTTTCAAACTCTAAAAGCAGACAGGTTTTCACAATTATGCTAGTCCAACATAAAACTGTAGGATATTCTGATTATAGTCTACTCCCTACTAAAGGGAGGCTTTAAAATATTCTAACAGAAAATAAATTTTCTAGACTAGAGGTCACTGGAAGTCAGCAAGTACTTTCTTTTTTCTTTCCATCACACTCAGTACCATCAGGATTTGGTCCTGATGTAAAAAGTATGATTTTGCTTGACTGTTACAGCAAATTGTACATTCTTCAAGTATGCAATATGAGGAAGATGACTGATAACTTTTCCAAGTCAAGGAACAGATAATACATGACAGATTTTCCCAGTGGTCCTTGCCAAAACTGCAGAAAGTGGGCTATGCTTGCTGTGCTGTTGGCTCACCCTTGATGAAAGAAGAGCTATGGATATTTTTGGGAACAGGGAAAGGAAGAGCACTTGCATTTCAATTGTATATTATGTATGTATGGCTACAGAAGACCACAATCTAAATAAATAGGAATGCAGGATGGTTCACAGAATCCTTATCACTTCTTTCTCCCTGACTTTAACCAGCTGGCTCCCAATTTCTACTCCTGAAAAGGCTTGTGCAGGGAAGATGCACTAGCTTGTTCTACTATTTCAGAGTTTCCTAGGAGCATACTAAATTTTTGATGCAAAGGTAGTGGTCATGCTGAATAACTTCTGCCACATGCCCTCCCCTCTCTATAGTCCTAACAAACAGAGGTTAACTGAACCTGGTACCCTTAAGACAAATGAAGAATCTCAAATGAAAATGCAGCAGGCTCCCACCAAGTTCTTGAGATGCCCTTTGCACTGGCTGGAGATACTATAAAAGTTAACTGTGCTACCAATGTAATGGAGTTGATTGTTTAAATTTATTACCAGACAATGAAGATTTCTGTGTGGAACATTTCCACTGTGCTGCACATCCAGGACTGTGCCAGGACTGTGTGCTGCTCTGTGATGACTTGTTAAGAATTCTCTAAGTGTGACAGATAGAGGCACCTCGTATTTGAAGATTCCTCTCTCAAGCAAATCTCCTTTTATCTTTGTCCCTCAGGATTTATTCCCTCCGTTACACTCTGACTGCTCCATCTCCACAGAGTGGAATGTGGCATTACCTGTTTTTATGATCTTGGCATGGACTCAGAAGAGTAAGAAAGATATAAGAGCAGCCATACAAGAATGAGAGACAGAACAAAGTGCAAGTTTCCTACCTGTTTCAGGACTCCATTTAATCTGCCTTCTCCTCCAGCATTTGGTTTCTCTCAAAGGAAATTTCTTCTCACCTTCTCTTCCAGAGGGCCATCATTTCAAGTGCCTTCTGAATCACCTGCTGCAGGAATCTCTCCTTTCTCTGACTATAGCACATTGAGAGCAGTGACCTCAGTCCCTGGCTTGAGATTCCCTGGGGAAATCCCACAAAACTACTTCTAAAGGGCGTGTGAAAAGTAAATGGAAGTACAGGTCTACTGTCTGCAGGGTTAAATCTACTACTATGTGGTCTGTACATTGCCACTGGACTTTTTTTTACAGGGAGATTACAGACCCAGAATAAACAGTTGGAAACTACTGACACACAAATACTCGCTTCTCTAGACAAAAGCTTTGGGATTCCCTCCTCTACCCAATGGAGACACACGGACCAGAATGATTTGAGGTCACAGGCGTTTCCCAAAATCCGTGTCTGCCTTTTGGGAGTTACCTGGACACAATCCCAGTTAGCTGGGAGTTACCTTCAAACATCTGTGCACATGGACAGACACCGAGCAGGAGAGACAGGGTACGTAGGAAACTACGGCTGGATTTGGGGTAAAGGCCACTACAGTTTTTTCAATGCATGTAAAAATCTTTCAGTGCCAAGTGTCTGCTGCCCGTGGATCAAAAGGGACAACTCAAGCTCACAGAAATGGCTAAAACATTATTAAATTAAGAAGGACTCACCACTGCATTAATAAAACAGTTGGAGCTAAGCATGGCAAAGGCTGACAGAGTTATGTGCAACTCTGCTGAAGAATTTCAATCACAAATTGAAATGTCTCCTACTAACCAAAGCCCAGAGACTCTCGTGATCAGAGAATACTACTTATTCAACCTGCAGATATAAATAAAATCACCAAATTCCCATTTGCTTGCTTGCCACCAGAGGTCCCGATGCAGTTACCTTCACATATACGCTGTACTCCCTGGCACAGTCTCTTATCTTTACACATTAATAACCAAGGATCCCAAGTCTATTTACAGGAGGTCAAATGCCCTTTTCCTTACATGTCGTTAGAAGGAAAAAAAAAAAAAAAAAAGCCAGCATAGGACACAGATATTGCAGACATCTTAATTGAAAACCCAAACCTGCTAACCACCACCAAAGAAATGCAAAACTAAAAGAAAAAAAATAATTGTAAAGACCTATTATACCTTTTACAGGTTTGTGTCTATCTCTTCCCTGCAGACAACTCAGGGTCTTCATTCTGCGAGAGCAGCCAGCCTACACAGCTCTGGAGTTCTCTGCTCCAGTTACAACCTTTAATAATTTAAGATGTTGGTTACTCCCTGTATGAGACAGTCACCCCTGAACCAACCTTCCATACCAATTTCTGGTTCCCTGTTTACACCTTATGCTTTAGACCAATGCTATGCTATTAACAAACAGTGTCCCTCACCCCTTGAAGGATGTGTGAACGGGGACAGGTTATCTCCATTATGACCTTTCAAACATTGTTAACATCCTGGTTTTCCAGTCTAAAATTTCATCATTGAGGAATTCACCTTTTGTCCTGTACATTATCATCTTCCATCTACATCGGGGGATGCTTAGGTTGGGAAGCTTGCCCTCACTGTTAATCCTTTTAGGAGTGCGAAAGCCTCCTGTATCTCATCTCATAATTTCTCTCTTTCCCAGTGAAAACAAAGTCATCACCCATAATCTTGCTTCAGATGCATTACCTATTTTGCTATAGGCTGTTCTCCAGGGTTTAACAACTCAAGGTAATAACATTATTTAAAGAGATCTTCTCTTTCCACACAATTTCCTCCCTCATTAACTCACATTCAGCCTGTATGGGTTGTGCTGTAATGATCAGTGTAAAGACCCCCGAGCCAACACAGACCAGAGCTGGGTCAGTTCCAGAAACCAATGTAACTGCTCAACAATGCAACAGTTGGGAAGCGTAGTCCATACAGGTTGCTGAGCATCCTTCTCCTAGTGTGAAGGCTGGAGACTAGAAGAATTAGAAGGCTGACACACAGGGCTGAGTTGCCATATACTAAGCTGTGACAAACAGTCCGGCTGTGGTTACTGACATTTGCATCAGACTTGTTCCTTGCAAATACAAGGTAAAATGTTGCTCAAGTATCTCTCCCTGCAGTTTATGCTAATGTCACTTTGCATTTACAGAGGGCTAAAAGAACATGGTGGGTTGCTCTGGGCCAGCTGATACACACACCTGGCCCTTTTGTAGCATTTTTCATACCATAAACCACAGTCAAACCTACCTCAAGGCCTTGAACCACTCTGCTGCAGGGGCAATTCTGCTCTGCTCATCCAACACGTCCTTCTCTCCATGCCCACATCCCTCCTATGTGCTTACTTCTGGCTCTCTAATCCACTTTCCTCCGTGCTACTGTTAAGCCTCAAATTACCTCCTACACTTCACATCTCTGTCACACTGCTGTTTCTTCTACCTCTATTCCTTTTATCCTGGCTGTACCCCTCAGTGCTTCCACTAGCCCTTCACTAACTCATGAGGGGGACCTATCGCTACGCTTGTAAAATTAACAGTGTGCTAAATGCTAATTAATATTTCCATAGTATCCACAGGGAGTGATTCTCTCTGGCTTTCTGGACTTGGCAAAGTCAGAAACACTTTGCTGGTTTGTGGTTTCTTCCTACCTGGGCAATTGTTGAAAAATCCCATTCTGGGATCAGGATTCCCTCTTCTTTGTGAACAGCTCCCACATCCTGACTACACCGCTACAAGTAATCTACCTCCAATCAAAACACTACTATTATGCCTTCTTGTTTTTATCTCATACTTCTGCTTTGCCTTCTATTTTTCTGTGTTGCTTAACAGCAAAAGGAAAAAAGAAACCCAACCAAACCAACTGGTTTGTTTCAGGCAATGCCAAACATCCACCTAACAGGAACAAAAGATGATTTCTTGCAGACAACAGAAAGGACCAACTGGGATCCGAGCAGGGGCAGCTGTGTGGGGGATCTCACTGACAGTTTATGGCACACTGGCTACATCAGGGGCAATGGGGTTCATGCTCATTTAAGACCTTCATGATACTGAAGCCAAGAAGCCAGAGCTCCTTGGAAAGAAGGAGAGCTAGCCATCCTATGCAATCCCCTCCTCTGCTTAGCAGGAAGAGGATTATTGCTGTTCCAAGCATCTTTAGACTGTTGCAGGTCTTGGTAGAGAAGATGGGGTAGATACTTGTTTGAGGCAAGAGTTGCTTTTATCAGATTTCATGTTCATCCTTCACTATCAAGGCAGAGGTATGACTATTGAAAACAGAATGACTGTGAAGCAGAGGAGCCTTATGAATTCACATACAGAATTAGCAAGATATTCTGAATTTGCGGCATGCTCTGTGCCAGGCATCGACATGACAGAGCTCCAAGCAGTCTCCAAGTATTTACCTGAGGGTAGAACACTACAGGGTGGCAAGAAAGTAAGGTTTCTTTGAACTTGTGTCTTTTAGCATGTCTCTATTTGAAGAAACCTACATCTCCCAGAATCTTATTTACACACTAAATACTTGGGGATACTACCTGTATCCCCACACCCTCAAGATAAATAAATGGCTAAACTGAAATACTGCACACTGTAAGGCCTTGCTCCTTCCAATTATTTTTTTCTCCAAGATTACCCTGCAGACCTTAATGAATTGACTACATAAACATACTCTTTCAGAAAAGCAATTTCTTAGCTGCTAAGAAGTCAGAGTGAGATCCAGAACCATGGCGAAACACATCTAGTGTTTGTTTCAAAGAAGGAGAGTTACACAGGCATTTTGCAGAACAAAACAAAAGCTGTTTTGCTTAAGAAGGAAAGTTGTTTTGCTGGTCTAACACTTTTGATAACATGTCAGTGTAGATTTCTGGGTATGTACATCACCTTTCCTGCAGCTTGGATGGGTTATCATATTGAAGCTTGTAGGACCTGGAAATCTGGATAAATCACTCCCCTACATCTGACTACACCATGGTTTGGAAATGGCAAATTCTTGACCAAACCAAATTTTAAGATTACCTTCAGATTTTAAGGTCTTGAGCAGGAACCTTCCTTGTTGTCTGTTTGCACAGTGCCTAGTTCAGCAGGGTCCTGTTGTGACTAGGGGTCCTAAGTTCTACAGCAATGCAAATAATAAATAAAAAATAATAATACACAGTATATGATCAATCATACCTACTTTACACCCTGCTTGTCAAAGATGCACTGCACCCTAGCAAATACTTCAAAAATGTGGTAACAAATTTACCAAAGTTGCAAGACAAATGCAATTTCTTTGATGCAAATATTTAACCTTAATGTTCAAGTGGCTGGGAAACTCATTAATGGTATTGCTTCACCAGCACAGAAAGGAACACAGACCAGGGAGATGTAACTGGTTCATGCACAGCCTTGGGAGTCTAGCAGGAACTGGGAGGAAACATTTATGTAGAAGGTGAGTCAGTGAATCCATGAACAGCTTCTCATCTCCACCATCTATTTTCATGCTAAAAGGGACTACATATGGGAAGGGAATTCCAGTAGTATTATTTGTGTGTGTGTGTGTGTTGGCCTTTTCATTTGCAGAAACAAATAAAAGGAAACAGATAAGGTAGACAAATAGCAATGAAACATTTCATATGTCCCCTATGGCTATCTCATTTTTCCCAAATGACTGCTGCATGAAATTAAAAAAAAAAATTAAAAAAAAATTAAAGACTGGGATTTGAAGAAAAAAATTATAAATTAAAAAAGAGACATTTAAAAGAGAATTTCCTAAGGGTTTCATTCCTTCCCCACTCTGCAGCAAGGAGAGCAAAAATACAATCCAAAAGAGGAGAGAAGAAGTCAGAGGGGATTAGAAAGTCCAGTCTTTCGGCCTGTCTCCCATTTTGCTAATTTTTACAGTAGATTATTTAAGAAGCAGTAGATGTTCTGATAGAAAGCAGGCAGCAGCAAACACAGGCATTGTCTCCTCCTTCCAGCAAGGTCTGTGCAATCTCAGTCTCTTGCTCTGGGAAGGAGAGGTATTCCTTCCCACACTCGGACTGCCCTTCCAGTGTAGAGGAGGGGAGAAGCGTCTGCCGGAGATTGGGTCTGGCATTTCAGAGGCTCCCCTCCCTTTGCTGGGCTAAAAGGAACTCAAGTATTCCAGTGCAACCTCATATACAAATTTATACTGTTCCTGAAAGAGAGAACAGAAATCAGCAGCATTAGGCACAGATAAATTCTTCAGAGCTTGTTCTACAAGTTGCCAAAGATGCCTCCTCCCTCATTCCTACACTGTATGGCAGGAGCAGGCAAACATTAAGTGTTTCTATGTGATGCTGAACAAGCATTACTATAAAGTGGTATCATTACTGGAAGACAGGTGACAGCTACTGGGGTTGAACCTTCTGGAGACATCAGGCGTGGGAGACCTCGTTCATCACACTTCCAGGGCAGCTGCTCACCCTCTGCTCTGGGGGAGAAGCAGTGGGACCAGAGGATTTACTGCCCATGCTGAAATGGGACTGGCTTGAATTTGGGTGGCTTTACATTATGGTTGGTTTTACTCATACTAAGCTAAGCAATGGGTTGGTTTTTTTTCACCCATCCTAAAACTGAGCCCACATATGCTGGGTAGGGCAAGAAGCAGGACAAAAAGTCTTACCAGTGACTCCACCATGTTGGATTTGTTATTCCGTAGCGTTTTCACTATGTGGAACACATCAATGATATTTTGCTGTTGAATCATTTCACACACGCTGCAGATGGCGCAGAAGGTGCCGCTGCGTCCCCCACCGTTCCTGGGCAGGAGAGAGAAGAGGCAACATGTGAAGCTAGGCAAGGCTGAGGAACAGAGGAGAACATGGTGTACACAGTGGCTGGCAGCCCAAGTGCACAGAGAAAGCCTTGTAAGGACTGGTGAAGGATGCTCCAGAGTTTGTGAGAGTGGAGGACAGGGATGGAAAAGCTAAGCCCATCTGTGGTGAACAAGGAGCCCCAGGGCTGCAGCAATGCTCCTCACTGATCAGGCTCACAGAAGCTCCAAGGTCAGGGCTAGGCATTACTTCAGTCCTGTGGGGTCCAGTCATGAGACCTACCTACACAACAGCAAGCAGCTTTTCAGCTTCTCCTTACTGCAATCAGTACATTCTCTGGGCCAGGATGCTATAATATAGCACAACATTCAACTTGAGGTGTGTTAGAAATGTGATTTAACTTCACGTTCCCCAGCTGAAGTCTGGCAAACCACCAAATTTCCAGATCCATAATCAGTTCTCTTCTGACAGCACTTTGTGAGGATACGGGCATTTCCCAGTCCTACTTACAGGCAGTGGACAACAGTCCGTCCATCTCTCCCATCGTACTGCTCCTGCCACTTCTCCAACCTTCTGACCACCTTCAGGAGGGAGCGTTTGGAAGGAGGGGTGTCCCTGTATGCTGGCCAGCCAATGTACTGCAGGTGCTGGACTATGCGGTATCCGTCCTGGGGCTAAAACAAAGAGCATGTCCGAGATGCTGAATGAAGCAGGGAGAGAGGGTAAAGCAGAGGGTGCTGGTTACACAGCATCTTCCCTTCTGAATCTGATGTCTGATCCTCCTCTTGGACACCTGACACAGTTGGGAAATAGGACTTTTTGGTAATCTGCATAACAATGCTGACCTCAGCAGTTACAGGGCAAGGCACAAACTAGGTGTTTGGGATCCCTTGTTTTGTTTTCAGCAGAGAACAAAGTCTCAAACTGTATGAACAAATCCAATGAGTCTTTCCTGGTTGCCTGTGCTGGAGATTAGTTGTGTCATAAGAACCAAAGGCAAAGGTGGCCCTCAAGACAATCTCTGGGCACTGTGGCAGGAAAGGATTCTCATAAAGATTTTACCACGGCCACTGGTGTGGAACTCTGATGGGTGCAGAGAGCTGTGAGCACACAGCATCCTGCCAGCTAAGCATTTATGAGCCAGGTTCATCCTGAGAGTCACACCGCTTGTGTTACCAGCTGTATGACTTCAACATTGCCCCTAGTTCAGAGGCAGCTGGCCTGGGAAATAGGAAGGTGAACATCTAACTGATTTATGTTGGACCAGAAGATTCACTCTGCAATGCTGTGACTAAATAGCTGCACAGGCTCTGACCATACCATCAGAGACTGATGTGTTAAGCAGCATGGAAATGTAAACTGTGGAGTCTGTTTCCATTTCTCATTAGAAAAAATAAAAAGAACAAAAAGGGAGACATGATAAATGTGGGAAACAACTAATGAGAGAAGAATCCTCAACTGGGACTCCTTCCTGCAGCCCTGAATTTGCACTGCCAGGGTCCAGTGTGCAGATGAACTTTGCTTCTATCACTTCAGCTGTTCTGGGGCTGAGGGATCCAGACGAAGAGTTGCTTACAGAAATCACAGTTGCTTATTTATAGGAAAAACAGTGGCAATTGGGAATTCCAGTCTAGCCAGTAAACGTGTCTGTCTTCAGAGACACTGCCTAGAAGCTGACAGATGGAGAGCTGCTGACACTACCCCAGTTTATTTCCAACGATACGGATGCTTTTATATTGGCTACTAAGTGATTAATTGTTCTCAAATATACAGAGAAAAATGCTTTCCATTTAAATACAGATTTTCATCTCACATAATCCACTTTGTACTTTCAGCCAAAAGTCTACCAATAAAGGCTGAGGCAATTAAATGTTAATTTAAGGAAGAAGCTACTAAATTCTGCAATGTAATTTAGTTCCTTGGTGAGAGATTCAGCATTGCTAAACCACAAGTCTTGGTTCTGCCTGTCCTTCACGACAAAATACAGTTTCTAGAATGAATAGGGAACCCGGTAACTCCCTGATCTTACCCTGGCCATGTTGCAGATCCGGAATATTCGGTTGATGATATCTTCATCGATGTCTGCTGAAACAAACTCTACTTGAATCGGGCCATAACAACAGGACGTCTTCTCTGGCCAGTACTGCATGCAGAGCTGGAGAGAACATCAAGAGAAACAGAGAGAACCTTAACTGTTAGCAAGAAAACACACAGAATCACAGAATCTCATGAGTTGGAAGGGACCCATAAGGATCATTGAGTCCATCTCCTGGCTCCACAAGGGATCAGCTAAGTCAGAGCAGGGGACTGAGTGCATCATCCAGATGCTTCTTGACCTCAGTCCAGCTGGGTGCTGGGACCACTTCCCTGGGGAGCCTGTTCCAGTGTCTGGACACCCTCTCAGTAAAGAAGCTCTTCCAATGTTCAGTCTTCTTTCCTTTGAAGTTTTTCTTTTCCAACTCAAAATCCATAACCAATGGATTAGCTTGGTAGAAGTTTTTTATATCATGAATATGAAGGAAAAAAAGAAATATAGTTTACAAGCTTAAAGCTTCCCTCCCCCTTTATTTTTGTATGGACTCAATCTGTAACTGGCTGAATTCTGAGGTTTAAAGATGCATAAAAGGTGACTGAAAAATAAAGCTTCTATAGAGGTATAGTTTTAAAATGAACATTAAAAGATTAGTGACTGTAGCTAAATTTAGTAGGAACCACAGAGGTTTGGTGTTAATGAGGACACAGTATGAGAAAATTAATCTTTACTAAAGCCACATGGAACTTCTGTTTTCAGTATAATGAACTTTTCAGCTTTCTGACTCTACCAACAAGCAGGGAAGGGAGAGTGAACTTGTTCTGAGAACAAGAGCAGATCAAATTTCAGGGTAAAGCACAACTAAGTCTCTGATGTTTGTGAAGCAGGTTGGAAGTCTTTTTTTCTTACTCTATTACTGAATTGTAAGTACAAAAAAATTCCTATCCACACAAATTACAATCTAAGTATTTCAAATCCATCTGGAAATAGATCACGGCAAGAAAATATTTTGCATGAGATCTCATTAGCAGTTTCCGCTGAGATTGTATTTATTTCAATTTTTTTTCTTCCTATTTTCAAGTGTAATTTTTCAGAAGTTTTGAAACCCCCAGATGCTCATTTGAACTTGATCTCAAGCTTTTCAAGTTCAATCACTGCCAGTAACAACGTCAAGTGTGTGCATGCTGCTGCATTCATTCTGTATTCCTATTATTCCTTTGATCATACAGGACTGAAATTGGGTGGGATGTTCACGCAATCTTATGCATCTTTGCCCTTGCTAGTTTTCCAAAATTAAGCAGGTCAGCCAAGACCACAAGCAAGTCCTCCTTTGAAGGTTGTCTTTACTCTTCATTCTGACTTTCAAGCAGCCCACAGATCTCCTCTCAAAGCATCTGTCCAACAGGCAAGGAGATTTGAGCTGAGCAGGTGCTTTAGGAAACAACCTCAAGGTGCATTGGAAAGAAGAAAAAAGATTAAACCTTTCCTTAATATTGAAAAATCTGCTTTTCATAAAGGAGGTCTGTGAATGGCCACCTACCTAAACCCAAATGTACATGTATAGACACTGCTTAAAACTGTCTGCTATGTTCTCTGACCTTCACATGGTTTTATCTGCACCTTTTCCCTGCACAGTGGATTAAAGGTTCACTTACCCATTTATTTTAACTCTCTTCCTCTCTACAGGCCACAGCTTTTATATAAGGAATTTCTGTATTTGTGTTTTACTCATGGAGATGATTAATGCTCCCTGCTCATGCACAGAAATACAGTGTCTGCAGACAGCTGTACACCAACAGTTTCATAGTGCTTATTGTGCAGTGCTTGGATTAGGCACTGAAGAACAGTTAGATATTTACAACAACATCCTTAAGCTTCCTTTCCAGAAACCTCTCGTTCACAACTGATCTGCTGGAGGGATCTGGACAGACTGGATCCATGGGCAGAGGCCAAACATATGAGATTCAGCAAGGCTCAGAGCTGGGTTCTGCACCTGGGTCACATCAACCCCAGGACATTCTACAGACTTGGGGAAGAGTGGCTTGGAAGCTGCCCATTGGGAAAGGATATTGGGATGTTGGTTAACAGCCGGACGAACATGAGTCAGCAGTGTGGCCAAGAAGGCCAATAGCATCCTGCCTTGTATCAGGAGTGGTGTGGCCAGCAGGACCAGGGTGGTGATCACACCCTGTCACGCTGTGCTTTTCTTCAGAGTCAGAAAAAAATTTGAAAATATGAAATTCGCTGCTAGCTTCACTGCCAAGATGCAGCATCAGGCAGGGTGAATCAGACAGGAGGCAGCAAATGTGCAGGATCTCCAGTCCCTCGCAGTGGTGGGACCCTGGGGCTCACCAAGAGTGGCCACTTCAGAGCAGAGCTCCTCCTGTGGCTGGAAACGGAATCCTACAGCGCTCACCCTCAAAGGAGATCCCCTCAATGAAGGGGGTGATTGGTTTCTCCATCACCATCAAAAAAAAAAAAAAAGAGACCAATAATTTCACTGCCTTCAAGTGCGTAAAATTTTGAAGACAGAGAAGAGACAAATGAAAAATTAATCCATGAAGTACCAACCACTTGAGGGTTCCTCTCCTCTTGTTTAACAAGTGCTGTAATGGGTGAATTAGCCATGCCAAATGCACTCTTCACACAAATTGCATGATTACGCCTTTTTGAAAGCTGTTATCTTCTGCCACTCATCAGCAAGGTGGCTGGAAATGCTAGTGCAGGAGTAACTGCATCGGCTCCTCCCCTTTCAAGCTCAACTCCAGAAAATAACTGTGTTTAGTAGCTAAGAAACCAACTTACACATGACACTAGAAAGAAAAAAAAAATATTTAAAAAACCACACAGCACAATGTGCTTCTCCAGAAACGGCGAATCACCCTTCTCAGCGTTACAGAGCTGTGCTGGAAATGTCAGGGAAGGGATCTTTCCAAGAATTTTAGCATCTCTCTTGGTTTTATTCCTCTGGAAATGCCATGTGGCCATGGAAGTGTGAAGCATGCTGGGGCTGGGGTGGGGAATATTTTTCTGAACCAGACAGACAAAAATGTGACAGGTAAGAAAGTTGGTTTGGGAGGAAGATTTAGGCCACAAACCTGATGTATTTGGATATTCCTGTTAAGTGCAGTAACAATTTGTTGCCTTAAAGGGAGCCCTGCTTGTGCACTTACTCTTTATTTTATCCCCAAACTTTACCTATTTACTTTCCAGTTCCCCTTCATTCATCTACTGGGGAAGGGATAGGAACAGACACACATGACAAGGAAACAACAGCAGAAATGCTCTTAAAACCAGCTGAACTTGAGAAGAAAGTTCCATGTCAGAAACAATGAAAAATCCCTTACCTGTGCTGCATCCATCTCGTTCAGCATCACAACAGAGGAGCAGTTGTAATCAAACACCAGCCTCCAGAAGTCTGCTATGGTGTTGGGCAAAGGGTGTTGGGTTACAATAAAGGCAGCAGGTTGCTTGTGGCTCTAACAAAAGAATAAGATTAGTTAAAAAAAAAATTCAATCAACTTTTATTCAAAGGAATATTATACCCGGGAGGCTATGGCTAGGCAATCTGAGCCATTTAACCAGATTATACAAATCACATATCCTTCCCCTTGTTATCGCTCTGCAATGAATGAATGTCTCATAATGGGATTCTTCTGCTCCCAATGAAGACATTTCATTAAAGAAGTGTCACAAGAGCAGAGATTACCCAAATCAATTATTTATATTTTGAGACTCAGCAAATAATACTAATTCTGCTATTACTACTACTACTATCATCAGTAATATTAATAATTGGAAATAAAACAGCTGGAAGCAAATGCTATCCTTTTTGCCGCGATGGACTCTAGGAACTACAGAAAGGATTAGCCCCCATCTGCTACCGCTGCCTGGTGATGTTGTGCTGCAGAGGTGGCACGATTGGAACCCAGCCATCCTTTAAGAGCCTGTGGGGCAATGTTCAGAGCCTGCAACAGTGGCTTTTAATTTCTGATGCTATTATTTTACCTCAGAAAAGCCCTCTGACCTCAATCTCCCTACTCACGAAGGGGAGGAACTGCGCTCCCAACCTCTGCAGGGCTGTGTTAATGAGTGTTTGCGAGGCACTCTGAGATGAAAGGGTACAAGCTCAAAACTTTATCGCCTTCCAACCACAGCAGGCAATGCTTAGATGAGCCTACAAACTGCACAGTCCTTTGTGCTGTGCATCTCTGAAGTAGACTTGAATCAACATGCACAGTATTTCTGGGCTTTAAAAAAAAATAAATTAATAAAAGGCAAACATATAAAAATTTTTAATTTAGTGGAAAGTAATAAATAAAACCCCAAAGTGGGGAGTTGTCTTGTCTTCTCCATATGAGTCTGATATGGGTGGAAGTGGTGAGCAGACGATGCTGGAGATGGGGGGGTGGTTGTGTATGTTCTGCACCAGCTGGCAGGGCGGCTGTGCATCGCTCTGAGCGTGCATGTGTGAGGAGAACAATGGGACATGAAGTAGAGAGAAGGAAAAGGAAATGATTTATTAGGAAACGATCAATCTAGAATGGATTTTTCTCTTTCTCTCTACTCTGTATTTCAAACATAGGAGCTCCAGGGTCAAAAGCAATGTTGTACCAGACCAACAGTGCCAACTGAGTCATCAGTAAAATAGGGAACCTTATCTCTTAATTTGAGTTTTTTCATTGTGCACCAATATAGAAGACTGCAACTGTCAGCTGAAGGTTCAATGTGTTTATGGGTTTTGCTATTAGAAGAAAGAAACATGCCTCACATCAGTGGAGGAATAATGGGTCATCACTTCAGATCAATGTGATCAATTGATGCCAACTTTTATCACTCCAAACCCAATATTTATATGTTCCTTTATCATAGTACACGACACACACCCTCTAACAGTCTCTTCTCATAGGTTAAGTATTGTGGCGAGACCTGCTTGCTGATTGGTGCTTCATTATCTTTTTCCACATTCTTTACATTCTTCTTTTCTTCTTGCTTGATAAACAACCATCTTGTTTATGGCCCTAACAGCCATCTCAGCAAATGCTGGATTGCTCTCATGTCTGTTACCTGTTAAAATCCTCCACACACCACCTTTATTCTTTGCTACAGGTGAGGAACCAGGTTCGCTGTCCTATTTTAAAGGGATGGTGACAGAGACAAGTTAATTACTCATGTAAGAGAATGTGTGTAGGACCTTGGGGGAGCAATATGACAGGGATACAACACAAACTCACAACTTTTTCCAAGGCCTGTGCATAGAATGCAAACCTATGGCCACTTCTGTGTGGCTTGCCTCAGAGAAGTGGCCAAAGTCTCTTTGCTTAAGGTTCAGTTGTTTTAGGATTAGGTGAGGGACGGTTCTGAACAAACCGTTTTGCAGATGTTCTGTCTCTAAGGCTAATTTTGGTGAATACATGCCAAAGCAGATTGTCTTCCCAGGACTAGTCATGCTTCTAAAGCCAGGCTGTAACCCATTTTACATGTACCACCATCCCTTCCTGCCCCAACACTTCTTCCATCATAGCTTTCATGTAATACACAGGGAAAACTGCAAGACAAATAAAGTTTGGGGAGAAGGTTTGGGGTTTTTTGTGGGTTTTGTTTTTTTTTTTTTAAAAGAAAAAGAGATATATATGAGCAATCTGTAAATAAAATAATCAGCACTGAGCCTGCATTATCAAGTGTTCCTCAGCACATGACTGTCTTCAGACATTGAAAGAACTAACAGTAGTTCAAAGTAATATGGGATGGATGACATATGAAGAGATGAAACTACTGGGAAAAGGCAAAGAATTTCCAAGGTCTGTCCTCAAAAAGAACCCCTATGAAAAAGTGGGATTTGGGCTGTTTCCTTCTGATATTTTTTTTTCCTCCAAATACTGCTATTTCCTCTGTGGAAGGATTAAGGAGAGACAGAAAGCATTGCAGCAGCTGAATTTCAATGATGGGTGAAAAATTCCTTTATAGCATATACTGTATTTTGCAGGAATTTTGTGAGGAAAGATACAAGTATTAGCAAAACGATTTGAGGTAATGAAGGCTGAAATGTGCAAACACATTCCAAGTCCCCAAGAAACAAGAGAAGAATAATTTGTGCTTCTGTAGATTTGCCAAAGCACATAACAGAGTTAAAAGAAAACAAAAGTTTCCTTAGGCATATTTCCAATGAAAACAGCACAATCTTTCTGAAAAAATCTAAAATTACTTCTGTGACCATTTGACTTAACCTCTTAAGAGCAGTAGCATCACTGCTTCCCAAAGGCTGAAAGAAAAGACAAAACTAAAAACACACAGACTGCAACAGTGATGATGACATTTCACCCTTGATCACATTTACACATACTCCAACTGCAATAATTTGGAAACATCAATATAACTCAGCTTATACAAACTACCTGTGCATGAGGTTCTAGCCTATAAACAAAGCAGTGGAAAATGCTTTCAGATGGATTCATATCAGCTTAACTCATGTCCTTCTGCAGAAAGTATTTTGCACACTTCATTGCTGTACTCCTATATTCTTAACTCCATAATCTCAAACAATACAAGCTACTCTTTTCAAAAGTGCTGACCAAGTAGCTCCTGCCAAACATTTCTCCTCCAACTTAAATGGCAACCAACACATGGGAAGAGTTGTACCATTGCTTCTCTGTCCATCTGCCTTTCTATGTACAACCTCAGACTGCACATTCACAAACTTCTTTGTCAAAAATTTGCCACCAGTGTGATAATCATAGTGTAAATGACAGGTTACTGTGTGCCTTTGCCCAATTTGCAGATGTCAGGTAAATAAAGCTTTTTTGCTTGGCTTTCCCCCAGAAAGGTATCCTGAGACCGAACACATTCATTGCAGACTAGGATCAGTGCAGTGCTGCTTACATCCATGAGTGCAGCATTGATGTAGTTGCTTGATTCACCATCCACAGAGATGAGGAAAGGCAGGCACCGGTCCAGGGGCAACACATCCATGCAGCGGTTCTTGTCATGGTTCCTTGGCAGAAGACCGATGCTGCAATCCTCCGGCCGAACACGCGGCGTCACGATATTGAGGGTCTGTGAGGAGGGGAGAGAAGAAGGGAAAGAAGGACAGAAGCAGGCTGAGTGTCTTCGAATTTACTTTGAAGAAGGATGCCATCTGCACAGTATGTTGATTTTAAAGGTATTAGACTAACAGATCTTTGGATCCCAGAGAGTGAAAAGGAAGGAGCACCGAGGAGCTCATTGCTGTTAGAATACATTGCATTTTGCAGATTGCCCTGAGGTGCTCCTGAAAATTCCAGGCTCCGGCAAAAAACTAAGAGCACTATACACCTTCCAACAATTCCCAGCTCTAAAACCCCACAGCAGTTAGATAACATTTCTGTTCTTTCCTTGAGGTTGGAAATAGCTGTCACAGGTACAAGGTGCAGCTTTGACCTGGTGTTGGAGTAGAACCTCCAAGTGTTTCTGGCATCCCTAGGGAGAAAGTAGATCCTGTGCAGAAGTACCCTGAGTGTTGACCTAGCTCTCTCAGCAGATTAGACTGGGTTCAAAACCACTGGTGATTCCTCAGTCAAACCTCTGATTTATTTTAACAATGCATAAACAAAAATATGAGAAAGCGTTGGGGAATTTTTAAAATAAAATTCTTTTTGTTTCCTGTATTATTATTTTCCTCTGAAGTGACACACAGGATGTTTCACTTACATAGAAGTACCTTATCTCTGGAGTCTTGCTGTCAGTCTTTTACCATTATCTGTCTTTCCTACAGCTTGACAAACTGTATTTCTTTAAATCTAATTTTCTTTTGTGTTATCCGTTGTGGAGGCCTCCTGACAAACTGGTCCAGTTTGATCAGCAGGGATCAAAAATAGCAAATCAAAATGAACACATTTTAACACTATCGCTTAAGTCACAGTAGATCAGTTGCTATCTAAAGACATACAACTCACTTATTCTGTGTCCTCTTCCTGACCAACCCCATGCAGTCATGTAGTGAAGAGAGAAACATAATATATTTAGAGTCCAAAAAATCTTACAAAGAGCTTGACTTCTGCCACAGAGAGGATATGAATGGAGGAAACAATCTAAGATAAAGGAATGTGTCAAGGTATAAAATCTGAAACAATGCAGTGGCTGTAAATTATGCAGGGTCTACATAAAAGTGCCTTTGTATAGAGATGGAAAGCAGGCAGTCTGGCTGGGGAAGCAACATGAAATCTCAGATCTCTGACAGTGCAGAGAAATAGGCAGGTGACTTGCTGGTGATATACTCTTGTCTATTTTATATCCTTCCCCTCTCCATCCTTGTTTTTGTACTCACTCCGATTATAAAAACTCTCCAGAATGAGCTTTTGCGTGTTCAGAAAACATGTACTGCACAAGAAATACATCCATAGCCTTACCTGAGGGCCAGCAGGACCTAAATAGTACAAGCTGCACCAACAGATCTACAGTTAGATCAACTGCTTCATAGAGATTGTAGCAAAAGATGGTATCTTTTGCATTAAATCCAGACAATTAAAGCTGAAGAATGCTCTGAGCCAAAATCCTGTAAAAATAGATTCTACAACTAGACAGAGAAGGAACGTCGTATGCAAAGTACTGTGGAGCACTTCCTTCCCACAGGAGTTGCCAGCCCATGGCAGCTCAAAAGAACAAGCACACAAGTGACAAAATCTCATCTTGTTTCATGACAAAATAAGCCCAGAAAGTGGTGACTTCTTTTTTAATACTATAACAACATTTGATGAAGTTAGGCTTTGGCTCCTTCATGCCAAGCATCCAGAACCAAAAAACACTTTTACAGATCTGATATCACTTGATAAAAGCAGATCTTTTTTTAATTGAAATGTCATCACTTGGGATCCACATTCTTTATCTCACTATACCAACCCTGATGATTGCCTGTAAGGTTTCAGATAAAAAACCCACACATTTTCCCCGTGCACAGAGAGGGAGGAAAAAGGCATCATGTGCAGCCTGGGGCTCCCAAAAGACACTCTCTTGCTGCAAAAGATACTTTGCTGGGAAAGAGTATGGACATTTCCTAAAGTTAAAGGAATCTCCCTATTTTTACTGCTAAGAGGAATGACCTCTTAACAAGTATCAGAGGTTGGTCTCTTCCATCAAACTCACCTTGTCCCAAATTTCCCACAGTATTATATTTTATCCATACATCACTGTTGTCTGAACATCCTGAAGGGATTTACAGATATATGGGGAATAAGATTGGAGAACTTACTTCAATGTTTCACAGGGTGAGTTCTCTACTTGCCAGAGGTACCACCAAGTCATGGTCTGTGGCTCGTGTCCCCCCAGCCCAGTTATTAGGGTAGGAGAATCAGTGGTGAAAGCAAGAGTTGGAGAGGTCCCTAACTCATTGCTTTTCCCAGGCAAAGTGTGTTACACCAGCACTTGTGAGTTTCACCACATGTCATTTCAGTTCTCCCCAGCAGGTACTTGGTAAAACATAGGCAGCTGAGGGATTCAGTTTATTGAAAACTATTGATAAAGTAGTGCTCAGCAAGCTCACTTTCTCCTTGGTATGGAAGGACGTCAACAAGTTGATTGTCAAGACTCAGAAGCAGCATCTGAGCCATGAGAATGGGTAATGAGGGACCTTGAGGCACAAATGTTTCTGCATAAATTACAGAACAAAATGAACAACAGAATATTTGCTGAAATGAGGAGTACAACATTAGGTATGAAAATTAGAACCCTTGTTCTACAGAAGCAATGGGGAAATTTTTTCCTTGCCGAAGGCTGAGAAGCCCATGCTCAATAACAAATCTCTGCCTGATCCAGTAATAAAACAAGAAAAATCAGCTGAAACCAGACTTAGATTCAGCATCCCCCTTTTCTGCTCTGTTGGAAATTGTAAAATAACACACAGAAATAAATTAAACATCTTCAATACACCAAACTGCAAAGAATGAGACACATGAAATTACCTGAAACTCATCTTTTATCTGGCTGGAATTGGTTTGTGGGTCTAGTCTGCTGATGTTGTAGTATATGGATCTGAACTCACAAACTGGAATGGCGGTGTTGCCACAGAGACATGCCTCCAAAATGGCATCGTGGACAAATACATACTGCTCCTGCATAGGGGAGGGGATAAGATATTAAAATCACATTTTCAATACAGATCATGAGGTATCACGCTTTTTTTTTTCTTCCCCCTTAAATCATGCCCGATATGCATATTTGGCTCTGTTTCATGTGGAGACAAATTACACAGTGTGCTATGTGACAGCTTTGTGAGCATATTTCATCCATCATTGAATGTGAGGTCTCATGTATTCATTTCAAATTTACAAGTAAAATGGGAAGTCACCACTCTCGGGAACACTGGGACAAGATGGGGGTAGGCTGAGGAGGAAATTGGGGTGTAAAGCTTTTCTGTTCACCATCAAGGCAATGGTCAAGAATGGATTGTGCTTTGGAGCTATGATAACACCAGAGAAACAGCTTTACTAACAGGTCTGCTCTATCTGTGTCTCCAAAACCCCTGGACTCTCAGTATTCTGGGTAAAGTTCCTTCCCTGAACTAAATATGACAAGTTTACTAAAGTTAAAAGCTCCTCTCTGTTCTAGGCTGTTGTCCTGTCCCTCGGGAGAAGATGACATTGAAGAACATATGAAAAACCGAGGTAGGACCATAATGGTTCCACAGAAGCTTGTGCAGCTGCTAGATGATACGTGATGGAGCTGCTTCCTTCATCAACACGCAAAGCTTGAATCAAGGATGTTTCATTTCTTTAGCTTGCAACTGATAGACACTAGGTACTATTTGAATCTGCAGTAAACTTATGAATGAATCATGAGAGGACTCAGGAACCAGCTTTTTTTTCTACTGTGAGAGTAAAATCAATCAGCAATGCTAAGACCTAAACTTCAAAGTTTGCCCTCTTGTCTTGGAGGCCCTGAGTAGCTGCCAGTGAATGTGATTCGGTGCATATCTGGTCATGTTCAGCTACCGAAAGTTCTGTATAATCACATCACAGAGCGAGCAAGTGTTGACTTAATGAATTGCTGGGCTCTTGTTGAGCAGAGAAGCTGACAGGGAAGCAGTATGTTGGAAGAGGAGACCTTCTGGCACCTACCTCTGTCTGTACCAGATTGACCCTTTGGGATCGCAGCTCTCGCACACAGTTAAATATATCCACCACGCCTTCGTTCTCTGCCATGTCAAGCATGATGTCGATGGCAATAAAGCACCCTGTTCTCCCAGCCCCAGCACTAAAAAAGAAGAAAAAAAAAAACCAAAACATGAAGGTCTACACGATCACGGGACTGCAGAGAGTTGGGGCTGTATGGAGGAGAAAAGAACAGACAGAGCTCTTTTCTGAGAAGCTCTTTCCCTCTCCCTAACAGGCTGATTTTTGCATGTAGCTAAATTACCTTAGGATTTAAGAGAATGATGTGAAGCAGTATTTCTTGGAAGGGAAATGGACCCAGGTGGCAGGAAAAAAAAGTGCTTTGTGATCTTGAATATCAACAAAAAGATTACCCTAAAAAAATAACCATGATGATTTTACAGGTTGGTTCACCTGCACCTCTCACCACAGAGGATAGCCGCTTTCAGGTTGTAACCAGGCACAATTCCAGAGATTTTCTTCCATGGGACTCAATAAAAGGCATGCATGCATCTCCTCAAGTGGGCATGATGAAAGGTGCTCAGCCCTCCACCTCAAACATTTCCCTTTTTAATCAGGAAGAGTTTGGGTCCAGAGTAGGGTGATTTCAAGCTGTAGATTGTAAAATTACAGAGAAAGGAGCTCGAGGCTACTCAAACCCTTCAGTTTAGAGCCCCCCACTGCTTGCGAGAATTGGACCATCTCCTGCAAACTGTATTGTCACTGTGTCCTACTTCCCTCCTGGGAAATCATCCAAGCTGCTTAGGTGTGAAGGATAGAGAGAGGAGAACGTCTCTTCACATTACTCCAAAGGAAGAAGGAAAACTCAGCTCAAATCAGGGAAACTTCAGTTGCATGAAAACTCCAGCAGAGCCAAAAGCAAGGAGATATGAATGACCATAAATTAATGGACCAGATTAATCAACTGCTGAATAGAGAGAAGATATTTTTCATTTGCAGAATTTTAATGAATAAGTGGCATTTCCTCTCCCTTTATCTCTCAGCTTTTCAGAATTTTAACAAATAGTTATAACATTTCTATATTTAGAGGATCCTGGCACTTCATAAATATCGAACAGTGATATTATCCAGCCAGGCATCGGTAGGGAGAATTTGGTAATTACCACTTAAAGCAAGTCATTAAAATTCAAAAGCAGATAAATAACAGAGAGGAAGTGGCATTTATTCATTAAAATGTGAAGGATGAAAAATTTCTCCTTGCTTTCTTGGTGCCAATGAATCAAGTTCAGACTCCTTCCAGGGCCAGACCCATGTCATGGCATCAAGGTAGCAAGCTCAAGCCCTTAGCTCTGAGTTAATTCCCTTTGGCCAGCTCCTTGTGCTTAGCCATATTTGTTATACATCTGATTCCTTGCTTGCTATAAAAAAACCAAACAGCCTCCACAAACCTAAAATTCTTTAAAAAAAACAGTAAGATTTAAGTGGTTATCCTTATTTAAGTGTTTATGGGCTGCATCCAGTCTCTGTTCCTGACAGAGTATGGCACTTAGAGGTAATTGCCAGTCAATTGACTGGGGTGAATGCTGGGACAGCCAGCTCTGTTGTCCAGCCCTGTGATCCAGCCATGTAGCTCTTACAGGACACCTGCTCTGAGCTGTGGCTGAGCACTGAAAACGTAGCTGCTACAAACCCAAACTCTGCTTTGCATTTGGAGTCATGTAACAATGAGGGTTTATTTAACTGCAGTGAGCTTTTCACTTTTAAAGCAGAGGAAAGGACATTTACCACATCCAACACTGGCTAAACACAGGAAATTCTTTGAGGTTTGCCATCTCCTCCTGATTCGAAATGTGTCATCTTCATTGTAAATTATATAATTCCCTAATCCAATCCACTATAATCCCTCCTAAAATTTTTTCTTATGCTGCAAATTGTTAGGGAAACTTGACAATTATTGTGAGTATCAAAGTAAGGAGCTCTGGTTTCTCCTCCTAGCTCTGATGTGTGAGACTGTGCGTGTCTCTGTGCTCTCTTCACATCTCAAACTGCTACTTTTTCATGGCAGGGACACTCTCCTACATATTCATACGGTGCCTTGCACAGTAGGGTATTAAGCTTGGTTGGAAGAAGACAGTGCAGATGAGCCCAGATGAAGAGCAGCAGCAGCCGAGCAGTTCGCAAGCATGCCATTCAGCAGTCTGAATTTTCAAGCTGTGTCCCAAGCAGCAAGCTTTCCTCAGCTCTCTCCCTTTTATTTGCTAACTGGGAGGCACTGGGCAGGTTTTCAGTCTGATATTCCAATTCCAACTCCTGGGCTTCACGGGGGCCAAGATGCACTCTGACTGGCATCCAGAACTGGGAAGACAGACTGACATTTCAGATAAAACTGTTGATGCTGGTATAAAGCTCAACTGCAGTATGTGTGGGTAAAGAAAAGCTTTCAAAAGTTCCTCCCAAATTCCCTGTCAGCAGCCCTGTGTTTTTCTGGGCATCATCCCTTCTGCAACGTGAGGTCTGTAGCAAATAACTCTCCCAGAGATAATGGCTCTCCTGGATATTTACCATTATCCCAGCTCTGCTATGAGCATCTAGGAGAGCATAGGCCACCAGAGAGCCTTCTACATCTGAATGGCTCTCTCTGACCCACTTATATCATCTCCAATTCATGCCAGCTAAGCTCCAGCGCTGACACTTTAGAAAAGAAAATCAAATACCACATTGTTCCCTCATGAGACCCGCAAATTATCCTCTTAAACAAACAAAATGTGGTTGGCCATTGCCAGGCAAGAAGAAAATATGAAAAAAAAAAGAGCTGAAAAACCTGATGAAGGAGGGCTCCAAGAGCTCACATACCTGCAGTGCACAACAATGGGTCCTGCTTCTGGGGGGTTGAGGAACTTCACTTGACGGACGAAGCCCAGGAGGCCAGTGGCATAGCAAGGAACCCCGTGATCTGGCCAGCTGGTGAAGTGGAACTGCCGAATCTCTCGGATCTCATGGTAGCCTTTCTGAGGAGACAACACAGCCTCTATTTTTCTTCCATCAGACTGCAATCAGCATATTCTGGTCACTGCTCCTTTCCCTCATGCAGAGGACTGAACAAGCACTTAGCTCTCATTATACATGGGAATGTGTCCTGCCTCGCTTTTCACTCCAAGAGGTTTCATGCTGAACTCCCAGCACAAGTGAAGCGAGAAAGGGACAACTGAGGGCTACGAAGGTGAATGTCAGCTCCCAGTTCAAACTTGCTGTCCCAGAGTTCAAACCCAGCAGATTAGGAACTTTACAGGGCAACTTCAGCCCCAGCATACCATGGCTGCACTTATCCAGTCTCTTTTGGTGTCCAAAATGTCACTCAAATCCTTTTTGAGGTTTTGAATCACAGAGTGGTTTCGGACCGAAAGGGCCCTTAAAGATCATCTAATTCCAACACCCAGTCATGGGCAGGGACACCTCTCACCAGACCAGGCTGCTCAAGGCCCCGTCCAAACTGGCCTTGAACACCTCCAGGGATGGGGCAGTCACCACCTACCTGGGCAACTTGTGCCAGGGCCTCGCCACCCTCAGGGGGAAGAACTTCTTCCTAATAGCCAATCTAAATCCAATTAAAAACCATTTCCCCTCATCCTACCACTACATGCCCTTCTAAAAAGTCCCTTCCCAGCTGGTAGGTCCACTTCAGGTACCTGAATCAACAGCCTGGGGAATGAACACCTAGAGTGTGGGCATGGCCCAGGAAACGGTCCTGCCAAAAAGGGTCAGTTTGGGATTACAGATGGTGGTAAAATGGGCAGAAACTGGGGTTTTATGGTGAGACAGTTATCTATACATGAAAATTGACACTACTTGTATATGCCCTGCAAAGGATAACACAGATGTGTCGGGTTCCTGTTGTGTTTTACCATGCAGAAAATTTATGTGGTGCCACAAGGCAGGTCCTGTAACAAGGCAGGTCAGATTCTGTCATTAGCATTGCTTACCAAGTTTGTCAGTGATAAAATTTAATAAGAAGCTGATGAATTAGGAAACTGAAATAATATTCTCAGTGTGGCTGAAGTGCATTTAGCAGAAATTTAAAAAAATATTTAAAACCACTTATTCAATACTTGGAAAGTAATTTGGACAGACCTGGAGTACTCTGACACTTAGATTTCCAATTTCTAAATACACGTAATAAAAATCTTCCAAATCCTGACAATTTGGGGATAATTTTCATGCTCTTTCCTTTATTATATTTGTATTTCTGCTGAAAAGGGACCCTACCTGGCATCCAGTTTAACTGATACCTTTTTTCATCTGTAGTTGGCCACTGTGAAACACAACAGTTATTATTCCTGGCATACCAACAACTATCTGCTTTTGGATGGCATTTAAACTTCATGCACCATGGATTCCACTTTTGTGGCTACATCAAGATGCTTGCATAAAATCATTTGTCCAGAATTAGAATCTCAGACAAACATTTAAGTTTCTGAAGTGAAACCCATCCAAACAGTAACAGCTCCCATCTCCAAAAGCCTCCTGGATATGTTTCCCACAGTTCACATTTCTGAACACAAAATAAATGTTGTATCAAAAAATTTCAGCTGATTGAAGATTTCCTTACCTTTTGTACAGTAAAAGTACGTATGACATACTCTGCCAATGGTTCTGTCTCAATTAATGTGACTTTAATATCTCCATAGACCTCTGTGTCATCCGGCCAGTACCGAACACACTTTACCTGGGCAGGGAGAGAGAAAATATTGAGAGGAACTAGCTCAAGCTGAGTCAGAGCCAACCTATGTTTTACTCCACTTATGCCCTGAAGCCAATAAAAAATAGACTTTCTTCTGATGTACAGACTTCTCAAAATCAACTATATAAATCAGATCAAAATTATTTTACCATATATAAAAACTACAGGAAGCATTTTGCGTTTTTTAATGTTGTTGTTTCGCCTGTTTTGGATATAAATGAAAGCAATGCCTTTAGCTCTTCTTTTTCAAGATAGTCTTCCTTAAATTTCCATACATGGACTGAATATACATTGGGCTTACAGAACACCTGCCGGTCACCACCACCATCCCCTTTCATAAAAAACACGCTCTTTGCTATAGGTACTGAACTCTTGTCTGTTTAGCCAAAGAATTTTGGTTCACAGGGATTTTAAGATACTTGTTGATACATTAAATTTGTCTGACTCTAAGCTTTTCTTATTGGATGTGGCCACAAATTTGACATTTTACCAGCTGTGACAAACCTCAGCTAAGGCTCAAGAAATCTCCCAATCAAGTAAACATATGCCAAGCTTAGCCACTTTCAGAATCCATGTATCAAACTAATAGTAGAAATTAAAGCTGGGGCTCTGAAGCTCTAGAAAGGATATTTAGGTTAACAAAGACTATCAAATTATTAAATGCTATAGCATGCAAGGGGGAACAGCACCTAAAAACTGAAGCAATTAGCTACTGCAAAGCAGAATTTTTTGTTCTAGTTATAATCGGAAGGGGTTTTAGAAATATAAAATATGATTAATGTTTGTTGGGCTTTTTTTTCTTTTTGGTTGGTTGGTTGTGGGGTTTTTTTTGTTACAGAGAGGCATTTATTTCAAACTGAAGTGCCAGTAGAAGGTAAAGGAGAATAAATAACAATAAATGAACAGGATCAGCCAGCATTCAACCATGAGATCTAAAGGAAATCAAAACCAAGGGATCTGAATTACTAATGCCTATGAGCAAATTACCATTTAAATTTTACTTAGTGCCAATGGAAGGTGACAAAGAGAAAAAAAAATAAAAATTAAGAGCTCCAGTTTCTGTCTGGAATGCCTCTAAGCCAAAGACCACCAGGAGAGGGAAAAGCGTCTTGGGGACAGCCACCTAGACATGCCTTTTTCTTATTTCCCAAAGTCTAGCCTACATCATTTGAATTTTCCATGTTTGCTCCCATTATGGGCTTTGGCAACTGCCTTGTGCTGGCACAGGGAATTCTGGTTCATCTGAGTCCAAGAGAGAAGCAGTAGGTATGAAGAAGGCCAGCACTGTTGGGTGGCACCAGGATCCAAGCCATGCCCCATCTCATACCACCACAGAATCATGACCTTCTGAAGTGACTGGAAACTCAAGGCTTTGAACTGTCATTTAAAGAGTTCTTTTGATAATCTGAACCAGTCACACATTCTCGCCTCCCTGAAATTTTGTGAGTAGAGAAGTATTCAAATTATAGAGATAAAGAATAATTACATTTTCCCTTCTGTACTGAAAAAGGAGACAACTTCTTAGCTAGCATAAATTTGTATAACTCTGATAAAGCTGAGACTTACACCAGGAACACGATCCTTATTAGTCTAGAAGGAAAGAAGCTAAGTATTACAAAATCTACCATTTTACAGAAAAACCCAGAGTAGCTTAATTCATTCCTTTGCTACAGTAAGCAAAATGAGTTTCACTTGCTGAGCTTGCCTGAACAGCAGCACCATGTTATGCTTTATACATTGGGAAACCTGTATCCTTACCCTGCCCACTTCCACCAAGTTGGTGACCATGACAACACTTGCAGAGTTTTCTTGCCAAATCATTCTCCAAAAATCCTTCACCGTCTCTTGCATTGGCCCTAGGGCAGGAGAAGAGTTAAAAGGACATCTTAAGAGAGTGTATTGGATGCAAATGACTTTCCAGCTGTTCCCCAGCCACTGCTCCATTCCCACAGGATCCTACTCTCCCTTTCAGAGCACCCCTGAGATTCAGGGTTACAGACACAAACAGCCTGGAGCTCTTTAAGAGATGAAACACCTCCTCTCAGGGTATTTAAGGTTCTAGCATGCCTCAAGCAGGTGATGGCTGTATTGTACAGAGCGGGACTGGCTCCAGGAGGCAATCTTGTATGAGTGATGGGATGTAGATGCACCCTATAGTGACTCTGTAATTAAGGCTCTATTGAAATTTCTACCTGATGCAGCACTAAAATCCATCCATTTCACACTATAATATTTATTAATTATGAAGGAGGAAGGGAATATGCAGAAATGAGCTCTTTTCTGAAGCTCTCCCAGAGGTTCCAGCTGCCAAACAGACGGTACTCACAAGATGTCTATTAGAATCCTTCTCTGACCTTGTTTTCTTCCTCTCTTCTACACTGTAGAGGAGATCTCTCCATGGACTCCTTTCACACACTCTGCCCATATTCCATCCCTCACATGCTCCACCTTGCTGTCTTCCCTATATCCATACATCATCAAACGCCAGTTTTATTCAAATATGGGCAGGGAAGTGGAGGGTTTGTTCTTTCAATAGGGACAAGCCAGTAATTAAGTCATAAAGCAAAATTTATTTACAGCATTATCTCTAGGATTATCACATTTGTAGGTAAGGAATGCACAAAATTGAGGACAAACGATGGTAGAAGTAGTAGTCATGGCATAAGAGTTTGTCCAGCAATGCAGAAAAACAGCATTCTGCTGTAAACAACAGGAGTAGGGAGGTTTGTCAGCTAACATGGACAGCCCTCAGCACTGAATTCTGTTGGGTTTTCTTTTTCTTTTTCCCTTAAGGCCTAGGAAACTCATCAACTTAGTTACAGAAGGTGGTGTTCAAATGTATTTCCTACAAGTTCCCAGTAACCAAAAAATTCATCAGTCACAGGCCTATTCATACTGCTGTCCCCAAGCAATTTCAGTCCAGAAGGTAAATCCAAGATCTGTAAAGTCCCTTTAGGTCTAATCTCATACTTCATGCACAAAGGACACATTATAGATTGTATTGCCACCTCGAAGTCTGTAGCATTTATCTTGTAGCTGATAGTTTGTGTTTGACTGACTGCCTTAAAGATTCCAGAACGTTCTCTATCCTTCCCTTTTGTGTCCATACACTAAGTTCTCAGACATTCCCCGAAAGAGGATATATTCCCCTATAAATAATACACCAGTTTGTAACAGCAGTGGTTTCTCAAATATTGAGACATACAAGAATGAACTTGCCTTGAGTTGCAATGTAATGGCGAGGCCGGTGGTACCCCTGGAAAAAAAGAAAACGTGATGGTCTGTGAGATCACAGGTCACACAAGGCACAACACATATTATGGACTTATTAGGTATCAACAACTACTGCACTTCAACAGGGAACAAACACCAGTTATCCAGCAGGTAAAGATTGGTAACTAGTTTGCCTTATGAGGTTTTAAGTGATAGCATCTCACCCAGGCTGAGTAACAGTATCTCCTCACGCCATAGAGAAAACAGGAACAGGGCAGTTTTCACTCTTTCCTCAAAGGAATCCAAATCCTGCAACTAACCTGTGGGCAGCTCTGAAAACTAACAGCAGAATGTGGCACCTCCTTGTTTGAAAAATAAGAAAGGTGTGCATTTGCCTCTGTATGAAATGCTGTGTGGTTTTGCTAGGAGTGTTTTTCATCCCTTAAAGAAACACTTCTGAATGTTGTCATGTTCCTAGGAAGGAGGAGTTACATACATGTTCATTTGATCACTCTGTGAGTGAGGGGGGCTACTTTTTGAATGTTCAATAAATCACAGACTGCTTTGGGTTGGAAGGGACCTCAAAGCCTGTCTAGTTTCAACCCTCTGCCATGGACATGGGACACCTTCACTAGACCAGGCCCCATCCAACCTGGCCTTGAACACCTCCAGGGATGGGGCTTCCACAACCTCTCTGGGCATCCTGTGCCAGGGCCTCACCACCCTCAGAGTGAAGAATTTCTTCCTAATGTCTGATCTAACCCTGCCCTCTTTCAGCCTGAAGCCATTGCCCCTTGTCCTGTCCCTGCCCTCCCTGGTGAACAGCCCCTCTACCACTTTCCTGTAGGACCCATTAAGCCCTTTAAATGTTAGTCTATAACATTAAAACAAGTCAATCTACTTATGCACCTCCTGCACTGCAACTTTGTAAGAAGTTGGTAAGACTCTGATATCTACTAGTGCTACCCATTTCCATGTACATCATTGAGCCCAATTGCACTTATGTCTGTGGATCTGTCAAACACAGGAAATCTCCATCTGTCCAGACTGGTCAGACAGAATAAACTGGAGACAAAGAACCTTCTCCCTGTCACAACACAATGCTTGTATAATCTTCAGCTGTCATTCATATCAGATCAGCAGTCTGTCCCTGTGTAAGGTGCACTGAATTCACAAGCAGACATGTCAGGAGGAGTGTTTGTCATAGAGGGAATGTCCAGGAGCCTTACGTCGATGTAATTGGCGTTTATGTAGTCAGAGTGAGGGTCCCCATCCAGCAGCTGCAGTCTCACTCGTGAATGATCATCTGAAAGAAGGAAAGAAAGAAAAAGTGACAGTAACGATAAAGAGGAGTTGCTAAGTGTTGTATTTAATCTCCTGATCTCTGAAAGCAGGTAATTGAATACACACAATAATAAAAAATGAAAGGGTATCACAGGCACCCCCCTCCCTACAAGCCCTTTCTTTTGTGTTTAAGATGTGATGTTTAGATCCTTCGGTTAGTGTTCTTTCATAATCTTGTGTTCATTAAATTCACTGTTGTCACCAGAACTCTGATAGAGCTTTTAGACCACAAATGCTGTTTGGTTTGAGGGTCATAGGATGGACTTTTGCAGGATCTATCTGCATTGCAAAAGCCATCTTCGTGCTTGGAAGTAACAGCTTCCCTGCCTTCACCTGAGCTATGGAAACTGAGGCAAGAGCTAAAAATGTCAGGACGAGGATAAAAGTAAATAGGTCGTGACAGAGGTATAAAAGATTAAGGAGGGTAAAATGGCAAAGGAAATCCTACAAATAACAAATGGGGCAGCCCAGAAAACTGAAAGGAAGCATTAAATGAAATCAAAGCAATGTTTCTTTATACAGCTCATGGCAGCAAAGTGGCATCAAGACAAAGTGCTAAGCAGTGTCAAAAGAAATAAATTAGAAACGTTCACATTTTTGAGGACGTTCAAAGTTACTTTAGGTAAGGCAATACAGTAACAGATATCAATCTTGCCACCTCCCAGGATACTCTACAGCTCAGGCACAGAAATGAACCACACCAGCACAGAACTAAAATCAACATCCTGGTTTTCCACCAAGGGAATGTTTTGCTCTTTCTTGGGAATGGCTGGTGCTGAGTTCTGTCACAGGAGGTACTCCATACACTGGGCTCCAGAGCCGATTTGGTCTGGCAATTCCAGCACTTGTCTGCAATTACTTGCTGCTTTTTAAGGGCTAATTGCTTGGTAAAGGCTACTGGGCTATAGATGTCACCGCTGGGCTCATTTTGAAAGGAATTTTTAAAGAAGTGTAATATCAAGTCCATTAAGTTTATTTCCTCTCTATCAGCTATATAGACCGTGGCTCAGCCAGTGAAGTGCTGATGTTTAGAAGCACTTTGCTAAATATGTGCTTATGCATGATTTACATTCAATTAAAATAAATCACAGCAATGAAACATAAAAATATGAGCTGTGATTCTACAGTAACTGAGTCAAAATGGTTTTAGTCATAACTTAATTAAATGTAGAATCAGGTAATAATTATGAAGACAGATTTGCATGCACTTCTGAAAAATGACTTTTCAATGTATATTAAATACTCATTTGCTTAAGGAAAGCAATGATTGTCATCCTTTCCATTCTTTGGCTATGATTTTCACAACCCGTTACTGTATTCATCAAATCCCGTATCAGCACTCAAAGAAGATTATGCAGGTGAATCCATCAAAAACTCTGCTGTATTTATATTAATAAGTATAACCTTTGTAGACACAGTGGAAGCAGGTATTGTGTTGATGTTGTTCCCAACTCTAAACAATTACCTGCACTCAAGGCAACTGCACGAGGAGTTGCAGTAAATCATGTGGTTACAGACATCAAAAGAATTTATACTGCAAGCGATTCACAAAGACAGACAAAGAGCTGATTAAACTGGACATCTAGATGAAATACAGAAAATCTCCCACAGACGATTTCACACTTGCAATTCAAGGCAGGAAACTAAGCTTGTTATGAATCACACAGAACAAAAGCAAAGAAAAAAACCCCCAGAGCTAATGGTTGGGAAGGGAACATTTACCAACTTCTCTTGTGATGCCACAATATAACAACGCTCTGAAAGTCTTAACATATTGCAGCAATACAACTAAAAAGCCATGAGACCAAAACCGACCCTAATGGCAAGGAAAAGAATTTCAGGTTGTTATTTTTTTCTAAAGTGGGACAAAGCCCCTGTCTATGCACAGTGTGCAGCTGAAGTGCTCTGAATAGCCCTCAAGGAAGAACCTGTCTCACTTCATTTAATAGAACCAAACTCTAAAATTAAGTTTCAGCTCTTTGAGCCACTCTCGAGTTAAAAACTTAGACAGGACGAATACCTCCTGAGGGAGGTAGATGTGAAACACTTGAGAGGACTGCAGAAGAGGTCTATCCATTTAAGGCAATCATGGATAAAGAAAAGATGCTCTGTAACTGTGAAAAGTAGTGCTGATTTTTCCCTTTAAGCCAAATATGGTTATCTCTGTGAAGAACAGTAAGGGGTGAAGAAATAACCATTGGAAATGAAGGGAGAAAAAAGTAGATAATCAGGTTTGGGTCCAATTATGTTTTGGGATCAAGTGAGAAATACTTTCATTTGAACTTTGCTTTGGGAGGAAAGAATTCACAATATTTCATTGCATAGTTTACAAAAATTAGATTAATTCCTGGGTGAGATTTATTTCTCTTATGAGTGTGAACAGCACAGCAAGAAAAAAAACTTAATCTCTGTATATGGTAAGTACATAAAATATTTATGATTTCTTAATAATTCCTTTAATATTTTTCATCAGTTGAGGAGGACAGTCTGAATAAAAGTTCATGAAATAACTTACCTTGTAAATCTCTTTCCCCGCCACAAATTTGAATTATTTTTTTGTTTGCTTTTCAAAGGAGAGGTGCAAAAAAACCCAGTGCAATTAATTATGCACCTGACAGGAATGATATTGTGCTTAGGTTTTTTTCATCTACAGACTTCAAAGGACTTGTTAAAGAGCAGCAAATGTCTTCACTATCTTCTCCCAGTGTTCAGACTTTCTGATTCCACACCCTTTCCACTGGACTACACAAGCCAAGCCAACAATGTACTTGGAACTCTGAAAATAAAGTGTTGCTCAACTCTTCTGTAAATTTATCATCTGTAGAATCACCATGAGTTACAAATGGATTACAAGAAACTTTAAAAATGGAAGAAGAAAGCAAAGAAAAATTGCATGTCTGTAACATTTAGGACTGCAGAAAATGGAAACATACTTTACCGACTGTATAAATGATTTTATTTCTCCCTGTTTACTACAGTCTGTATGCAAGTTAGCAGAACTCTACATTTGTATGAAGAGTACTTTGACTGAAAATTGGTCTTAAAACAGATTTAAAAAATGACAAGGATTTAACTGAAAAGCATTGTGCTCCCATTTTAGCACAGAAAATGTTATCATTTCAAACTTCTGTCAAAATTCCCATTAGCGATCATTTGAAATATCATTGCAATTTTTCCACATCTCATTTTGACACCAGCACTGGATTAATCTCACACAACTTTCGCCACCTAAATACTATGCAGCTTGTCTAAACTGGCTGTCAAGGTTCCCCACAAAGTCAATGGAGAAATATTTCCATATTTTGAAATTATCCAGAAATAACCCGGTTCTGGTACGAAAGGATGATTTGCCCTCCCAAGATAAGTTGTCCTCCACTTTCACTCCTTACTGGTCCTGGGCTGTGCCTTGAGAAATGGCTGACAGCAAGGTGTGATATAACCCATCCTGGCAGGATCATATACCACGGACACTGCACACACAAGCAAGAGTTTAGGCAGTACAGAAGAAATCATGGAATAGAAGTGCTTGGAAGACAAAACACTTCTAACTCCAGTACAGACATGTGGGTTTTCTTGATTCTATGCACTATCCTTGTCTGTGACAAGAAGTGGAGTCAACCTCAGAGCTCTGTCAAGCTCTCTCTGTTGCTTGTCTCTTCGAACACAAAACTCTGATTAATTCACAGTCTTCCAACCCAAACCATACAGTAGTCAGAGCACAATTGAAACAAAGCAAATTTCTCTAATGTCTCTTGTCTTCAATTCAATAGTTTTTAACAGACCATTACAAGACTAAAACCATGGTGCCCAAGATGCTCTATTGCAGATGGGAGGATGAGTCTAAAGTGGCACCAATATGATCACTGACCTCTTCTGTAATACTGTGCTCAGACTGAAAGGGAAAGCAAGCATGCTGCTGCAAGTCAAAGTCAAACACAAGCCTGTCTGTTTATGTCCTCAGCTCTCATCTGAGTTTTTACTCTCTTATAATGCACTGGATGTAAATCTGGACAAGATGAGGACAATAGAACCTGTAGAGCTTCTGGATGTTTTCTCTTCTGTGCAATGGGTTCAGCTCAACTGACAAAAGCGCAACATCCCTCCCCTAAAAACCACCTACTGATGTGCTTTGAAGGCCTCAGTATCTAGGCCCTAAGGCAAATTTAGATCATTTTGTTTGAGCACACAAAAGGATACACTACCTTCCTTTGCCCCCTAAAGAAAAATCTTGCATCTCCACAGCTGTCTTTGTGTTTACAACTTTTAAATCCAAGGTGCAGGAGCAAAGCTCATGGACTCTGACAACATAATAAGAAGTTTGAGTAGAACAGCTTCCTCCAGCATGGCAAATCTGTGCAATTACAGTGCATCTTTCCACCATCAACAGTGGATTTCTGTGGTCATACAGACCCCAAATGAACTCCTCAGCTTTTTCATTTCTCAAAAAAACCCCTATGTGCCAGGGAACCTTGAAAAGCTGAGGTTTAAAGCATGGGAGAGCTCAGGGCTCTCCTTCATCTCCCTTCTGTGAACAGATTAGCCTCATCTGCAGTTCTGGTTTGCAAATGTACAAACAGCAGCTGTTGGGGCTGGCAGTAAGATCTAGGTTTTCATAGAGAGGCACAATGTTAATACAGCCCTGGGAAAGCAGCAAGCTGAGTAAAACAGTCCTGTAAGTGTACTATTACCCACAAGGCCATAAAGACAAGATCCAATCTGCTGTGATTCACTGAGCAATGCTACTTACAAACCCACACCTCAACAAAAATCTAAAGCAGTGACAAAAGTTAGATGAAAACCTGACTTTTCACTTCACGCCCCAAAAGGCATGGGGCACCTTGTTCCAGGAGTGGTGAAATGACAACTGTGGTTAAATAAATAATGTTAATTGCCATTTTCAGACTTCTACTAAATAAACTGCATCCTCCAGGTTTTACCAGCAATTACAATTCTAGTACAACAAAGCAGCTAAGGGTCTAATCGTTTTCCACCTTCCCTCCTCTGCTCGGGCATTTGCTGCCCACTGAGCACGATTTGTGTTCATGATCTGCCCAGAGGGAACTCCTCTCCTGCCATTGTCAGCTCTGCTGTTAATCCTCTGTTCTGGACCCTGTCGTTGCCTTTGCTCAGTTGCCCCACGTCATCCATCAGCCGTGGCTGGCTCAAGGCAGCACCAGTGACCCCACTGATAATTTCCCATTGGCTTTACAAAATGTCTGATGAACGATATGCTCCTTCTTCAGGCATCCTCCCTTCCCTCTCTCCAGCCTCTTCAAAGTAAAGCAAGAATTTTTCTCCATTTTATCACTCCTTACAGCATAGTACTAAATCCTCCTTGTTGTCCTTCAGAAGAGCTGATGTCTCCTCCTCACACTCTTTGTTCTGATATATATTTGAAGTGAAGCAAGCCCACTCATCTTTGTTATTTACCTTCAACTCTCCTGCATCCTCCTTTGCTTTCACTACCATTCTTGCTTTATCTATGTTTGTGTACCCTTCTCAACCCCATCCTGAAATCTTTCCTAACAGCCCTCAAACTTGAGCTTCTTTTCTGATGTTTTATACTCCACAGATACTTTTTCTTCAGCTTTGATTACATTTTGCATTCTCTTCTTCAAGTGCATCACCTCTGATATGTATTGCTACTGTGTTTATATTTATAGCTAAAAGGCTAACATCACTCTTCATCAGGCAACAATTCATCTTTGTGAACACCTTCCCTTTAGATAATATCCCGTTTATCTTCCTTGATTTTCCTTCCTTAATTTCTTCTCACGTTTCACTAGGACTTCAATGTTTTCTTTGTGATCACCTTCAACATAAATTACATGGTGGCTGTTGCACACAGTCATGTCTCTTTCTTCCTTCACTTTTAGATTTCCTCACAATCACACAGAGAAACAGAGTCTTTCATGTTTCCTTCCTTATATCACATTGTGGCACTTCCATCTTCCATCCAGTGTGTAGTTGGTATAGCTGGACGGTTCATCTGCTCTAGACTAATTGTATACACATGGAAATGGAACCTCTCTCCAGAGGTATCTCTCTTATCCACTATGAACACAGGAAGCTTACAGGGAGGCAGGACTTTTAGACAGCTGAAGGGAGATGATTTTCACACTTACTGAAATACTCCAGGACTATCACTCCAATTTTCCACATGGAGAAACAAAGACTGATGGAACCAGTGACCTAGTCATGACCAAGGCAGTAGATGTGGGATCAGACTGGGGCTCACAAATTTCTGATCTTTGGTTTCTTATCTTTACCAAGGGGACCCCTGAAGGGGACCAGCTCAGGCTGGTCTATGCCAATCCCCCATAAGTGTTGCATAGCATTTTAGAATTGTTTACCTTTGAGGTCATCAAGCCCAACTGTTAACTTCGCACTGCCAGGTTCATCACTAACCCAAGCCCATAAGCACATGGATCATTTCTTTCAAGTCTTACAAGACAAGTAGTTATGTGGAGGATGATCTTTCTTTGTGGCCAAGGTGCCTTTTATTTTTAACTCTTTAGTAAGGTCTGTTTGTTCTACAGGAAATACATATTTAACCTGAGAAAAAATACAGTACTAAATATACCTCTCAGCATGACTTAATTTTAATCTTATAGAGTTCTGTAGTTAGTTCTATCTACTCTTCTGTAGACAGAGTTCTGCAGACAAGACTGTGCAACAGCCACCATGTAATTTATGTTGAAGGTGGTCACAAAGAAAACATACAGATTCTGTAGACTATCCAGTTGTGATAATCTATAGCATTTTAATTTATATTCTTATTTCTTTTTCTGATGGTCTCAGGCCTGGTTTCTCCAACTTGATGCTGGTCAGCAGCCCTTCTGCTGCTGAGCAGAAAAAAAAAGAACAGCATCTCCCAGTCATTATAAGGAATAAGGAAACGTTGGGGTAAACTGCCTGGGGAGCTTGTGGCAAGCTCAGCTTTGGAGATCGTTAGGAAGAGGCCTCACAAATACCTGATAAAAATGACAGAGGTGAATCTAGTCTTGACTTGGAGAATAAAGCTGACCTAAATGGTTTTATGGAGTCCTTCACTACCCTGCAGTTCCACGATATATCAATATTCCTCTGACTCAACAGTAATTGGTTATTGAAAGAAGTAAACCTAAGAAGCTTTAGTGCATTTTCAGCTGCCTTATTGTGATTCTGAAGCAGAAGCTAAGCTTGTGCCACACATCAAACCAGCTCTCTGGGGACAAGCTCCACTGGTTAGGAGACCACAAGTTAGGAGAAAGTCTGACCTCTGATACATATCTAACAATCTGATACATCTGCATCTTCTTTTGTGCTCCTGTTCATGGCACTGAAGGCTCTGGTTTATGTAGCAAAAATGGACAGAAAATGGGCATCATCACCCACCACACAAATCTGACAAAAGGATTTAGCCCTTAAATTACAAGTATGAAGCACAAAGAAAAGCAGATAGAAAAGGTATAAAAACACCATAATGACAAAGCAATAAGAAAACTAAAATAAAGTAAAAATCTCACAGAAACGCAGCCTGGAACAGACAGATTGAACTACTGAAGGCCCAGCACTATAAACTGTATTTTAGTGAGATCCTCAAACACACCCTCTTCCACAGGTTGCATACAAAATCTTACAGAAAGCTCAGTTTAATGTGAATTTACACCTACAGGAGATTATGTTTCCATATCTGTTCTTATTGCGGTTTTCATCTTCCTTGGCTGTATCCCAGGATGCTGTCTGCCCCTCGGGTAGTGCCTGCAAAACAAACAATAACAGGGTGTTTGTAAAAATCTGGCCAATGCCTTCAGGTGGATTAAGATTACTGAGAGAGGCAAAAATAAAGGCACTGCATTTGACTAATTCAGTAGTCAACCAAGCAAACAGCTGGTCTTGAGGAAAAGGCACATCTACTAATGCACAAAGCAGAGCTTGGTGTAGACCGTTTGCATCTCTTGACTTCTGCTGGCAAAGAATCACTTTTCCTCCTGCTACTTCAGATACAAAAGGATCAGGGGAATTTGTTTCTGGCTGAAGTGTCACAGGTTAACCTCATTTCTCCCTGTAGAACAGAGTTTGTGGAGATTACACATAGATACACATCTAAAAAAATCCTGGTGGCTGGAACACAGTGCTCTGCCTTTCATATTTCAGAAAACAGAGTGGTTTCACCTATGTCTGTATTAATAGTGGGGTGATGAAATACAAACCACTAACTGGTTTTCTCTGGGGGAAATTAAGAAAGCTCAGGGGTTTGATCACATGTAAGGAAGAGAGGCAAAAAGAGGTTAGACATGTCCATGAAGTATGAAAATAAATGGTAATTTTCTTAAAATCTGCTCTTCTAGTTGAGAAAGGATGGGGTAAGTAAACAGCAGCCCACAGAGATGTGTAAACCCCACAGCTTGGCCCTACAACTACTCTGAACACACTCAAATGAGCTGCATTCCCCTCAAGACACCTCCAGGAAGGGTTTTCAAGGCAGAGCCAGTTGTCAAAAGGTCTGGATGGAGGGTGGTCCTGCCTTCCTTGGACTGCTGTAAGCAGGATGATCCCTTTCCCTGCCTCAGGACAGACAGAGACATCAGCACAGGCAGATCAAAGCATCAGTGCTTTCCGCTGCAACAGCAATGGCACTGGCTCCCTGGGTACCACCAGTGTGGCAACGGGATGGAAAGCCAAGATCCACTGTCAACCACGTCCAGGCTAGGCTGGACTTGTGCCAAAAACACAGCTGAGAACCACAGCTCCCACCAGATTTCCTCACTAGATCTGCCTCCTCCAAGATCTACTCTCTAACTTGATCCTACATAACTAAAACCAACAGCAACATTATAAATTGTATTATTTATGGTCCCTGGGGAATTGTGGGGTTTTTATACTGCAATCATTGCAGAATTGTATCTGCCTTCGCTAGCAGCGGGTAGTTTGACACAGCTGTGCTAGAAAATGAATTTATACTCATCTTCACAAGCCATCCAGGTCTATTACAGTGCCTGAATGCAATAGCAGAGAGACACAATTATTAGGATCTACAACACTGACATTACAATTAAACTTAATATGAGCAAACCCCTGGCAGACCAGATCGCTGTGAATTTCTCCCAAAGGGGTTCCAGGACGGAAAATGTCAGGCACTGCAGCACTGCCAGGAGCATTGCTGACAAAAGACAGGGACAGTGAGTTCCTATTCAAAAGCCCAGGAGAAAGAGTAATAACCCTGTAATTGGTGAAGGCTTTGATCACACATATATTTCCTTTACAGACAGCTGTTTCCAAATAGCAGCTCATCTCCTGAGCAAAAAAAAAGAACAAAAAACAAACAAAAACCAACCAACAAACACACATGCAACAAAAAAAAAAATCCCTGAGTAAAAGAAAAGAGGTGAGGAAGGTTCGTTTTCATCTTCAAAGACTGAGGAAAAAGGTGCCTTATTTTTCTACTATTATCAAATTACAGCAGATTGACCAGAGAATGCAACAGTCATTAGACATCTAATCACAGCCATCTGAAAGGAAAAAGAAAAAGAGAAAAAAAATAATTCTCATGACTTGCACGTGGGAGAAGCTATCTTGGCCAAAGAAAATACATTCAGGTCCAATAAATCCCTTTTCAACAAACCCTATCCTTTCATGTGATTTGAACATAAAATTCTCCATTGAAATTGATGTTTTTATATTTGCCTGATATAGCCTCCGAAGATTTAAGAGTCCAGGATTTTTTTATCTTACTCAATACCAAAGAAATCTCTGCTTTTCACTGAACTATCCATCTCTGCAGAGAGGAAGCACAGCTCTGGCTGGTGAGGAACACAAACTGCCTTTGCAGAGGTGTACCTTATATCCCCTACTTTTATACACACCAGATGAATAAACTGGAGTAACTGCATGTACACGGGTGGTATGGCAAAAAAATTCTTTCTGTCAAATCACTGAAAATGCAGCACCATGAAAGAAAATTGGATTAAAATACAGAGGCAAAAATATCAATTATAATCCAGAAAAAGAGGTGCAGACCTAATGTCTGTTCCTTTGGGTTTTGTTTGTCCAATGAATATCTCTATAATAGCTAAAAGGGTTAATATTTCTCTTTCTCTCTCCGTTATCAGCAAGAGTAAATCAGGACAGGTCACTCAGGCATTGGTATTCGACCCACATCTCACAGAAAACATTCCCCCTTCTTCCTCTAAGAGCAAAATTTCAGTCTTCAAAAATACGGACTTGTTTTTTAGGCTTTTTCACTTTTCTTCTTTTAGAGAAATTCTGTGAACTTTAGACTGAAATATCCTCCCAGAAGTGGAATTTCTGTTACAATGATGCTTTTTAAATTAAATTGCCTAATTTTTATTTGAAATTTCAAGGATAGATGTCTAGAAGTCAGCTTCATCTCAACGGAGCTTTCTAAGCACCATGGCCCAAACATAACTGAAGTGATCACATTAAATTGAGGCTTATTGCAAGCCAATTTAAATTCCCAATGGATGCATTTAGTTTGCTGTTTGTTTTTAATTTCAATACAAAAACTTGAATCATTCATCTGCACCGATCTACCCCAATGCTGCAGCATTGCTGCCAAAGGCAACAACATCAATTAAAAGCTGTGCTGCTCATCTCAAAGCCTGCCATGAGCCCTGTCCCTCTCCCCACAGACACCACCTCTCAACAGTGGTGGAGAAATGATTCCCACAACTCTGCTGAGATCCATGGGTAACAACTGCTTTGGATTAAAAAAGAACCACAACCAAACCTGACAAGAAATATCTCAGCCAGTTCAGTTTCCCACTCCAGTTCATACCAAAGCCACGGGCCAACAATGTCCAAGGACAGTGTCCACAGTAAGTGCCAAATGCTTTGCCAGGTCACATCAGAGCCTGAGGCACAGAGGGAAGATTTGCAGCCAGGCAGAACTGAAGGGGTTAAAATCCAGAGGTGACTTCAGTAAGCTGTGGACTCTAGTACAAAGATGCTTGAGGAAGGAGACACAATATCCAAAATAAGGGTCTCGGTAATACAGTACTTCAGTGACTTCCTAAATCATAGTGGAAAATGAGTTTGGATATCTAAGCTGAATATCTCTGTAGCCAATAACTGGTGCTTGCAGCCAGTCTGTGGGACTCATCCTGAGCTCACAGCAAATGAGTGCTGGTATGTTCTGGAAGAGCAACAGGTGACTTTAAACTTGTCCTGTTTAAACATTCATGGCTACACCCAATCCCAAGCAGTGCTATATCTACATCCAGTGCCAGCGATAGACCTCTCCTCTCTTGTGGTCCACACATTTTATTGCTCAAGAAAGGCAGCAGCCAAAAAGGCCCAAATCCCACTTTGGCAGAGCCACTCACATGGCAAGTGCAGACAGACTCACATGGTCACAGGCACAATTATCATCCACTTCACACTAGCAGTGACATCACTTACACAATCACATCCTGGTTTTCCTCACTGTGTGGGGTTATGTGCAAGATGCAAGCACCAGAACTGTTTTTCTAGATGCTCTGGGTAAAACATGCTGCTCTAAGGGTCTGTAGGTGAAGGTATATGTCAAACAAATATCAAATGCAATTTCCAGGTTACTCAGCAGAGATGAGAATTTACAGAGGTAAGAGATTGCCACGTGTGACTGATACACTCCAAAGTGATTTTTCCTGAAAGTAAAATTATTTGGTAAAATGTCACTAAATATGCTGTAAGTTATGCTATCAATTTGAAAAGTAAGTAGAAAATCAGTGCCTTTGAAGAAAAAAACATATTTGGAGGTGACACTGATATCAGTGTATGAAAACACATTTTAAGAGAGACATCAAATAAAATCTTGGGTCTTTCCTTTTTTTAAAGCTTTATCAACCATTCTGCAAAACATTTCCAAAGCCAGTTTTGTTTTTTTTTTTCCTCCAGACTCCAGTCTGATCCATCACCCTCAGCCAACCAAAACCTCCTCCTCCAGGAGCTGTAAGACCCCTTGAAACCCTCCTCACATTTCTGGTACTGCTGGTGGTGGCTGGAAGCTATTTGGAGCTGAAGTGCTGCCTGTGTCCTCTGCTCTGACACCTAAATTCCACCAAATAAATATATTTATAAATGCTATTTCAGGCAATTACCACCCACTGAAGAGTAGAACAGCACATGTGATTTGAGAGCTTGTGGCATTCTCCAGGCTGTTTCTTGTAAAGAAAGGAATTATGCAGCTCTATATAATGTCATCATCATTATATACGTATGTAGACAGCACTTTCTGGGAAAGGCAGAACTTGTGGAGCTGAAAGTTGCATTGACATTTTTCATGCTAATGTGTTATTTGGATAATTACCAATGCCAGTGCCAGAAAATTACATATATGCCAGCACCTGTTTTCTTCTTCAACATCAAGAACTAGATCTTAGGGCATCTGTAATTGAGCTGAATGTAGTTTTGGGTAATATTCATGGAAATGGAGGCCGTGGTGGGGGTGGGGGTGGTGCAAAGTAAATCTCCTCAGAGAATTATTACCCTTTTTCAATATTAAACAGAGCTCTTTATATAGATAGCTTAATTAGCACACTTGATTCTGGGGCATGAGCAACTAGACCCGGTTAACATACAGTTACCAGGAACATTTGTTATGACAGTCTTTGATGCCATCTGATTAAAGAAGTACTCCCTGGTGAGAACCAGGAAAAGATTGCTGCTCAATTACAGCAAAACCCAGCATCAATGATACAAACTCCACGGACTCTTACTTGCAGGGTGCAAAAGTGAGCTGCTTCCAATAAGCAACTTCTTTTTCACAGCTGTTATGTTATTTTTAAGTAGTTCTAATGCCACTATGCATATTAATTGCTTATTGCCTTTCCACAAGCTTACTACATCCACTGTAATTATCGCTTGCTAGGGCAAAGTCTCACATGTTTGATGCTATTTCATTCCCTCTTCTGTTCTCTCTCCTCTAAATGTTTACTTCTCTTCCAACTCCTCCCCAGTACCATGTTTCTTCTTGTAACTTGGAGCTTACTCTTTGCTTCCCTCCTCACATGGAGTTGGGAGAGCACATCAGATGAACATAAGCTGAGACAGAGGTTTGAGCACTCTGTAAAACTCCACCTTCATTAAAGCCACCCGAGGCTCCTGCCTTTGCCTTTACATTTGTGCATTCAGACCATTATGTTGTTTTATTTAATTTCATCAATTTTATTACTTAATTTCGTCAATTGTTATAGGGTATCTGGAGCCTCACAAAATGCTCAAGGAAAAGCCCTGCTTTTCCTAAAGCCTGGCTTGCACTGTCATCAACAAAAGCACATTACTGTGGGCCTATAGGACCAAAGTTTTCCACTGACTTCAGCACCTGTTAAATATTTACTATCTGCTCTTCACAGGAGATGGGGCAGATGCTAACGGATGGGCACAGTGTTGCTTTCTTATTTGCTGTAGTAAACTCCTCCTCATTGGGCTAGAGGACAACCAAACATTGCTAGTGCTGTAAAATGCTGTCCCTTGTAACAGAAGGGAGAAAGAAAAGGATTAAGACTGTAAATGAAATAAGAAAAAGAAGCTCTTAAGGACAGTGATCCTCCCCTGCAAGCCCAAATCCTTTATGACTGCAACCGCTCTACTTACTCATGTGAGCGCAGGTTCCTCTCACCTCATACTCCTCTTTAAATCCATAGCCCTGTCCTCGCTTCATCTGGGTGATGTGCTGCAGCAGGTCGGCCACTCGGATGGCTGGCTGGAACTGTCCCCGGGGGTAGGACATTTCCACCGGCTCACAGCTCCGGTACGGGTGGGTCTGGATAGTCAGGGTTGGCTGGGTCATCTCTCCATGGCTACTGTCTGTTTTAAAGACAGGGAGGCAAAACAAGCTTTCACCTATCTGGTAGTTCATTCTCCTCCTTGCTCTGCTTGTGTATTTGCTTCTCAACCACCCCACAGGCTGGTGCAGGCAAAAGAAAGTAAAGATATAAGTAGGAAACACACGCTTGCCTACGGCTGCCCAGAGCAACTAAATCACTCTTGCATATTTTTTGTGCCAGGAAGCAAACCCAGAGAGAAGGGAAACAGAGTAAGTGGCCTGTTGGGTGATGAGGATACAGCACACACAGCGAAACTGCGCGTTTCGTAAGGGTGAGCACCGCATCGGCTCCAGCCGAATTACGTACCTTGCTGCAGAAACCTGCAAAGAACACGACAGAGAGATACATGCAGACGAGCCAGATAGTCAAGCAGGATTGGGGCTGTACAGTATGAGATAACTGAAAGGAGCCCAAGTTAATAGCAAACAAATTATTAGCATTTCAAGTAAGTCACATGAGATGTTACAGGCAAATTAAACTGCTCTGCTAGTTCAGACCTAAAATTTCCATGTCAATTACAAAGATGTAATATTATCAAAATGATAAACCAGCATAAAAAATACAGTTCTGCATGCAGAAACTTAAATTTCAGATAGGTAAACTTAACAGAAAAAGTTTCTCTTTCAAATAAAGGGATTAAAAAATATCTATGTCTATGCAGATGAAATTGTAACCTCTTACATCCCCAGCCAAACTCTCTATGCACAAAATAAATATTCCTGCCAAACTAACAGAGAAGAACTTAAATAACCAAACAAGTGACTGTCACAAAAGTTATTTTTAAAACAGAAGCCCTGATTAGATGGAAAATTTAGTTTCTTATCTACCAGAGCTGAGAAAATGTAAAGAGTTGGCCAAATAAACCATTGTTTTTTAACTACAATTACAAGCAGCACAGATATTTGGGTTATTTTGCACATAGAGTCTGCATTAATTTTTCTGGTCCTACCCTGAACCAACAACCTGTTATCAAACAGAATTTCATCTCCCTCAGACTGTTCATAAAAACCCCTGTATGGCTGCATACACAGGGCTTATTTCTTACAGAAGGCTTGCTGACAAGTGCCTAAACGTACCCCTCATCAGCAGCACCACAGTTGTGTTTTCGAGGGGATAAAGAATAAATAAATCAAATTGCAATTTCAGGGTGATTTTTGTGAGGCAGAAATATGGCCAGAGTGCTACTGCAGACACTGATATCCTTGAGAAATCGCCGTGGAGTTTTGATCAGAAGCGGCTCGGACCTCTGCCGTGTTCCTTGCTGCAAAGTGGGGGGGGGGCAGACGGACAAGGGCATCGCGCCGCCTTCCTGGCAACTGGCGAAGCAACACCATGGCAAAACATGACAAATAATCCTTAGCTGGTTTGCTGTTGTATTTGGGGAAAGATATCAAGACAGGCATATGCTCTGTTTGGAAATTGCAGGACTGTGAGAAGGAGAAAGCAATGACAGCCGTGGACCCTGCCGCAGGGCAAGCAGATCTCTATGCGAGATAAATAAGTCAGAGATGCTGAACGCATCTTGCTTCTTCTGAAATACATCAGCACAAAGCGATCATCTGCCCTGGCCACTAGGCTACTGAATTCCAGGATTTCTGATTCCCAGGATCTCAGAAACTTAGCCACATTCCCAGGACACTCAGAGATTTGCAGAGCTAGGGCTTGACTGAAGCAACTCTCACATACAAAATGTGAATAAATTTGGGATTTAAGGAAGAGTAACATCCAAAGCGTTTGTATAATCATCCCTAATGCTCCGACTAATGACAGTGTGAGAACTCTGAACAGAGGGAATTTCAAGGCTTATTAATTCCCCTAGTTGGATTCACTTTCCCAGTGCATCTTTCCTCCCATATTCCCTATTAACCTCCTGTAATGGAGAGGAGAAGATTTTTATCGCGGACCATTTCCAACAGACGTACTATGCTTAATTTTCCATCATTAAGTTTAATACAAACCCAATTTCACAATTGGCTTCTCTGAGGAACCTACGAGTAGGGCCACATTTTTATCAGCCCCAATTAAAAAACATTATGATGTCCCTATTCGAGAGGGAGTCTTAAACCTAATGTGCGGTTCTGGTGCTAATACAGTGAGGGTACCCGCAGAGCGCAGGCTACTGGTAACGTGTAGCTCAGAGCAGTCATCTCCTTTGCAGGCAATTATTAATTTCTCTCATCATCAGACCCTTCAATTTGGGTGTACTTGAGTCTCTTCTTCTAGAGAAGTATCACAGGGAGAGATGAAAGCCAGAAGGGTGGTGTCCCTTCCTTTCCAGAGCAACTTTCTTTGAAGTAGGTGTCCTTGTTATGGATCTGGGACTAGAAGCTGCTCAGCACCAAAGAATGATCTGAGACTGACCTTTCAGTTTGTAGTGGCAACCATGCTTCTGCCTCTTTGTTCACACAGATGAGAAATGGTGTAAAAGCCACAGCTCTTGCAGCATGGTCCATGGCACTGCACTGTCTGTATGTCTCTCACCCCAGAGTTTCTGCTTAAAGTATCACATAATTTAGGTTGTCCTACTCTCAACCCAACGAGACACAGAGCTCAGACCAGGGAGAAGATGACCTCCTCTCAAAACAGTGACAAATGCATCTTTAATGGCCTCTGTACCACCAGAGGAACACACGTACCCGACATCTGCACCACTCAGGACAGCTGGCCATTATTCTATCCCGTCCAAGGAATGAGTGGTGGGGCTCTTATGGAGAGAAACTGGTATGTATGAGGTGAGCCCAACATTCAGATGTTCTGCTAATAAAGCCTGATGCAGGAAACATTGTTCCTTCTCTGTCTAATCACACGGTGAGCCTGAACCAAAGCATGGTTAATGAGGCACTCAAGCAAGGCACTGCACCTTCCCTCAAGACGTGCTGTTTGCAGCAGTTCTGTGAGCAATTCTAGGTGCAGGTAGGAGGGGAGGTAGCAGCACACTGATCTCTCACTAGGACAATCAACCAAGAGTCTTTGGAGGGCCTGCAAACCAGCTTTCCTTTTCCTGCAGGTTGCGGCCATAAAGCACAAGTCATTCCTCCTGGCACCATTATTACTGGAAAAGACAAGAAAAATACCAGCCCCTCAGCAAAGTTAAGTTTCTGCTTCAGTTGTTGCACAAAAGACAAGTCACAGCAGATTTCCAGAGTCCTTTCCTTACATCCTGTTCTCACAGACGTACGCCCATTGCCTTGCAAATGAGGGTGGGTTTGTAGGACAAATATGCCAAGACCTTCACTAGGGTTTTGGCAGTGCCTCTAAAGCATGTGTGCCATTTATGAGTTTTCAGTGGGAACAGCAAATCAAGAAAGTAAATATACTGAACAGAGTGGTGCATCAGGGTTTTTTTGATTATATTTCACATGTACATCTTATTTCTAGTCCCATGTCCTCATTTTGTTGATAGGAACACATAACACCCTATTTCATTGCATATCAAAGACGGAATATGGCTCCAAGAAATAATCCAAATTAAAACATTTCAAGAGATGGTGATTCCATTCTGACCCCCAAAGTTGTGGCAATGGCTAATTACCCTTGCTGTCTAAACATTTCTTAATTGCAATTTGATTTTGCTTAGCTTCAACTTGCAGACAGTGAATCTTATTATACCTTCTGTTAGATTAAAGAGCCCTCCGAGAATTTGAAATCTTGACCCATGCAGGCACTGATCAAATCACGTCTTCAGTTTCTCTTTGATAAAGTAAACCAATTGAGAGCTTCTGAAGTCTCATTAGGGCTGGCTGTTCAGGGCTCTGGCTCCATCCTGGAACCATTTCCAATTTTCCACAGTGCAGCTGTAAATAAAGCAGGTATTCTGCATGTTGCTGGAAACATGCTGTTTTTAAGAGGGTCATTTCTAATATTAGCAGCTCCAATAGCAAAATACATTGTTGGCTTGATTTTTAACTCCTTTTAGTGCAACACTCTCACTCCTTGGACCAAGATATTTGTTGCCAACACAGATATTTTGATTTCTGGAAGCTGGCACTTTCATTATCAGCCTAGGAGTTCACAGAATGCCCTGAAATTTTGAACAGGATTTTAAATCAATGATTCATTGGCTATCACATAACTGGCCTGACTGGGAAACTCTTCAGGCATCTCAGCTTATCTGTTTAGGGTGTAACTGCAGATAATGGAATTTAACAATGTTGATTTTCCTTTTAATATTCACATACTCTCTAGCTTACGAAACAGTGCTTCTGCAACTCTCTTTGCTAGAGAACTAATCATGAACTTGCTGAAGACTCTGAGGTCTTACTCTGCCATGAGAACAATAACGGTATCCAGCATGCAGAGAAAACGAGGAGCAGAGGCCAGGTAGGGGTATCTTCCCTGTCTGATGAGCAACCCTGAGGGTGAGATATTATTGCCTGCCTGCTGCCACAACACCTTGCATTATATACTTGTGCTACTACCCAGACAAGTAAAATAAATATGTCTCCCTCCACAGAAAAAACTGATAAACCTCTCCATAGATGTCACAGATAAGATGAAGAACAGCTGAGAAATTAGATTCCTAGTCTGGAAGTGGCCCTGTACGATCACCCCCTGAGCAACATCCCACTAAGGCTGCTGGGAGGGAACCTGCTCACCCAGAGCAGCTCTGGGGGTTAAAACTTTACAGCCTTTTATATGTGCCATCTCCTTTCATAAATACAGTCATCTTAGCCTGGGCAATAGATATTTGGACATAGAGTATGATGCTGCCTTCTGACCAGAAAACTAACCTATGCCTTAAGATACTACAAGTACCATAGTGTCTCAAGTAATGTGGTGTCTCATCTCACATATGCAGAAAAGTTTCTTTCAAAACTTTTGCTTGAATATCCACAAATTCCTCTGGTGTCTGAAATGACAGGCCTATCATCTCTGTTTATATTTTTATTCTCTTAGCCTTGGCAAGTGTGTAACACGGTAAGACATCCTTTGCACAAAATAAATTATATTTTGAGTAGTGTTTGTGATGGATTTAATTACACACATATCCAGTCTCTCTACACTAGAGTAAGGGTTGTCAATTATTTGACATCTTCCAAGGATGACTACAGCATGGTTAATATCTCTTCCTCTTACACTAGGGATACAGTACAAGCTGGTAAAATTAATTTGCTTTTTGTGTGCATCAAAGCTTTATTATATGATAAATATCCAGCTATAATATGCTATATGCAACACAAACGGTATGGCAAACCAGAGTCAAAACATCATTTGTCTAATGATATCAATTGAGGTGTAAAAAGGCACATTCCTAACGAAAAGCCTTCTGACACCAGGTTTTGCAGAGAATAGAGGAAGCATCTTTCATTCCAAAAGCTATGAAGCAGCCACATGTACATTATAATAATAATAATAAAGAAAAAATGCTGGAGAAATGTTATTTGGAGAAAGTAATTTTCTCTAGATTCTAAAGAGATTTTCAAGAATCGCTTGGTAAGCACCTTACACAAGTGTATTCAAATCTTATCAAAATTATTGCATACTTTATTTTTTTCATCAGCTAGTGTAGAAGAAAAGCCACTTCACGATGCAAGAAAGATGCTTTGGTTTGGTGGGCTAAGGCTTGGGACTACGGGGTACATACCTAACAGTGCGACTCTTCAAATGGTTGTAGCTCACCAAGACTAACCTCCCTTTGCCTCCTGGGTGCGAAGAGGCTGTCAGACCTACATACCTACCTTTGTTCATTAGTGCTGAGAAACTGGTGGGAACTTCAGAAACCAGAAACCACTGATCTCTGGGAGAGGGAGATTTCCAAGCTGCCTGATCATCTGCAGGCCGAGTGAGGTGTAAGAGATATTCAACTTGAGGAACAGCCTACAAGGGCATGTACCTCCACTGCCCATTCCACTGCAAGCCAAGGTAAGCATGGCAAATGGTGAAAAAGTTTCTCCCACTGGTCCTGAGAGGCTGACATGGCATGGGAAGCTACAGATACAACTGGAAAGATCAAGCCATTGACTTTCAAGCTTTTGGGGCATAAAAATAACTCATCCTACAATTTAAAAAGCCAGTGATGGTGACACTAATGCAGCAACATCATCTTAGTATCTTTTTAGTTCTTTAGATTGTGGATAAACCCGCAGCAGATTGATTAGGCATGGACAAAAACCCATCTAAGCTACAGGAGACTGAAATTAGAGCAAAGATTCTAAGCACAAGCCAATTTTTTTTGTGAGACTTTAGGACAACAACCTTTCTCTGCTTGTTCTGCCCTTGCAGTTTCTCCACAAGGAACTAAAGGCATTGTAGTCCTCATCCACTCTGGAGGGCAGCAAGTCTTCATGTTAGGTTCCTCTTGAGTAGTTGAAATGTGAACAAGGGTAAATGTCCTTACATACTGCCAGGAGATGTTGCAGGATGCAAGGGAAGGAGCTGCTGGGTCCCCTGAGGAGGCTGCTCTGATGAGATCTGCTGAACATCTTTGAGAGCTACTGGCCATGTGCATTTTCTCCAAAAATAACTTCTAAGGTTGTAGTTACTTCTTCAGGCTGCACAGTACTGGTAGAAGATTGGCCCCACTGAAGTGCTAAAAATAGAGAAATCTACCTCCTTTGTTTGTTAGCATTAAATATTCACTTCTGTAGTGAAGCAGCTTGGGCAAATCATATAAATCCAGAAATGCCTACAACTGGAAGAGAAAATTACAGAGCTAAAAACATGCATTACATAAAAAAGTATTAATCAGGATGGGATAGGGTAGATGCAACACAAAACCTCTTTATATCTTACTATCAAAGATCATGTCAAAGGTAAGCCTAGGTATTCATCCACTATTGCAGGTACAGAACATCTCTTAGCAGAAGGCATAACAGATGGGAACAAATAGCACTGAACTGCAGGTAGTGCCCAAAGATGGGTATCAGTAGTGGGATGGCTGATGCCCTTTTTAAGATCTCTTTTTCTTTCCCAGGAATGAATATTAATAAATGTCAAAAATTAAAGATATTTTGTTCATACAGCAACACCCAATGTCTAGTGAACCTGCCCAAGACGACAGGTTTTCATTTGTCTTCAAGTCACAAGACAGAAATTTCTTCAATGCCAAAGGCTGTTTCACAGCACCTGCAGCTGCTAAACTCAGAATTGGGGGGTGGTTGGGGGGCAGTGTGTGTGATCAGCCTGTGTAAACCATGTCTTAAAAGGGCTTTGTACTTCACTTCCCAGGTATATTAATCCTCACTCTGATAGTGGTTAGTAGAAATTAAACTTGAAAGAGTTTTGAATACATAAGCACAACCCAGTTTAATTCCTAACTCCTCTTTCTCCTCTCTAAAATCTGGGATTATGAAAAGTTTTGACTTCTTTTTCTGACTTTTGCTTTCCCATGGGAAGTACAGATTGACTCTATTGCTCCTTGAGCTTTTGATGATGAAGCACGCAGTTCACATCGTGATTCTCATATAGGGACAGATGGGGGAAAACAGCTTCCTCAAAAAAGGGTCCATTTCCACAGATGCTGAATACCTGACTCGAAGCAGTTGGACATCTTCCACCAAACCACAGGTCTGGGCCCTCTGTCTAAAGTGTTGCCAAAAGATAAATCTACCTTTGGACTTCTCTATCTCTGTGAAAGAGAAGAAACCTCCTGGAAAAAGGACACCTCTCCTTCCCCACCCCACTAGAAGAGGGCTCCCTCATTGCCATCAGCATTTGGACAGGCAGGAGAAGAAATGGGTGTACCATGGCCATCCCTCCGAGCTCTGTGTCCTGGCTGCTAGTCTGTAAGCCACTTAAGCTATCGGTTGTAATTTCTTCCTGGTCTAACTGCAGGCCTTCAACTTCAACTTCAGAGAAATGTTTAAAGCAGCCACAGTAGATTACTGTGTCTGGAAGTGAACATTTACTGTAGATAATCCAAAATGACAGGTCTGATAAATACCACTGGTTACATTCTGATCAACCACACATCATCTTTCTGATTCATAGCAGAGGAATTGCCGTCTTCAAATTCCACACGCAGGCAGCATCCTCCAGGGAGAGCCTGAAGTTGTAGACTGTTATTACTCACTTTCAAGAGCATACCTCCAGTAAGTTTCTGGATAACTTCTTTTATAAGCTAACAGTTTCTGCCAATTTGGCTGTCTCTGTTAACTTACTGTAAAACTGTATTATTTTTAAAACCCAAAAGCTAAGAGCTGCACACTGGATGCTTTATTTATCATCTGAACAAGAAACGCTGATTTTCAGAGATGATGAACACCAACGCTTCCCTCCAAAGTTACCAGAAGCCTCCACCTCTCAGGACCTGCCTTTTTGGTATCCTCTCAAACCTACACCAAATCTGATGGAGTATTTGGCATTTAATTCTCAGCATACACAGAATGAGATGGCCCAGACACATTGCCAAGATACAGTCTTTAATTTCTCCAAATCATCTTTTTTTTTAAATTCTTGTCACTGAGAGCTCCTACCAGCTTTGGACATACAAATCCTCATTTATATTCCCAAGCCTGGGGGCAGATGGAGCTGAGCCTCAGTCCCATGCCAGCCACACAGCACAACCCACACCAGTTAAAGCCTGAAAGGCGGCACACAGGAATTTGCCCCAGAATGTCAAATCCCATTCACAAAAGAGACAAGAAATACTTAATAGAACTCCTAAACCTTAAGTTTTGAACTGTTCTTTAAAAATAAAACAACAAAAAAACAAACCAAAACACCCATTAATAGCAGTAATAAAGCATGATTTAAAAAAAGCATGATTAACACAACACATGACCACAGGATTAAATATTATTTTGGAGCCCAGCCACTTCACAGTGCCCTCCAAGTTATTCTCAAGCTGCAATGAGTGCCTTTGCTCTCCAGTGCAGTGCAATACACCATACCTGTCTTCTTACCTAACAGCGTGGTCGATGGAACATTGTCTGATGATACTTTGAGATGGAATTCCGTTCACCCACACGACACGGATCAATGGAAATCAACAGAAGATCAATAGGAAAAAAAGTTACAAAAAATGAAAACAAGGTTAGCTGTATCTCACACCCAGAGGATTCAGTGTATAGGTCATATTGGGAAACGTACAAACGCAAAGAAAATTTAGAAATGAAAGAAAAGTCTGGCACTAGTACCTGAGTAGTAGGAATTCAACATAGATTTGCTCTGAAGGGTTTTGCTTTGGACAGAAAATGAACAAGGAGAGGGTGATGCTAGGTAGGAAAGACATAAGGAAAAGACTTTAGACATATATTAAGAGAGAGAAAGAGAACAGGGAGAATGTTCCTCAAAGAACACAGTAATATGGGATATATAAGGCTTATCAAAATGAATTATATTTTTCATCTCGACATGCATATTACATTTATTACATTGTCACCATGATGGATTTTCTTTAATATAAGCACTCCAGACCCCAAATATAGCATTATAGTTACTGTAAATCAATGTGTTCCTAGACAGGATACACGTAAATAACTATAGATATCCTTTGTTTTAACCAAAGGAACAAACTTGGGGCTTTGTGCCTAGAAGACCCTTAAAAACAACCCCCCAAAATGCAAACTACAGAGAGTCAAACACACTATTAACGATAGCATGAGCCTGCTCAAACACAATGTAAACTAGTACCACAAAAATACACAGGGTTTTTTGGTTAAAACAATCCAAGATATCAAGGGACTTGTTCTTCAACCCAGGACCGTTCATAGCAAATCCTATAATCCTTTCTTCTCTGAGCTGGGTGGTTCCAGCAGGACAAGCATCCCTGCTTTTTCCCATTAAAGCATTATCTTTCTCTGGACAAGAATCCAACAATTATTTCCATATTAATCAAATATTTATGGAAAGGAGGCAGAGCTCAACATCTTCACAGCACAGTCTCTCCTTGATAGTAAGTTTATAAGGCTGGTTTATATCTACAATAGCATACATGTACATTCTTATGGTAATCCATCATTTCTGAAGGCATGTTCTTTTGTTATCATTCTGCATTCACTCTTAGAGTTACAGGCATTTATTTATCTCCTCAAAATGTTGGGAAACTAGCTAATACAAATCTCAGTGCATCAGAAAGATGACAACAGATAACACAGGAAAAACTATTCCATAATCTAATAGAAGTAGATAAAATTCTGTATACATCAAAGTAATTTCAAAAGCAATTTTTGTATCTCTAGAGCAAACACTACTTAAAAATTTCAAGTTATTCTATAGGGTGAACCAAAAAAGTCACTAACCTAGGGAGTTTCATGAAGCCTGCAGAATTACCTCCTAAGCAGCTTATAATCACCTAGTAAATGAACTCACTCTCTTTCTGCATTCTTCTGCCATATTTTCAGACTTACACCACTTGAAAACACATTAAAATAATCTAATTTCTCATCACTTAGTCTGCTGGAGTTCTGCCCCAGCTGCCTTCAAGCTATAAAACATCTTTCACTTGGGGCCTCTTATACTTTCTCCCCGTGTTTGTCAGCCTAAAACAGACCCTTCTCTTACTGTTAGAGCACAATAACTTCTGCAGATATATAAAATAAGGTGTAAAAAGAGTTGGTTAGTCACACAGCAAGTCAGCAGTCAGGGCTTGGAGCAGGACTTGGATTTTCTGCAATCTGGGAGCATATGGGAGTATAAAAGAACTCATTGGGCCGTACTGCCTTCCCGGGAATTACTAACTCAGGCAGCCCAAGACATGCACCTCACTTCAGTGAGTTTGATTTAAAATGTTACCAACTGAAGTTTATGAAATTAACTGTATTGGTGTGACAGTGAGGTGATTTCTAGACCCAGACAAAAAAAAGAGCCCCCCCCCCCAAGAAACAAGTTTCCCAAAAGTTTGGAGAGCTCATTCCCAAAACCAGTCAGGTAGCAGCTGGTATAATGAGATGTGTACACAGCGCTGCTTCCTAACCAGAGGATTTCACATCAGGGCAGAGATTAAGGCTTCATTAAAGATTCTCTATGTGTGCACCAGAGCAGCACGTGAGGGCACACAGATCCCACGACTCACACAGCGTGGTGGAGGTTCCCTTCCTGCTCTGAAAATGATCCTCCCTCAGTTTCTGTAAGATTTTTCTGAACTAGCAAACCCCACAAGAATTCCCAAACATGAAAAACAGTAAAAGGAATTTGGGTATTTATTCCTTAATTTATTCCTTAATATTATTACTCCTTTGATGAAACTTGGCTTTACTTTTTAATTAATTTTAGATTTTTTTCACATAAGAAAACATCTCACAGTTGTGATAGTACAAGTCCTTGGCTTGCATTCAGCAGGTAACCTAACTAAGAGCGAAAATTATCTAAAGGGTAGAAATAAAGACTAGATCTTAAAGTAATTGTCTGTTGTGACTTAAAGCAAATCTAAACTGTTGCTTTTCACTCATCATAAAAACATGCAGGATCTGGAAAGGTGTGAATTTAAATATTTCCTGGTTAAAAATGTACTGTAACACCCTGTGTGCCACTTCCAGCTTCATTTTATCTCCTTGATCCTGCTACTAAAAGCATGCTAGTGTGGTAGCTGTATGGTAGCACTCACTAATGCAACACTATGGCTCCCAAAACGCTGTTTTCAGCCTGTGCTTCTGCTGGAGACATTAAAGCCACCTACCTAACCTGTACCTGTCTCACTCCTGAAGGTTGGCTGGAATGCAGTCTCCTCCCAAACTGAGATGTCACAAAAGTTAAGCATGCCCTAATACATCAGTCTTTACCAAAACTGGCTGCTAAATTAAATCTGCAGAAGCAAGCAGTTCCTGCCAGAAACCTCCAAGGATGTCAAGACGGCTATGCTGGTGACATGATGTTCTCCTGGCCCAGCCCTGACCACAGCATTTAGCCCTGCAAAGCCAGAAGTGCAGGACACACTGTTAGCATGTCATCGCTGAGATGTCACTCAAGTGTGATAGATAACAACCCCCTGCACACCCTTCTGGTCAGTGCATGGATGGTAGCAGTGATTTTAGGCCCACCTTGTCTTCATTTTGTCATCTCGTTCCATAATCACCCTGCTCTGAGTCAGTGCCTTCCTGTGCCTGCGCCAATCTGACAGAGGAAGACGCTGCTGCTTTCCCAACGTTCCCGTAAACTGAAGAGCAGGCTCAAACTCTGCAAGTACCATCAACTACTTTTAATGGATTTCAGATATACTGTTACTTTCTAAAAAGCAAGATGTTTGAGAAAATGAATGACTATGCTGAGCCTGCTTCACCTCCACATAATCCCTGGGTAAAACCAGACAAACTGGCATAGCCATAGGCTGATCTATCTTTCAGCAAATATCTATTCTGATTCCATATGGTGTCAGAGGCAGGGGCTGAGTCCATAAAATCTCTTCAGTTTAAACTGCAGTAAAAATTCTGCCAGAATCAGGACTAACAGTTCAGGATGGAAAGAGGATTGAGGGGCTTTAGCTTTGGGCCAGGTAAAGATAAATGTCCATTTCTCTTCTGCTCTTCTGCAAGACCCGAGGTCTCCATGAATCCAGAATGTAATTACATTTGATAACGAGCACCTCTGCCCAACGGGAAACCTGGCCCTACAAATGATGGGCAGGACAGGGTGCTCCTGAGCATCGTGCTGGCCTCCACTGAGTGCTCTGCTGCATGCCAGCAGCATGATTTCATGGATGACATCATTTACATGAGTGTATGTTGAAAATACAAGCATTTCCCCCTAAAGCACTGAGATGGAGTAAGTGAAGAAATCTGCACTTTCACTAACAGCAGAGACAGGAGGATAGTAACTCTCAGCAGTGACAAGATCATTGCTATTTTCAGAGTAGCCTGTAAAAGTGCCCAGGTCCACATCCCCTCAGAAAAGGGGGTGCTGATAAGCAGAAAGAGAGCTGCTCACTTTGGTGTCCTTCATGGTGCAGAGTGACAGGCAGGCCCACCATGACGAGGGGGACATTGCCTCGTCCTTTCTAGTGGCTGGGCCCATCAGTGGGAGCTGCTGGCAGGGTGAGGATGCCAGAGGCAGCAGCGATACAGGCAGCAAATGGGGAGGTTATGGTGGGAGGGAAGATGGGGATCACCGAAGAACTGCAAAAGTTCTCCTACAGCTGGAACAGACCTCCAAGCTGGGGAGACTATGGGAAGAAAAAAAATCTTCTGCAGGGAAATCTTCATGGATTTTTTTTCTGTCTGAAAAGTCATTAAAATCATTGGGACAGGAAGGCAAAACTGAAGGGAAAAACAGAGGCCCTGTGAGGACACTGCCATCTGGAGATAAACTTGTTTGCAAATCACTCAATAATTGTTAGGTTTCCTACTTAACAACTTGTCTTGTTCTGTTCTATTGCTTTTGTGAGCTATCAAGGTGATGCTGGGATCGAAAATGTGTAGCTCCTCTTGGTGGACCTCCTTTAGAAGGCCGCGAGGTATTTCCATGGCACTGCTACAGCCAGCTCAGGCTCCCACAAGCGAGGGCCTGGACGGAGACGATGAGTACCCAGCATGAGATATCTGCAAATGCTATTTTCTATTGGGAGGCAGAAGGACAATTTAAGAAGGAATTTGTTGCTTAAGAAAGCTGATTTCAAAAGCTGGGAGAGACAAACCCCTGCTAAACTCTACTAGTTAGCAGGAAGGTTAAGAAGCAATCCAATTATGTTATGCAAAAGTTAGAGTAGGCCTGGATAGAAACTCTCCAGTAGACAACACTACTAAGGCATTTTTTAAAAAGAAAAATCTTTTACCCATACAATTCCTGTATCAGCACATGCACACTACTGCACAGAAGAGATCTCACCTCCAGCCCCTCAGCATGCTGGACATAAAAAAATATGGCATCACAAAAATCAGGGGAATCACGAAGGCTTACTGGTAATTGTTTCTCAGGGATGTAAGGAGAGGGGGAAAAAAAAAAATCAGCCCATGACTTGACTCAGGCTGTGATATAAAGGGAGTAGTGATAAAATCTGCAGTGATGTCAGACAAGGAAAGGACTTATTAAAAAACAAACCCAAACCTGGAGGGATGTTTTTTTATAAAACTGGATACAACTTATTCTCTATAGATTGCATTTCAAGTAAATGACTCAGCTGTTTTAATTAGCCTCTAAAAATATCAAGGGAGAAAACCAATGAGGTCACATTTCAAGCTTGTCTCCTATTTTCTGTTTGGGAAAAAAATCCCCAAACTTTAAAAAAACTAAACCAGTTTCTGAAGAAAGTGGAAAAACTCCACTTTCCTCACAAATTTTAAACAAGCTACCTTTGTGTTTTCTGGGATACCTGTTACAATGCTCTCCTCTGTTATCCTGTCTTTCAAAGATACAAACCACTGACAACTCTCTGTCTTCTTTAAGAGATGGAGCTACCCAGCACCTGAGAAAATTAGATCTTGACTCAAGTCAATTTAATACCAGAGAGAAGTGTTTACTGCTAGCCTCAATGGTCCCAAACACCTATTTATCCATCTCACAGGTATGTTATACCAAGCAGCAACACATGCAGATGGAATCTGACATGACCTACAGATAGAGGGAAAAGAATTCACTCAGCCTGCCCCGCTCAATCTGAGATTGCAAAGGTTTCGATGATAAAACACATTTTTGTACCATAAGCACTTCCATGTTAGTAATTATGGGAAAACCCACTACCCTAGAGATTTTTAAGTACAAAAGAGTTTTAGTAGGTCCGTGTGTTATGAGCTGTTCCCTGTTCAAACTAGAAGACTGAGTGTCAAAAGAAGGAGTGACATTCCCATAGTGTCTAAGTTAAAATTTATTTAATACGAAAAGGTTTACAAATCCACCATGCAATCCACCATGCACTCAATCTGCATCTAGCAAGGCTCAAGTATGAATTTGTGCTGCTTTATGCACAAAACTCTCCCAGCTACAGACGTCTGAGAGGTTTACAAATATCAACTAAGCTTAGTTTTGCTCAACCCGTATGGAGAATAAACGGAGGACACAGACAAGAGGAGAAATGCTGGTTTTCCATTCCAGTTCTCTAACCAGGAGACCATGCTTTCTTTCATAACAATTTCATACAGAAAATGTTATTTCATCCTACGAGTCAGCTAGGTGATTCGATTTGACTCTTCTACTCACAAAGGAAAAAATATTTCTGAAGAACAAATAAGCATGTGCCTTTTTGACTGTCTGATGTAGTTATTAGAACAGACTTCATAAATTATTCTCAGTAGATTTAGAGTCAGAAGGAATGCTCTCCACCTATCTGACAGGAAAAATAGGGGCAGTGTCAGAGATGTTTCAGACAACTGATTTCTAGCAAGCTTTAGCAGTGATCTTTATCACTGTCCTTCCTAGCTCCTCAATCCTGTGCCCATAGGAATAGGTCCTTTCAAGAACCTAGAGCTCTCCAAAGGGGACATATCCATTGCAAGCAAGTTAAACTTACTGAATCCATTAACATCTTGGCAGCTGGAAGAAAAAGCTTCTTCATTGTGAACAGCACTGAGTTTGGTAGAGGTCTTGTCTGAAGTAGCCACGGGACCCATCTCTCTCTGCGTGCTGGTCTGAGTCTCCTTCTGCTTCTTGGCTAGCTTCCTTTAGGGTATTTTGAAGAGGGGAGAAATCAAGGTCAGTTTTCCCTCATTATAAACAAAGCAATGAAAAAATAGTTTGAAAACCATGATTATCCCACTTGGTCAGACATGCAGGGCATGTGGCAAGCCGCACGAGAGGAAACCCCACAACCTTTTAATATAACTGTTGTGGAGCACCACAAATACTGTGATACCAGTCTTTGAGCCTAGCTGTCCCTCCCAGTAACTTCTCCTTCACAAACCTGCATCACCCCAGCAGTAGGAGTGCTACCTCATCCTTGAAGAGCCTGGCACGGGGTAAAGCCCCTGGAGCGGGTCTCAGCCCGCGTGGGGGCATGTGAGGAAGGCATCAATCAGAACCACTCACTGGGAGGTAAACGGGACATCTGCATCCATCCCACGGGGGTTTTCTTTGGAATGCTCCGGTGGAGAGTGAGACCTGAGGCTGCACAAGCTGCAAGCTGGAGCAGCTTTTGCCCTGTCCCCAAGCACAGCAATGGGGACAGCAGCCTCTGCTGAATTTTGACACAGAAACTGCACTGAGGACTGACAGCCAGAGAAGGGTGGGGTAAATTAAATGCTGAAGTTATTTTAGACATGGCCAAATATGCCTCTGAGAAAATGGGTCTTTTCTTATTTTGAGGAGATGTCAAAGACATTGGTAAAAGCAGAAACACTGCCTGCTCTGAAAACACTCACAAAAGCAAGAATGTAAGAGGCTCCTCTTTTGCAAACACAGGTAAATAATAAGAAAATGGAGAGAAGCACGAAAAGTGAGCTGCTAAGCTTCCATTGACATTTGACTGCCCTGTGCTTCATTCATATCAGAGAGCAAAACTGTTTAAAAATGAATGTGTGACATTCTACAATCCCCACCTTGAAAAAATATCACAGAAATCCCTAGCACCGGCAAAGAACTTTGCTTACACGACTTCCATAGGTAAGAAAATAAAACAAAATAAAAGGGAGAAAAACAGATTACTGTGAGAAAGAGATTTAGTTTTCTTTTTTTCCTCTGGCTCAAAGAAAAAAAAATAATCCTACCAACTAAATCATTTTCCAGAGAGGTTTTTCTTCACTAGAATGACATGCTTATGATAAGTACTACCCATCTTTTAAACGTCATTAAATTCTTTAAAAGATATTCCTTGCAACATATTCCAGCAGGCTTTATTTATTCACAGAACATGTCAGAGTGGCATTTACAAGCAAGTTCAAGCACAGGGCTGAGCCCCAGCTCCTCACAAGGTAGGTAGCTAGAGCAGTTACACTCATTTGCAAGGAAGGGTCAATGAGAACTAAACCTTTGCCTGTATCTGTGGGAAATGACTATTTTAAAGCAAGCTGATAATCCAGACCAGGAGAGCACAAATATTTGGAGAAATGTCCAACATTTGCTGCAAACTTTTGAATGACACCTGCTTCCTCTGCTCGACCAGTTGAGGTTCAGCCTCCCTTGGTCAGGTATTTCAATCCAAACCCATAGCTATTCAAACTGTGTACAGAATTACAGAGTGCAAATTGAGATCTCACAAAATCTCCAGGGCGTTATCCACTTCTGCAGATGAAGATGCAAACGGGGGAACCATCCTTGAGCAATGGAGCAAAAAGCTGGCATTTAATGATGTTAAAAGCTTTGCTTCCAGTGTTCAGCAACGTTAGCACAGTCAGAGTTATTAACTACGAGCTGCAGACATGGGAGCCCCCTTTTTTTTGTTCTGTGGTACCTGAGGTAACAACAGTAGTCTTGAAGCACATTAACCCTGCTAGGTAGTTATTTTAATCCTTTAGATTTTCTAATCATACATGCCTATGTGAATTCTTTGGCAACGGGAATTAAGATTTCTCAGTGGGAAGCACTAATCCAAACTGCAGAAGTCTTTAATAACAAGCACTCTGGACTGCTGGGGTGAGCCATAACAGACTACCACTACTGAGGTTTCAAAATGGTGAGTCAAAAAGGGTGACTTCCTTATTAAATCCAGATTAAATTACTCGTGGCAATAATTATCTCCAAGTCCCACTGCCTGGTATCTTTTCTGAGATGCCACCAAGCTACAAAGAGCTGGGATTGGCAAACTTGTTTTCTGTTTCAGGGAATGAACAATAACATTTCTGCACGTGCTAGGCAGGAAAAAAAAATAATCCCCAAACCCAAACCCATAAGTCCCCAAAGGCCTGCTTAGAAAAGCCCTATGCAAAGCAGTTCTACCTGGTCCTGTAGAAGACAGAGAGGCCCCTAAAACATTGGCTTGAATGCCTAAAAAGAAAAGGTGACATGAGTTTAAAGTTCTCAATCGAACTCGCACACACAAACCAGGCTGCTCGCGGGTGGACCAGCTAATGCTCATGAAAGTCCAGAGAAGGTGGCACACAGAAAACTGTTCTGCATCTGAAAACACTACAATTTGCTTTCAGCAGTCTGTTATCAGTTTCCACCTTTCTCCCTTCTCTATTCCAAGGATGTAAAAATTCTGCATCTAAATTTAGAGGGAAAAGGAAGACAGATCTCTTTTGAGGATTTCAGAGCTAAGCTTGCCAGACACATCAAGGGGCTCTCGGTTTCTAAATGTGCCTTTTCTGCCTCTGTTCCGTGTCTGGATAGAGTGGCAGCACAGGACTAAGCCTATTTGGTCCTTGCCATCATTATAATTCATAGAAAGGATTATAAAATCAAATGACTAGCACTTTCTAGAATGTTAGGGATGTGGCTTAAACCCACAGCTAGGTAGAGGTTTATTTCCCAGCATGTCAAAATGCCTTTGGAATTGGAAAAGCATTTATCTGGAACTGTGGTTTCCAAAAATAGGGCACTTGAAGAGATCTCGGTGAATCACTGACAAGCTGCATCAGTGACACGGTTCCCGCTCTCCTCACTGACCGGCCTCCCCTAAACACAACCACGGGAACACCCCGATGAAACCGCTATCAGCGCATTAGTGTCAATCACAGCCGGCTGCCGCCAGCGCGCACCCACCCCGGCCTGACACCAGGCACTGAGAAGGCACTTTCCGTCTCATGCATTATGCAGCTGGAAAGGGGGAAAAAAAAAAGGACCGGGCAGGTATTTGGAAGAGGAGTCTGATACAATCAACACAGGGTGAAGAGATTGAAATGTCAAAATGTAAGGTGATATTAATGGCTGTTTTACACTGAATTGTAAAGAAAATGTGCCAAGGAGAAAACGGGAGTCCACAGATGGGGTTTACTGGGTCAGCCTTTTCAGTTCAAGAGGGTTTGTAAACAAAGAGATGATGCTTACAGGCACTACGCAGACACAGGAGGGATGAGACAGAAAGATGCTCAAAGCAGAATTAAAAAATGAGAACACCTGTTTAACCAGGCAGTTGAAGCAGACCCAACTAAAGCAAGGATAAAAGCTAATGGCAGTCAACCTCAACTAAGTGTGAATTTTGGGGGGAAAGGAGTTTGATCCAGCTGTTTTTTGAAACTTCTCTTCCTATCAGAGAACAGATATTAAATGCTGAAGCACCAGATTAAAATTGTGGGAGTTACTAACAGTCAAGAAAGGCAAACTTAGTGTACAAAGCATTTACTGCCGTGGGCACTGATCAGAAAGCTCAATCAGTATTTTCAGTTAGAAGCATCTGTAGGATCAGATTCCTGCTTTGCAGAGGTTTGGTTAAACTTCAGGGATTATTTTTTAAAAGCAGCTTCAAACTCTTCTCTAACTTTTTACATCAATTTTACATGCACGAGTGTTAAATCTGTAACTGCCACTCCTGAAGAGCTCTTGTACGTGTACAGTGACAGATTTAATTTTAGATGTTTCACAAGGATGGATTATATATGCTATAATGTAGATTTGTATGCACCGGTAATTTAGACATTAGGTATAGATCACGTAAGTTAAACATGAAATTTCCTCCTACAGACAAGAATTGCATGTTGCCCCCATTTTCAACAAGCAATTTAAGAAAGCTACAAAATACAATTCCTTTCAGACATATCTGTGCAGCAGGCTGCTAGGAGTACACATATTATTTATGATGAAATCTGCAGAAATTTAAGGCAGACAGCAATCGGTCACGCAAATACCTCACTGGGACCACTGGTTAAAAGGTCTGTTGAAAAGGATCTCTGTCCCCTAAATCTGTAGTAGATCAAAAACTCAATTTAAAGGACAGTTGCATGCTGGTGTAAATATAAGAGAGGGATTATATGTGGCACTGCTGTATCAAGACACAGGTAACTGACTGAGGCCTCTCTTACAGCACTGCGCCAAAGGGACATGCACAAAGGCAGAACAAGAAAAGAAAATCCAGAGAACATGACATACAAGCAAAAGTCAAAGGAAACATGGATCTTTAATTTAGAGAGAAAAAAATCAAATAGAGCTGACTGGTCTTTAAACATATGAAAAGACTTCAGGGAAGCTGTAGTCTCTTGTCTGCAGGGGCTGGGAGAAAAGACTCACGGCTAGGCTGTAGGAAGGACAGTTCCTTTTAAATTTGGGGAAATCCACATTCAGTAGAGACCAGGTGTCCCCCAAGCTGTCAGGGCAGGTAGGCTGAGTGCTCTGTGTAAACACAGAGCAAGGCCCACAAGCAGCATGGGCTCTGGCTGCTGGGGTATCTCCCCTGCTTGAAACTGCTCTGCGGCACATCCTCCAGCGTGTAGCCTCAGCAGAGCTGAGGAACATGCTCTGGCCCTTGCACAGAGGCAGCTTACTCCTCCTTACAGCTGCTACAAGGGCAAATCCTCCACTTACAGGCAAGCACAGACAGCTGTACTTCTACTCTCCTGGCACTGTCAGGAAGCCCAACCCAGCACAGGTTGAGGGAATTCACCAAAGGCGAAGGGATTAGTGAGGACCAGCTGCACAGCTTTTACTGACAAAGCAAACTGTCCTTGACACCAGAAAGTGATGGACAACAGTACAAGTCAGAAGATGCTCTGAATATTTGGTGCTGTGTGTATACAAACACTGCATCTTGAAAACATAGGGCTGCGCTCTCTAAGCTTTACTGGATCCAACCAGTTGCTCTTTGTGGACGATATTTACTGACAACCATGTGAACTTCAGACCAGACAGGTGTCTGTAAGAGCCATACATTATAATCATATACCCGTACAGTCAGCCAGCAAACACTGCCCTCTGCAAAGCTTTGCAGTCACCACACAGACACACTCTAAATAACATCTCACTTCCTTTAAATCTCACTTTTTCTAAAAAAAAAAAACAAAAACAACAATATATATTTTAAATTTTCATTTGCTTTCCTCAAACTGGCATAACCACTGGTTCACCATTCTGTTTTTCCAACATCTAATGGGAAAACCATTTTCTTTTTCAGATTTTTATTTAGCAAGCTGACCTGTGCAGGCCATGGAAATACACAGAGATATTTATGTGTGTATGGGATTATACTGAGGTAGGCCTATAAATAAAAAAATGTTTAATATCTTTTCAAATATCCCACAGATGACAAACAAATATAGCACTAACTCTGTTATTTTGGAAAATGTGATTATAAATTAAGCTAATATCTTTCATAGAGCCTCTCCCATGAAAAGAAAACTCCTGGTTGAAACCACAACAGTTAGAACTGGTATGAAGTTATGATGGGACTTAAGGGGCTTCCTACACTTCAGTCACATCCTCAGTACTCTGGCCAATTCAAGGGAAAAGGAAAATAAAATATCAGCCATGGAGCACCCTTTCCTTATAAATAAAATTAAACTGAGTTCTTACAACATATACATGAATCTATGGACTTCCAAAAATACTTCACTGGTCTGATACAACTCTTGATTAGATTTCACTCTGCAACCATTACCCAGCCCAGGAGAAAGAAATGAAAACAAACCAAACAAAAAAAAACCCAACTGGCACAGAGGAAACGTTGCCATTCCCTTTCCTGGTCAGGAGGTAATAAAGCCTTGATGTGGGTTGCTGCAGTTGGAAATACTGCTGCAGGAGAGGTGTCTGTCATTAAATGCAAAACCTCCTTCAAACCAGACGAATTGTTGTCTGTGTTTTACAGCTTCAGCTATGAAAAAACCCAAAATTTGGAGATCTGGATGGGTTGCTATCTTACATCCCACATTGTATCTTACAATGCATTAAACTCGAGTGCGATGTGACAGAGCTACCGATTTGTATCGATTTGTGCTTCCTCTGAAAAGATTCACATCTGGTGACAGGGGTGCAGTGAGTGCACTGGGACAGGAGCTCCTTGTGTCCTCCCCTCACCACACCAACCTCTGTCCAAGGGTCTTGCATCATAAGCAACTCACTTTTAATGATGGGTAAATTTAAGTAAAGGATGTCAATCCTTGACAATGATTTAGCAAGTTAGAAACAGAGGCCTCCTGGGTTTATATTTCCACTTAAAGTGAGTTAAAGGGTGGCTGGGCACTGGAACAGGCTCCCCAGGGAAGTGGTCACAACACTAAGCTTGACTGAGGTCAAGAAACGTCTGGACAATGCTCTCAGTCCCCTGCTCTGACTTGGCTGATCCTGTGTGGAGCCAGGGGATGGACTTGATCTTTATGGGTCCCTTCCAACTCAGGAGATCCTGTGATTCTATGAAAGATCTTTCTAGCCTTCTCTTTAAGCCACAGTAATTTCCCTTCCTATATGTGGTACGAAGTTTTTAAGGAATTGCTGCTATACAAAAATCCCATAATTATTTCCCCAGAACTATGTACAGACAAATTAGCTAGATGAGCTGCTCTTAGAAATGGGTATTTTTAGATTGGTTTCACCAAAGCTGCAGGTTGACAATCGTTCAGGATGACAACATGCAGTCCTGGACTGCAGGACAGCATGAGGGAGACTGAAGGTAGAGCTCTGCTCTAGAGATTAGGACAAGTCTCTTCAAGAGCCAGTTATGCATCCTGTAAGTCTCCATGACTTTAATAGTCTTATCATTAAGACCTATTTAGGACAATTAGTGTGGGAGATTTTGGTTTGGTCCCAACCAAGAAGAAATGACAGCACAGCGGATGACAAAGGGTTGAGAGGTATTATGTGAAAGCAGATGAGAATTACTTTAAGCAGCAAACTTTAAAGTCCAGAAACTGAAGCTAAAACCAAAGCATTGTAATGCATGTGGTCATTTTTGAAGGCCTGCCCACAGATCTACTTGAGAACATGCTTTACAATAATGGTAACTCACTCACCTGAATTTTGCTTCAGAACTAGAACATTAATATGAGGTCCTAGCATGGAAATCAATTCTATTTTTAAAAAATACATATTGCTGCTCTGATTTTCACAACATTTCAAATAAGTTTATAAGAAACCTATGTGCTCCTAAGAGGCTGTAGCAATTTCTGTCAGCTTTGGTTAAGAGTTACAGAGTCCTCAGCAATTTTAGATTTTCATCTGCAATCATAACAAAACATCCTATTTCATGTGAAACTTGGAACATGCAACCCAATAAAACTTCACTATATAATCCTTCAGAGATTCTCCTGCTTTATTCCCTCATTACTGGAACATCCCTTGTTCAGGGGAAAAAAAAACCACAACCCATAAAAAACCAAAACAGTTTGGTTTTGCCAGATCAGTGAACAGGCCAAATGTCAATCTGAAACCAAGTGCTGATATGAACAGCCTGATGGAATTACTCATTGTGCAAAGGGTATTTACGAGTTACCTCTACCATAGTGATGCTCCAGCTAGGAGAACTCCTGCTTGATGGGGTGCCTGGGACACCACATGCACACAGCCAAGCAGGAGCTCTCTGCAAGAAAACATTGGGTGCAGTACTGGAGAGATACAGGTATGTAATTCCTGCATCCTGAGCTCAAGTCTCCAGTGAGTGCTTCAGCAGGCTGCTATGAACTCAAGCTTGCCTGATGGGACCTCTGGCTTTGCTCTGTTGTGATATGCTGCATGGTGCACATCTGCCTTTTTAAATCTTGTTAAAGCACTTGCTGCTACTCCTGCTGAAGCTCACTGCAATCTCAGGCTTGGGTGGCCTCCAGAGGTTTGTCACTTTTCCTGAGTCACTCTTGTGTTCCCCAAGAAAAAAAAAATCCAGTATATTGACCCACAGAAGCCATTAAAAGACAGCAAGGAGACCACTTAATGGTAGCCTCACTTTCTCTGCAGCAGAGCAATCCTCAGCTGACTGCTCAAACCAATGTTGCTGTGCATTTGTAAAAAGGGTCAACATAGGGCTCAGAAGTAGATTCATCTCCTTAAATACCCAAAGCTCAAAACAAAATAAAGCCAGGAACATTCTGACCACAGACTGCCTGCTGAAGTAAGACAAAATTAAAATGGAAACCCAGGGACTGTATTTTCCAGGCGATGGTGCTGACTGGCTGTAAGGAAAGCACAGCAGCACAACAGTGCAGAGGGCACTTCTCTGAAGTTCATGAGAAATGTGCCAAGAGGAAAGGTTGTAGCAAGAAATGCAAGTAGCTAGTAGCACCTATGTGTTAATGGTGCCCCTACTTTAACCCTTGGTTAAACTTCTCTAGAAATCTGACTACTTCAGGTCAAATTCCAATCTTAGTGAACCAGTGTGAAATTTAGCATTACTCTGAAAATGAAATAGCATTACTCTGCATTAACAATTACCTAACTAGGCAAAGTGAAGGTTCATGATGGTGTCTTTATGCTCCTCACACACTTAGTGAGTGAGGTAGGTTCCTCTTTCTATTATTTTCTGATAGGTCATCGAGAAGCAAAATCACTCCAAGAGGTGGTACATAGGGCTCCTCACAGTTAACTCCTTTGCCCTGTTCTTTGGATGTGAAACTACTCAGATGGAAAGGTCATCAACTCCACTAGATGGGTAGAATATAAATGCCCCTGTTTTGCTGACCTGCTCAACACCTTCCAGACGTGCCCACATGACAAAGGCACGAGATTGAGCCAAAGATGAACTGTAGGAACAGGCAAAGGAGGAGCTTGCTGGGGGTGGCAGACTAGGAGGGGCTATCAGAGCAGTCACAGCCTGACACCTCTGTTGATTTGAGAGCCCTGGGAAGTTTGACAGGTTACTGCTTTTTGGGGAAAGGTTGGGGTCAGCAATACAGCTGCTGCTTCTGAGAGATGGAAAGGGAAGACCCATTCCTCTCTGCAGTAACAATTGCCTTCTCCACCCTTCCCAACTCAGTGGTGGCAGCAATGGCATCCAACTCCAGGACACTTTCCTCAGATCATTGATCCCGCCCTCTCCTCCTCCTGATCCTCAGACAACTATTATCATGGCAGAAACAGCTTGGCCCTGATTACTTTCCAGCCCCTCAATCTTTAGACAACAGATGGCTCTGGAAGTACTGATGTGTGAAGCATTTGCATGTGCCTTAACAACTGCCTTAATTATGCAGCATTGTCATTAGGCCGGGACAGGTGATTTAGATTTGAATCTCTGAACCACTTCACCATCCAACCCCCTCAACTGACACTGGGAACCCAGCAGCTCCAGCAACAGGGATATTCATTGTGGTGAAGTCAAGTCCTAGTTGTCAGAAACCCTATGTTGTTTAGAAAGCTCATAGCCCCAGCTGAGAAATTCCCACCAACAACTTCCAGGTATGAATTTCCTTGCAGTCTGGCTACATGCAATTAAAAGGTGCAGTCAGGGCACTCTGTATTTGCCCATCAGCACGTGAAGAACAGTAAACCATAACTGACATATCTGTGGACATTTATGTGTTTGCAGGCACAGTTAGAGGTGCAATGGCAAACCAGGGAAAACATAACAGTGTGAAAGTGAGAAAATAAAACACAAACTGTTGGGAAGATGAGGATAAATGGAATGGTAAAAAACAAGTGGTAAAAGAAAAGAATACAACACGACAAAGTACAAAATTACCACGGGGTGAGCACGCTCAAGAAAGGCCATTCCCAGCCAAGTACTTACAGGTAATAGGAGTAGGAATATGCATTTCTTCTGAATATTGACAGCCAGTCAGATGAAGGAGAAAAAAAAAAAAAAAGAAAAACACTCAATTAGATTTATAGGAACACTAGGATTTTTTTTTCAACAGACAGAAAGTATTTGTGCTTCCTCTTGTACTGAGCTACTTGTCTCCTACACTTTTTTTTTCCGGAGCTGTTATTGCATGAAGACTGAAAACTGAACTGGAGATGGGAAACACAGCCTGTGTTTCCACCTCTGCTCCTGTCACCATGAACCAACCCATCAGCACTTCCTTCCTTAACTTGGCCATGTCAACACTACGGGTAATGAGACTTACCTTTGCCTGTAAAGTGCTTTGAGATGTTTCAAATGGAAAGAAATGTCTAAGAGCTATTAATATAAATAAGACTAAATAGGAAAGTGACAGTGTATGAACAGCACAATTTTGGAATATTTAGACAATGAGCAAATTGTGTAATGATAAATCAAGCTTCATCAAAATCTAAAATGCAAATAGTTCATTAACAATTTGAGCATCACTACATATTTATAGATGATCGCTGGGGGTACGTATTAGCTTCTGCGTCACTGTGATTAAGCATTTTCTGTTACAGCTTTTCAACAATACACTTCAGAATGCTTTGCTCTGTTTCGAGCAGTGCCACAAAACAAGTCTTGGCAATCAGTTATAACTTAAGAGGTGATGCTTTGCCTTTTATAATTGGAATAAGGCTTCTCTGGAGAAGGCTGTTTCACACCAGATCTGGCACATGTTATTACAGACTAACAGCAAGGCACAAGGGAACCTCGAGACCAGTAGCTGTGGTCAGGAGAGGGAAAAGCAGCGAAACACAAACTTCAACTTATTACACAGCTTTAAAGTCCCACCCTTGAAGGCACTGAAATACCAGGAAGCACTTACAAGTATTCATATTATCCTAGAATCTCCTGAGTTGGGATAGACCCATAAGGATCATCGAGTCCAACTCATGGCTCCACACAGGACCAGCCAAGTCAGAACGTGGGACTGAGTGCACTGTTCAGATGCTTCTTGACCTCAGTCCAACTGGGTGCTGGGACCACTTCCCTGAGGAGTCTGTCCCAGTGCCTGACCCTCCTCTCAGGAAAGAACCTATTCCTAATATACAAACTAAACCTTCCCTGGCACAGCATATTAATGCAGGGTTTGAGTGTTCACTGTTACAGTTGCTCCAACAACAACTTTCAGAAGCTCACACAGAAACCAGATACAGTGCAGATACTCTCTGCACAATTGCCCTCTTTGCTATGCATGTGCTTGGCAAAGGACCATGGACCATGACTGACAGATGTTCAAGAAGATTACTCTGAAAGGACATGCTTTGCCTGGTGGTGGCCCTTGCTATAAGCCTGAAATTCTGGCCAGATTCCCCCTCCGTGTCATGTTATTTGCATGATAAGCATTCCAAGGTATACCTGAAAGTACTTTTAATGTAATGTTATCTCCTGAAATCCAGGATTTCTACATGCCTTAGCAACTAACCAGTTAAAGTGCAGCAACTGCCGCTGAGCTTCACTCCAAAATTCCAAGTTCCTCTGAACCTCTAAATAAAGGGAGAAATCACCAGAATGTGGAAGATCAGAGCCCACGTGACACCCCAAATTACTCTTTTAAACCAACCCCTCTGACTGCCCAGTGCCAAGGTTCTCCCAGCACTATCAACCCTAATTATTCTGTTGGAAATCTTGCTCCACTTTCTGCTTTCCTCAAGTCTCAGCCAGCAGATGTATGTGATCACATGAGACTCCTAGTTCTCATTAAAAAGCTATGTGTCCCTCAAGGCTGCATAGGAAAGCTCAGAACAATTTATTCCATAAGGACAGAAAACAAAGGAAGACAAACATGAGGAGGTTTATATTTTGGAATTGGACAAACCACTTTAGCTTAAATACTCCCAAAATATGCAACCTAAAATAAGGGTTTTCAAAGGAATCTTTCAGAACTTACTGTAAAAATTGCTCAGTTACGGATCACTAAAAACATGACCTGATCATAGACGGCATCACGCAACCTGATAACCCTGGCTGTCATCCACCGTGAATGTGGACACACAAGGGACATGGGTCACTGAATGTGCAAATATCCCTTTGTTAATTCTATCCTACAGCTTGGGTATGCCCTGCCTAAGAGGCTTTTGGGTTTTATTTAATTAGTTTAAGGTAACAACCTAAATCCTAATCCAGAAGAAGGAGCTGAATTTTCATAGAAGGAACTAATCCTAGACCCTACATTGCCCCAAATCTTCTCTTTTGCTACCAACAGCAGTTTAAAGAACCTATTTACAGCACACCCATGACAGGCTGTCTGATCCTATTTATTCAGTCTTCTACTTAAAGGGGTCAGTAGAGGCTTTGTCCGCTCCAACGCAGAAGCCTGAAAAGTGTCACATTCCTCACTCCAGGGAAATGCAAGTCACGATTATACCCAAGTTAAAACTGTCCAGATGAAATCAGAACTGACCAAAACCTAATCCTCTTGGGGGCCAAAGTTAAAGGGTATTTTCTCCAGAAAAGAAGTTTACAAATGCCTTGCTTTTCTTGTTTCAGCTTGTTTTTACTAACAGGTCTTGTATCCTCTATGGCACAAGAATATATAATTAATACTAAGGACAAAACAAACGAGCTCTTTTGAGAATTAGCAGTGTTTTGATACAATAAAAATTAGGTATTTCAAGGTACATATCTAATAATGAAATCAAGCAATACTGCCTTATGTGGGCAAATACACCCAAGTGGACACTAATTGCCAACTCCAAATTAAGAGATTAAATGATGCCACAGTAACTTGTGCATCCGTATACGTTTGATGATATGGGAGATGCAAACGCGTAACTCATGTAGCTACTGGGCTTCCAAACCCCAAAAGCCCAAATTTTCATAATGGTTTTGATTTTAGAAGCTGTAAAACTGTCATATTTAAAACAAAAATGTATATATGCATACATACACATAGTTTTTGCAGCTATATACACACACAGAGAAACTTTACCAAACTTTAGGTGTCCTCTGGGTTCAACTGAAACATTTAGATAGCAAAAGGAAAGACAAACTCAAGTTTTCCACTCCATAAACATCCTGGCTGGCTTAATTTAGCTTCACATATCTGACTAAACCCTGTAAAACATCGGCAGCCCCCAGAAATCTGGGAGTTGCTAGAGTTTTTGCAGTATGGTCTATTGAAATATGAGCAACTGGGAAACACTTGCTCATGCTTTGCAAGTGAAAGGTACCAAACAAGTATACTGATTTGGTGCATCTCTCCAAAACAAAGAGCACTTTTGGATGATCTGCCTTATCCTAAACTCAAACCAGTGCCTGCCTCTTCTGAGAGTTTTGTCTCTTCTAATTTCTCTCCTTCGTTTGCTCTTTGCACTGCTTAACAAAATCCTTCACTCGGGAAATCCAATACTGGGCTTATTTACCAGAGAACTATGATGCCCTGGACCATGAGCAAACTTCATTGTGAGATTTTCCAGCTCTGTTTGAAGATAATTCCTCAAGTTTCTAATTAAATTACTTTTCTGCAGTGTTGCCTTGCAAGACTATGCTGTCTTGTACACTGCAGCATTAGCTTCAGTGAACTCAAAAGGGGAACGTCTCTTGAAAGTAAGGTTAATGCAAAAATCAAAAGCAAGAGCTTAAACTCCTAAAGCTTCTGTTTGTAAAACAGAAAGAGAACTTTGTTGTTGAACTGGTGTCTCAGACAAGTGTGAGCTTTCAGCTGTGCTCCTCCAGAAGTTCAAATCAATCTGTTGTCCAAACAGCCTTTCCTTTTATAAAAGCTGGTCCCAATCCACATTCGTCTACAAATTAAATGAGCCTGGTAGGTTTAAGTTCATCTTCAGGGAACACTTGTCCATATGCAGCTCCAAGCATCAATTGGACGTGACCAGTGGTGCCCATTCAAGGGAGACCCAGAACTGGTGCGATCAGCAGGTTTGCCAGCGATGCCAGGGATTTGCTGCACAGATCTAGAGAGATCAAGCCTCCAAAACCTCCTTCTGCACTGTTATAGCTTCTAAATGGGAAAAGGTTTTAAAGTCGATGAGCCAGTTTATTTCTTATAATAGTGTATATTCCAGTGGGTAACCTTGCAAATGACAGCAAATGGGCAAAGAGATACAGACTGCAGTGATTTTTGCCTGTTAGTACAGGGGGAAAAATTAACGCAGGGGAAAATGTAATTTTCCAGCTCTAGAAAGAAAAAGGGGAGAATTTATGTTTCTAATACTCCTCTTTTTTAATTTTAAAGAAAGATGCACAGTATAACAAAGCCTATGGCAAAGCCAGATAAAGCAAAGTCCTGTCTGTGGGCCATTACACCCAAATTCACTAAACTTCCAGACCATCTCAGCAGCCCTCCTCTGGACTTAATATATCTGAGCCTGTCTTCTATTGAAGGTCCCCAAACTGGACACTGTAAGCCCCAGAGCAACCTCACGAATGGCAACAAGAGGGGAATAATTGCTTGCCTCAACCTGCTGGCTACACACTTGTCTAACACTGCCCAGAACTATGTTCTTTGTTGTCAAGCCACATTGCTGACTTACACTGTACTTTTCCACCAAGAACTCCAGGTTCTTTTCTGCAAAGCTGCCTGTACTGTTGCATGGGGTCATGAACATCACCTCCTGAGGGATGGACTGAGGTTGCCACGGGCCTTTTTCTCCAGCCTCTCAAGGTTCTTCTGAATAGCAATGCTGCAACTCCATCGTCCACAGCATAGTTTTTCCATTTGCATGTGTGCTCTGAATTAAGACAGCAGAGATCATATCTAGATTTAACTGCTGCTCTTATTTTCAGGAAATGTGTGACTGTTTGTCAGAGAGATAAGAGATCTCAAAGGAACAGAGCGTTGCTTTGAAAAGCTGCGCTCCCTGGATCATCAAGGCTCTCACATACAATATTACCCATACCCTAGAGAAGGGGCTGCTCCTGCTTCATTTACAGTCAAATTACTGTTGAAAAAGTAGGGTTCACCTCAGAAATGTAACTAGTAAAAATACATACAGAATACATCCTTTTCTCAAGAAAAACTCTTGCCTAAGTGGTTTTCTGAATTAGTCTATCGCACTATGAATGTGGAGCTCTTTGAGTAGTAGCAACTACAAGGGTCTACTTCAAAGTGTAAGTGCAGACAGCCCAAAGAAAATGAACAAACATGAAGTGTTTGAGCAAATTTCATTACCATACATGATTTTCCCAAGTTTCATTCCTCTATAAACCAAGATCAACTCCTGGAAAGATTCTAACCTTCAGTAAAATGTAATATTCCAGCTGAACATATCACTTGCAAATAAACTGTTGTGTGAAAATACATCTCATCAAGCCCTACCTGGGAACACACCCTTGATTGCATGACTGTTAAGAAAGAATTCTTGCCTTCTGTTAGGTCACTGCTATGCTGCCTGCCCAGGCTCACATTCTCACTTCCATTGACTCACTATGTGCGACTTTGAGCCTTTTTTTCATGAGCTATCCCTTCTCGTTAATTATCAATTAGTTATCGTTAACGCTTTGCAGTAAAAATAATTCTTTTGTTGATTACATAGTATCTGCTAGAACAAACATTTCTTCTGGGACTGCAACTTCTCAGCAGTAGTGTAATGTAAATTGGTATTAGCTGACGTCCCTGTAACATAAATGGAATGATTTATCATAGAACCAGAGAGTGCTTTGGGTTGGAGGGGCCATGAAAGACCTAGTCCCAATACCTCTGCCATGGGCAGGGACACCTTCACTAGATCAGGCTGCCCAAAGTCCCATCCAACCTAGCCTTGAACATGTCCAGGGATGGGGCTTCCACAACCTCTCTGGGCACCCTGTGCCAGGGCCTCACCATCCTCAGAGTGAAGAATTTTTTTCTAACATCTAATACCTGCACTCTTTTAGCATGAACTACCAAAATCCCTACCACATTTATTCTTTTGAAGTTACACCACACTGGGCAGAAGGTCCAAGGATGGAAGCAAAGCAGAAACTTACCTTCTCTTGATAGTAAGCATTGCACCCAAGAGGATAATAACAAACATCAGCAGACCAGCTATAACTCCAGCCATTTTCACCGTGCTGTCAACTTGTTTTTCTGGTTCCACTGCATTGGAATTCTGGGTGGAAGCTCCTTAAAAGGTGGAGGGAGAGGAAGGAGGAGATAAAAAGAAAATTTGTAGGGAAATCATCCACTTCAAATATTCATTTGAAAGCCTAACAACTTATTTGCAATCAAATTGCTATAGATAATTGTCCATCTAACCAAATATGCCTTTAATAAGGGTGAAGGACCAATAATTCAGAGCAGTAATAGGGTGTAAAAGCCCAATGCAACTGACTTGAATATTTTACCACATTACACTGTAATGGGGAATTCACTACTCTGAGAATTAACAGCAGTTATTTTCACCTCAAATAGCTTACGTAGAGGTGTAATCCTTACTTTCAATCCTTACAAATTAATAAATGTAAAAGTTTGCAGCAACATATCCCATAATACTACTTGTAAAAACTTTTTGTTCTTTCTAAAACCAGGACTCAATGGTGTTTCTCACCATGCTGGAGGCTTGGCCTTTGTAAACAGATGGTTACAACTGGGTGGGTTACCAAGCATTGATCCAATACACAGATCACCCCCTAAACATCAGATGTATTTTGTGCATGAATTTTTCTTGGCTCAGACAAGAGAACATGATTTCTAGTTGAATTTTTGTGTGTGTGATTGTTCATTTAAGAGTAAACTCTAAAAATGAAAAATATTTAGGAACATTTGCAAAGAATTTCTTCTATTACTTTCACATCATGACGTGACTTCATGGGTCTTTTGCCATTGCAAATACTGAGGACCTCACAGAATGCTCCCCTCTCTCCTGCTGCTGGGACTACTTCTACAGTGTTTGTGATATGCCTTGGTTTGCTGACCTTATGATGTGCTGCACAGAATTTTTTCCAAGTATCACCTAAATTGCTGAGCTTGGTTTAGAAGGCCCCACAAGATTTGAGTTTGGCTACTCTAAAGACCAAATAAGTTTATCTTTATTATATGCCTGATACAAATAACTACCCCTAAAAATATCACCATTGCATTTAATGGAGTTAAATGAATTCATGTTACATAAGATCACAATCTTATCTTGGGTTTCACTTTTGGTGTTGGAGTCAGCAAAGTCCTCCTGTACAGCTTAAACACAACAGGAAGAGGGAATCAAAGGTGCTGTCGTCAGAAGACCATGGAATTTTGTTCTTTTAACAACTCTGCATTGCTGACCTTCAGAAAAAGCAAATCACTTCTGTTCATGAAATCAGTTGCTTGGGGAGATAGCATTCAATCAAGTCCATATGTTGGCAAGAGACAGCAGAAAGCCTCGCTGGGTTAATTCTTTTGCCCATTTGCCACATGTTAAACTGCAGATGCTTTCAAAGGTCTCTGTCAGCAAGGTAACTCCCAACAGTTACCACGATCAAATCCCTTCAGTCATGGCTTTTGAGACATCCCAAGCTGATGGGCTTCCAGGGATGAGGTTCTGATATCTTCCTCTCATAATATCTTAAAGAGTACATATAGAATGACGACACAATGAGCACAAAACCAGAAAACTCACTGTGTGCAGTGATAAAAGTATGATTTCACTTTTCCTGCAGCTAAGATGTTTATCTAGTTTGCCACAGTAAAACACAATATTTAGCAAGCAGAAATGCTGGCTGCTGGAAACACACATGTAATTTTCAGCTTTTTGTCCCTGACAACTCTACTGATGTGCTGCATCCACCAATTTTCCCATTCAGTTAAAGAGCTCACTGGTAACTTCTGTGTACATATCTGAAATGCATAAACAGGACCCCTGAGCATGGAAATAAAATAATGTATCTGTTGCCTATTACCATCTGTATTTGATGTGTTTTGCAATCTTGAACCGAATCTGCCCAAGAGGTGAGTTTCATGCCATAATACAGGCAATCCTGACACTATCTCACAACAAAGTAAATGACAAAGGTACAATTTTTTTGTCCCTCAAAATGGCTAAAACTCTGTTCATTTGAAGTGAAACTCAGGAGTACTCCAAATTACCCTTCACTTGAGTTGCAGTTACTCCTATGACCCTAAATAACAGGTGTTGGAGAATGGTTTTCTACTACAAACATCACAATCACATCCAACCTCCATTTTTGTACCATCTGAATACCTTAATGATTTGTGAGCCATGTTAAAAAATAAGGATGTGCTGTCAACTCCATCCTCTACTCTACTAGATTGGCTTGATTTTGCCAGGCTGTTGCTTGTTACTACAGGCAATGAGTAGTCAGTGTACTTTTATTTGCTATTTCTTCTCCCATTGTAGACTACCACAGTTCTAGAAAGGGAATAAAGGCTTATTATCCATCCTGACACCTACACACTGAGGTGACTGATTCACTTGAATCTTCTATGTAGCTCTTTCTATCTATCTTGGCAAAGGCCAACAATTCCTTTAGGCTACTAGTCCAACCATTTGTAAGTTGTCTCAGCTAATAGCGCCTAGAAATTGATAGTATGACAGTGTCACTAAATCCCCAGGTCTTGGATTCTTAATGCTTTGCAGTGAAACACTACCACAGAACTCCCTTGTTTTTCTAGCAGATTTTCCTTGTAGATGTGTAAACCTACTAAGGCGGGCTGTACTCCCACCCACACCACCACCAGCTGTAGGTAAGGAGGTTGTTTCTGTTCTAGCAGGAGGAGGTCTGTGAGCTGTTACTCTACTTGCAGAAGTGAATTCTGCTGCTCACAAGAGTAATGCCTTTTTAGAACTCTTTATGTTCCTCTGATCTGAAATCCTCTGAGCACCAAAGCCCATAGAAAAGGTTCAGATGGCCATTTCATCCAGATGTCTTTACACTAGGAAAGCTCTGCACTACCATACTTGAGGGGCCACCCTTTTCCTTCTGAAAAACAGTGTTTATATGCCACTGATGTTAAAAGACTAAGAAAATAAACTAGAGCTGTATTTTCTGGTGGTTACTTCCACCACTGGTCCTGCGATAAATTGCTCCTCATAACTGAAGTTGGATATTAGAAAAACAGGATATAGAACAGGTCTCCACTTAATATGGTGTGAATTTCAGTGGCACTGTGAGCCCTACTGAGGCCAGGACCCCATTACACCCCACTAACATGAAGCAGGACAATTTTCTGCCCTAAGCTTACTTTCTTAATAAGGAAGGCAAATGATAGAAGACAGTGCCAGCAAAGCAAAGACCACAGGTCCCTTGACTCCCTGACTGAGCACTAGCTGTAGACCAGGCTACTATGCTCCAAGATAGACATTCACTGACTACAAAACACAATTCCCAGAAATGCAACTGGTGGCATGAACCTGACTTTCACAGGCATTGGCATTCACTTCATTTTACACCCACAGCTATTTGAAGATTTTAGTCCTTTCCCACAAACATAATTTACTTTATTTTCACAACCGCTTTTTAAACTCTTAGACAGAGATCCAGCATCTTGCAATGAGCCAGGACACATCACAAGCAGCAGGTTCATGGGAGAGACTGTTCTGGTTGTTGTGGGAAATATGAAAAGTGAGCAGATGGGCACTTTCCAAGAGGTGTCCACTTCATCAGTCCACAAGAAGTCAGGTTTATGGATCATCAAGCACTGATGGCTCTGGTTAAGGTCTAATTCAGCTATCTTGCTGTGGATTCTCGGATAACTAAGCCTTAGACCAGTTTGGTAACATGCAACTACTGGAAGCATGGTTGCATATTGTGCCAGCTCCTTGCAGCTTTCAAAACTTTTAAATTCCTCCTCTCTTCAGATCACAGTTAAAGCAAGTCCTGCAGTGGCTGAAAATTTAAGGACAAGAACTTTCAAATGCAAAATTAATTTTAGTACAGAGGGCTGCCATTTGTATTCCAGAGTGAAATCAATCTGAGAAGATTTTTTTCAGCTGAAAGTGTTTCTGCCCACGAGGTAGAAATTATGTATTTAGCTACTTAGAGCTGGAAGATATTTTGCAAGTGATTCCAACAGCCTAAACTCCAGTTTTTCCCAGTCACAAGTAAAAGGGAGACCTTTCTCAAAATGCTAAGAAAGTGAAAAATCATCCACTTACCAGCAAGCATTTGTATGCAGCACTATACACTCCTAAAGCAATACTCATATGAGCCTTAAATCCTATTAAAGCTCATTCAAGGTAAGTAATAAATTATGTTATTTACTTTATATATCTGGAAAGATTAAAGATATACCTTTGGCATCACAGGCATCCAACAGCAGACCTGAGGACTGACATTTCTATATTGACCCCTCCATCAGACCACCCAACCTCTCACAAATGGGGATGGGGGGTATGGGAGAGATGGGGAGGGGACAGAGAGAGAAATAGTGATGGCATCCAAGTGAAAGATGCCGTGGCGACCTTCACTCAGCAATACATGCACAGATACATTATTTGAAAACAATAAGCCACCAGTTATAAAGTGATCCTCAGTAGAGATGGCACACTGAAGAACACCCAGGAAAGAATGGCTATTGACTGGATGTAGACAAGCAGGACTAGTAAGATAAGTTTTGTCTATAAAACTTGTTTCATAAAATGTAATTTAAAACATTCTTTATTTAAAGCAGCATTCACAATAATCACAATCACAAGAATTCAAAATAGCCATAGGCAGGAGGAAAAGATGGGTATTTATATCAGATTGATAACTGATGAGGCATAAAGAATAAGGTACTATCACTGTGTCAATGCTCCAGAGAGCAGCATCTGGTGTCACAACAGGAGTGTAAATGTGGGAGGGACAAAATGAGAGCAGCAAACAAATAACAGGGGTTCAACCGTGACCAGAGGGCAGGAACGGTACAGAAACAGAACAAGTCTTGGTGTGATTTCAGATTTGTAACACCTAAGAATACAACTCCTTCAGATAGAAAGTTACTCTTGAAACAAAAGCCAATCAGAAAAATTACTTCAAAGCATTATTTAACCCAGAAAAATTAATGAAAAATAACGGGCTCAAAGTCATTATGAGTTAAAACGAGCTGCTCAATCAGAATAATTTCTTTGTAGCACATAATGGCCAGGCAGCATACCGAATGTAAAATTCCTAATAGACCTAGAGGCTTATTTTCAAAAGACAGTTATTCTCAAATCACTTGTAAACATGATTTCCTTTTCTTTTTCTTTTCTTTTTAACGGTGCTTTCTGTGCAAGTGGCCTACAAATGATTAAAGTATCTCTGCAGGTAGAAATGTTTTCCCTCATGTTTTCAGGTCCTGATTATGTATATCTATAGCTCTGAAACAGCAGCTCTGAGACCCAACCTCAAGAGCTGACAGCTACCTGTAGGAACAATAACATTGAGATAAAGGTGGGAGAGCATCGTTTTCCACCTGCAGAAGATATACCTAGTAGCCAGCACTACCCAGCAACAGCCCTCTACATCAGCTGGCTGCATGCATGGATTGTGGAAGACAGACAAGCCTGCAACCTAAAGCTGCATGTAACAGAGCACTGGGACTAAAAAAAATAAATCTATGCCCGATGCCAATGTGTATCTTAAGCCAAGACAGTGAAACAGCTCATAAGATTTGAAAGACACGTTCCACTTTGGCTATTCCTTTGTTGCAATTCATTAAAATAAGGAACACTACCAACAATATCACTACACATCACATCACCACACCAATTTTCTGCCATCAGTTAGTGAAGACTGCGGAGAGCACAAGCTTAAGACTACAATGAGACATTCTCATTTCTTTAAAAAAGCTCAATGGGAATGGGAAGAGTGATGAGAGCCAAAAGCTTTCAACCATATTCTAAGCATAGAGAGCAGCAAAACAAAGCAGTCCCGGAGAGGACAGACCAGAATTTCTATGAGGGATTATCACACACACAGGTTGAATATGTAGGAGGATGAGGGTAAACACACAGCAAGGAATCAAGATTAACATTACTAAACTGAATGAGAATTAAAAAATAGCAGTAAGAGAATAATTGATTCTGGAGATTTCAGGTAAATCCACCACAAAGGCTTTTCTTTTTTCCTCCTGTTTTCTTCCTCTCTCTTCAGAAGAGAAGTACTTGATTTGTGCTAAAGGCAGATATGTAGCCCCCAAGAATGAGAAAGGCTATTAACATTTACTTGAAGAGCTTGGATAAAGAGCAGCTGTTGTGATGCCTAGAAGTGATACGACAGGGTTCAGAGGGTGATAGCATGTTTCCATTTCAACCATCCACATCTGTGTAGCGAGGTAGAAACTAGCTTGAGATTATAAAAATGGAAAATGAGTAAAATTCCCAATATCACAAGTTCAAATTTACAGATGAGACTTAATTTTTGTACAGTCTTAAAACAGACACGAGGAGATCAATCATTCACCTGATACAGGCAAAAACTTCACAGTGCATGACAATGCTTTGGACGTGTGATAGACACGTCACACCCTACGAACAAAAACTAATTAACCTTTGCACCAACCAGCCCCTCTTAAGCAGTTACTCAGCTCTTGTCATGGCTATCATTAAAATCCACAGCCAGACCAGCTGCAGAAATTGCAGATCCAGCAAGCAAAGCCCAGAGGTGAATAACATGAATACTGAAGTAAGGCCACCTCTCCAGCCCCGCTGGTCAGAGGTGCTTCAAGTACCACAGTGGCCTACAAACACCATGCCCGATAAGACTTTGACCCTGAGCTGACTGAGCAGCATGTAAAGGAGGATACTCACCATTTTACAGTCAAAAGGGAGTCATATGGCCAATGCATAAGAAAACCTGTGTATACATGTGCGTGTGCTGCATGAAACATGGAGGAACCTTCTGTACATTGCCAAGTTCAACAGGCAGCACTTTCAGTCATGGCGCGAGTGAAGCTTTTTCTTTTTCCCTTTACAGTGGCATTATGAAATCCCACTCTTTCACACCTACCCCTCTTGTGACAGAGCCACATATCCTAATGCAATCATACAGTTTTTTAAATGTCCAGCTCCTGGAAAAAGCTGAGATGCTAATGCAGTAATTATAACCCAGCTTCTGAACATTGGCTCATTGAGAAAAGATCTATGTAAGAATACAGAGGCATATTTCTATGTAAGAAATTATTTTTCTTCTATGTAAGAAAGCAGAGGCAAATATATGTATTTGCCTTGGCTTTGCTATGCCTTTGGAAGTGCTGTTTAAGGACACTGAAAAGGATGATCTGTTTATGATCCATGGTACCTGACCGGCAGCTGATACACCTTAGAAAGCATCTCTACATATAGGGAAATGGAGACCCAAACATGGACTACCCAAATAAGATGGTGTCAGCCCATGAGGGTTAGGAGGATGCAACACTGCTATTCTCTAAACTGAAACAGCCCTCCTCCTTCTTGTCCACCCCCAGTCAATGCCACCTGTGCAGGAGGCAGCAGGGATGTTCAGACAGTTCTTCCTGCAAAGCTTCAAGACGGAGGTGTGTATGTGGGGGTGTGTGTGGGGGGGCTGTGTGGAAACCCAACTCTGAATGTCACAAGCAGATCCTCATGAATGAGTTAAAACTGCATAAACCAAAACTTTTCAGATTGGAGCTTCACTTCTGGTTTTAATGTCCAACTGCTGTCTGCCTGCCTGTTGTTTCCCCCCTTTGCCTGGCCACCAGTTCACCTACAAACAAAGGTGTTTGTACAACCTGCCAGCCTCAGCCACAACACACAGCCAACAGCATCCCTTCACACCAGGTGGGTCTTGTAACAGGACAACAGCCTCCAGAGCACTGTGGGTAAATCCTTTCCAGCTTTAATTCCAGGAGGACTTGGCTCACGCAGCAACAATCACATTCTGCTGTTTCTAAAAACCTCTTTTTTTTCTGAAGCAACCCAATGCATCCAGGTGTGGATGCTTTGAATCACAATGGTGATATTTTCAGTCTACTATTGCTCACCCAGCTCAAATTTTACATTAAACACTGTGCCTCTCCCAGATTCTCCCCTCCCACTGCTTATCTGAGTGAGGGAGCCTGAGATGAAGGTCTGGCAGTGCAGCAGACACCAGAGTAGACAATGCCAGCTGGAAACTGGGCTGAGGTTGTCAAACTCAGCACACTTGTGGCCTCAGTTCTGTACCAGGTTCTTCACTAACTTGAGGCTGGTTCATGAGCTCCCTGGGCTAAGGAAGCCTGCAGAGCTGACATTTTAAATGCCTCCACCTAAGTCTTGATATCAAACTCAATGAAAATAAAGATGCTCACTGGGTTAAGTGGAATCCACACGCCAGGAAGTCTGTCTTCCCAGTGGGGAATATTTTGCGTAAGAGCAACATAAGTGTGTCATTAACAATTAATTATGATGATACACAAATTTGTGCTAAAAAAATAACTTTTAGAAAGCACAGACTTGTTCAGAGGAAAAGAAAAAAAAATCATGCCTTCAACTTAAAAAGTGTGATAAAACCCTCTGAAATAAATAGCACAAAACAGAATAAACCTGTCACAGGAATAACATTCCAGCGTATCAGAAGACAAAATGCAATAACAAACAGATTTGAAGTGGGATTAGATCTGTTTAAAAAATACATTAGCTGTCTACAAAACCTTGAAGATATTTCAGAAAACAGCAGAGCCTTCTTAAATGAATTTAGGGAGCTATTAAATGAACAGTTTTCATACACTGCACAACTGTGTGTGAACAGAAAGGTTTTTTTCTCCTGATTTTCCAGTCTTCCCTTCCACCCTGCCATGATTTCACTAGTCACCTCTTAGACCCTGGTTCATTTTCGAAGTCTGAAGGTTGTTTTGCACTCATCTCCCAGGAAATCCCCTTTTCCCAGTGCTGATGCACTACAAAAAACAGGACCATTTCTCACAGTCTTAAAAGCAGTTGAACTTCACAGTAATCCCAGCACCTTTTTGCCCTTGTGCCATTATGGCTGCCCTGACATGTACTTGAAGTAACTGTTGGGTGAGGAAGTCATCACTAGATAGCAATAACTAGGTGATGAACATTTCCACAAAAATGTAATCCATCCCCACACTGAAAAACCAACCCTCCTTTCCCCTCCCTTTCATGTTAATCACAGGTAATGCTGTTCCATCCAGTAAGTCATTCCATGCGCATAAAGCGTGAGCAACTTTTTTCACAAAATGATGGGATTTACTGTCTGCATTTAAAATTTCTCAAGTGTTAGATTCTGCAAAGTAAGTTTCTGACACACAGAAGCCCAAGTTTCTGATGGAAGGTATAAAATCCTTGAGAAGTTTTGAACCTCCCCACTTGTGATCTCTGAACAATTTTACATGGTGCTACTGAGGCTCAATTCTGCAAAGTCTCTTGTTTCAGCAGAAATTTCTCCACAGAGAGTTTACAGAATCAAACTTTCATTTTCCTCTCATCATTTCTTCAAGAGCAGGACTCAGCTTTCTAAGCATAATATTCAGCCCCAGATAACTCCATAGCCACTTAAATTCAGAAGTGCAAGGCCATCTCCATGCACGTTCAGCCTCTGCAGAGGGCCAGCAAGGGATCCACAGGACACTCTTCAGTCATGCTCAAGTGCTCCTGTTGATTTAAGTGCTGTTCGGACCTCCAGATGACCCTCTGCACAGGCACATATTCATAGAAATGGAGAATCACAGCATCACTCTGGTTGGAAAAGATCTTTAAGGCCATAATGTCCAACCATTAGCTGCCATTCACTTCGAGGAGTGCTGTGGAAGGAGTGCCCTGTTACACTGCAGTTACAATAATTGTAAAAGTGTTTTCCCATGCAAACTAAAGGTGAAACAAGAAGTCATGAAGTGGCTCAGACTTATGGAAGACTGAACAGTTTTCCTTTTCCTGAGCTGATAATCACCTGTGCTCAAGAGGCTGGGCGGGTTTCGCGTGGTCACCTGTTGCCTACCTATTACTGCTAAGAACAAGCAAAATCGTTCCCAGGCAGCATGCACAAGAAAAAAAAACACAAAAGAAAAAAATAAAAATGTACCTCATAATGATTATTAAAGTTCCATTCTTTCATTTGCAAGAACTCACATTTTAAAGAAAGAAGAAATGAGCATAGAGAGATAAGGAACCATTAATGAGCCCTCTGCCTTGGTTTCAATTACATTGGGAAATTAATTTAATGCACTTTAAGAATACAAGAGGTAATCGCTCTTCTCTTAGTAAGAGGTTGAAATTTTCTCTAATAAAGTGTCAATATAAATATGTTGCTTTAAAATGGGGAGAATAAGTCAGTTAATTCAGAAAGAATGGGACATATTAAAACGAAGGCTATCAAGGAAACCGAATGGCAAAACTAATAAACAAAGTGGCTGAATGAAAACTGTATGGCAGAGAGCTGGTAAATTGGGGTTTAATTAGAAACTTATTTTTACAGAGTGTTTTATGCTAATGATATGTATCCAAGTGACTAATGCTGTGAAAGACAACATTACTCCAGTAATTTAAAAAAAAAAAGAGGATTAGCCCATGTGAGGAGAGATGTTTGTGGCTGGAGGTGGTAAGAAATCTGAGACCAACGAACCAGAAAACAAATACATACGTAGATACAAGAGGTTAATAAGTTTGTGGATTTAAAACATGCTGGCAAAAGGGGAAATGGCTACACAGACTGGACAAAGGCAGAGAGCTTTCTGATGGATTGCCAAATGTCACCACAGCAAAGGCTGATGGTGCGTCCCTGTCACTGTCCCTTTCCAGCAGCATCAGCCAACACTTTCACAGAGACACTCGATGGAAAACACTTGCTCAACAGATGTGCTTGCAGATGTGCGCACCTAGCTCTGCTTTGGAGGACACACTACTGGTGGCACAGCAGTGGAGGCCATGATCTCCTCCCTGCCCCGACACTTAAGCAAATACAGAAAGATCTGAGAGATCTTTCTTGTGACAACAAGAATACATTTCATATAAACTGAAGCAGCACGCAGAAAACCATGCTGAAACGTTCACCACTGGGAGAGATGGGAAACAGCTGCTGCACGGAGCTGAGCTGAAAAGGACTCGGTCTGAACAGTCTGCTTCTGGCTAAAAAGGGAAGAAATAAAACTAGGAAATCTCCAAAACTCTCTTTAATGGACTAAAACACTTTTGAAAGGATTGTCTACTTTTATTTTCTTGCTTTTGAGGCAACGGGATGCACAAAGCAAGCTGCCTCCCAGCCTGCTGAAGTAGCTACAGTGGAATAGCCTCATGCATCTCTCAAGTAATTAAAGCTACTCAGCTTCTGAACAGGTGCCTTGCAGCAACACCATGAGATGTGTTATAATCCCCCAGTAACACACTGCCTAACACGTTTTATTACCTAATTACTCCCACACTCACGTTTAGTGCCCTTGTTAATCCAGTACTTGGAGAGAAGACTTGCCTTGCTGTGTCTGGGTCCTAATCCTCCTGTCACTGGTGTAAATCAGAACTTGTTTCACTAACGTTAATGGAGCAACTGCAGAGTCAAATGTCTACGAACGGAAAACTAAGGCCTATGGCCAAAAATGAGTGTTTAGTCTGGCACAAGCAGTGTGCAGTTATTGTCTTGTGTCAGGACAAAGTATGTTTTGTCTCTTGTATCGACTCAAAGTGGAGCTTTTGAGCTGCCGAGATGAGCCCTGACTCCAGAAAGTGTTTTGGGTTGGTTTTCTCCTCACTCTTACCCAAGACACCACAGTGGTATCTTTGCTAGGAGCTCCGAGGACTTTGTTCAAGGCTGACTATGGGTTACTCCTCCACTCCTCAGAATGACAACCATGCAAATAAAGGCAAATACAGGGCAACACCATTAAAGGTAATCAATATAATGAGCAGGCAGAAGACAGCACAGACACAGCAGGTCAGCTCCAACACCACAGCTATCAGCCTTTGATCAGGTCACAATGTAATTACAGATCCATGAGGATGTCTGTCCACACAGAGGAAGAGAGAGCAGACACAAAACACCTCCTCAGGGGTTGAGAGGTGTGGTGGCTGAGTCCTTCCATCCATATGGGGTTAATGTATGGTGGGAATTCAGCCTCATGACATCTGGAAATCTGAAACTATGGGAAAGCTCTGAACCATGGACCCCACCCTGTTCAGCTGCTCACACTTCCCAGGTGCCAGCAATGGAAGATATTGGCACATTACCAAGACTACAAATCCACCTGTGATTCTACCTGGCTTGTGACCTGCAGCCAACACTGTACCTTTGAAAAACTAAAACTGCATAAAATTAGCCTCAATGTGCATATTTCAGTGTCCCTGCTAATGGCCAGGCACTGAGAAACACAACATTGCGATTCACAGAGTGAGTAAAAATAATCCACAGGGATTTCCACACTCCACATACTGAAATAAGGTATCTGCCTTTAAATCTAAAGTACTATCCTTTATGACAGCAAGAATAAACACTAGTACTACCATCATTTCTTGTCCTTTTTCATGCAGGTCAATCAAGAAAAATCCTAAGATCACAAAACCCGGTGCCTAAAGGCATCCTCATGCTCTACCCATCTCTTTAATATCTCTTATCAAATTAATATTAGTAAGAGATCTTTTCTGAAAAAGAGATGACATTCAGAAATGACAGAATGACTTATCAATTCTCCCAGGTGACCTAACAGGTTAATGAAAATTAAATCTGTTTGCAGAAGCCAACTCAAGGTCAAACACTTATGTGACACTTTTCTGAAGTGCCCAGATCAGACAGTGCAAATCAAAAGGTCACGCCAGAATGGGGCTTCTCAAGCTGTGTGGGTTTTTTGTTTTCTTTGAATAGTCACACAGCAAAAAAATCTTTCCTGCTGGCATGACAACGTTCTTCCAACAGCTCCAGAAAAAGGAACCATTGAAATGGAAGAAACTACAAGTTTTCAAACATGAAACAAACATCCAGTTTCTCTGATCTCATGAAGAGACCTCTAGTCATGTCTGGGAAAAACCCAGGGACCCATTTCACCCAGACTCGCCTTACCCAGTCCTGCTCTTTCTCTACCACCAGAAAGCCAAAACACGGTACCAGAAATGGTCACATCACTACCAGCTGGAAAAACTGAGGGGGAAGGAGGGGACATTGAGACACATAGAATGCTTGTCACCCGGGTAAATGAATTAAATAAAGATTTTACGAGGAACTTCTGAAAAGGAAAGCAACAAGAGGATATGGGGAGCACTAGGGCCACAGATGAAAGGGAGAAAGGGGGCAAATGGCTCATCCTCCTTGGCTTTCAGTGGTGACACAACATCTTACAGCCCCACTAGATAGCCTATCAGGTCTCAGCAGTAAAATTCAGCTGCACAGGTGGGATTTTCCAGTTGCCATCCCAGTGGATGGCTTCCTGGAACAGCCTGGGGTGGTCTCCATATAAAGATGGCAGAAGTCCTCACCTGCTCCCCAACAATTGTTAGCTGGGGCTTCTTTGAGCCCACCCAACTCCTCTGTAAGTGCAGAAGTGATCAGGAGAAAGTGCCTAGAAGTAATTAACTTCTGTCACTGCCACAAGTCACAAAGGAGTGAAAAGAATGGGAAAAAATGGGATGCTGCCTCAAAGGAGGGAAAAAAAAAAGTCATTGGTTCCTCCCAATTTTGTTTAACTCTCAGAGACTGCACAGGCAGTAATGCAGTTATTCACATCACAGCAAAGCAGCGAGAGCACAGGATGTAACTCGAGTTTTGGAAATGGAGAGCTACCTGTAGCACGGCCCATGGCAACAACCCTATCATTTCCTTACAGCTCATTGTGAGATGACATGTGCTTTGAGGAAGACTTTTCATAGCTGCTCCTCTGTTTGTGTTACAAATAAATTGGGTTCTGACATCTTTGCTGGCAGAGGAGCCACTGGGGCAATTTTAAAATCTTTGAAGAGTTAAAGCCAACTCTAAACTCAAAGAAGGAACTCAGACATTGTCATTGTTTGTCCTTCAAGAGCTACACACCCTGTGAAGCAACCTGGGGATGGCAGCCTTGCATCTCAATGGTATCTGTGTTGGGTTTGCCTATTCTGGTCTAACTGACCTGTTAGTTTGGTCTATTTTTTACAATTGCAAATGAAAATAAGAAATAAACTAGTTTGTTGAACCATACCATGAAGCTGGTATAAGAATTGTGCCCCGCTGTGTTCAAGGTTAGCCTTATGTGAGATCTCTTCTTACTTAACTATTTTTCACAGTTGTGGAGAGAACAAAGTTAACAGGAAGCTAATGCCATTTTTTCAGTGACATTCTGCCAATAGCAAGAAGAGTCCTCAGGACAGGAATTCTGTTGATTAAATGACGGAGAGGAAGAACCACTGAGACAGAGAGCAATACCCTGCCTTAAAAAAAAAAAGTGTAGTCCACACATCTAGTGAAGTCATTCTGGAAATTGTTGTTCTGCCTTTATAATCTACTTTAAAAAAAAAAAAAAGGCTTGTTCTATGGATGGTAACTGTAATCGAGTTGTGTCACCACTGCAGCTTTTACATTACTGGCACTGTGCTTTCCAGGAGAAGGAGACACACATACCTTTTGTTGCCAGCCGGACACAGTTGATTTTTGTTTCCTGAAAAATAAAGAAAAAAATCATATAGAAAAGCATCAAGGTGTGCCATTTGTGCATCTTCATAAACATAAATTCCCTCAGCGAGGTACTAGACCAAATAAGGGTTTTTCTTATACTTCATCTTTGAAAATGCCACCAACAGTGTCAGTTGCCTAAAACATTCCATACTAATGGATCTGCATACAGCTGCTTCTCTAACTGTTGAGAAGTTAAGAGTGACAACATGTTTTTCCACACTTGATGTGTGAGTGATGGGCCCCGTGCAACTGCCTGATGAACTAATAGAATTTACTGGTTAAATGACCTGATCTGTAACAGGCAGACAAGCCTTGGGTCAAAAGTACGGGCAACTGTACATCAAATTTTCATGCACCATTACTGCAAATTTTGAAAATTGAGTATTTATTTAAACACATGGCAAACAGACACAGAAGTAGTCATTTGAATGCTTCAGCTCTGGTGTGTATGTGAGGCAAAGCAGCGTGCTGTATGGCTACCTCTGCCAAATGAGCTATTCAAACACAACCCACACCGCCTCAGCCTTTCATGGCAGAGCTGGGATGAAACCCAACGCTTTTGTTCACCTCAGAGCCCACATATCTGCATAAACAGGAGCTTGTATGGGAACAGCAATGTTGTATTTGGCTTCACTAAAAGCTCAAACTCGGCAGCCTTCTCAGACCACCTCCGCTGAAAACAGATCCTTTGTGGTATCCCCAGCTCCTCGTCCTACCGCCCTTATTGGCGTGGATTGCCTATGTCCAATGTATGACCACTGTCCAAATCTTAATGTCTTGCTTTGCTTAAAAAGATGACTTTGTCAGGCAGCAATCTGCTGCAGGGTTTTCATAGCACTTTATGTCTTTACATGCTCTTGTACATGTCTCGGGTGTAATGAATACTTGCATAAATTACCGTGTGTAACAATGCTAAATTAATATGGATGCTCTGGAAACAACAGCCTAGCAAATGCACTGCTGAGCACCTTGTTCTGTCCTCAAGCAAGAAGATGAACACTCTGAAAGTCTGAATTTACTCTTTGAGAAAGCCTGTTCCTCTAGAGAAGGGGAGGCTGAGGGGAGACCTTATTCCTGCCTAGAATGACCTGAGAGGAGGTTGGAGAGAGGTGTGTGATGGTCTCTTCTGCCCAGGGACAGGTGACAGGACAAGGGGAATGGCCTCAAGCTGTGCCAGGGCAGGTTCAGATGAGATGTCAGGAAAAAGTTCTTCCCCCAAAGAGCTGTCAGGGTGTGGAACAGGCTGCCCAGGGAGGGGGTGGAGTCCCCACTCCTGGGTGTATTTAACAGATGGGGAGATGAAGTGCTCAAGGAGGTGTTTTAGGAGAGGACAGGGACGGTTGGACTTGATGATCTTAAAGGTTTTTTCCAACCTAATCATTCTGTGACTGACCCTCCCCAGCCTGAACAGTCACTCCTCATGCCAGTAAACCAAAGGCAATGGTCTCTATGCACTGAATCCTCTTCTCCCTCAAAAATCCACTCCTCTGCACAACCTGTACAACCACCAGCACTGCAAAGTCAATGTAACCCCACAACAGAGCTCCACATTCATCTCTGCCCCGTGTATAACCAGCTTGAATCGCCCACTATTCTGGAAATCCAAAATCTTTATTGCTAGTGATGATATATGAAGCAGGAAAAACACAGCTTTATTTTCAGAGCACAGCCTCAGCACATAATGCTGGGAATTATAAGACAGACTGATTCAGATGTAGTTTATAATCTAAGACAAGGTGACCTGGAAAATCTTCAGTGAAAAATAAAATAAATAGAAAATATCAAGACAGCATTTTTGCAGTCTTAAAGTAGGTGGACACTTGCTCACATTTCATTGTGGAAAGTTTTCTTGTGTATTTACTGCCTTCTGGTTATCTTCAAAGTGCCACAAAAAGCTGGAGAAATTAGTCAATGATGAGAAAAGAAGAGGTGAGAAAACAAAACCCGAAATCTTGTTAATGATGCTGTAACTGATCTCATTTGACCATGTGCACATTCCTGCACATTACCCTCCCACCGGGTAATTTGAGAAGACAGGATGCAGTGTGTTCTGTTTGCATCTACAGCTACTAATTGCTGCATTTCCCACAGACAATCATAGTTATTAGACCACCAGATCTGGCACTGACAAAAGCAAGGGCAATCAATCACTAGAGGACCAAGACATCTGGCTTCAGAACTTCATTTTAAATTGCATCTTCTGAGAAGAAAAATATAAGAGAAACCTGTGCAGATTCCAGAAATCCAGCTATGTGGGATGCTGAAGTTTAAAGACCTGAATGTAGTCCATATTTGTGATTAGGGCTGATTATTCTATTGATTTCCATTGATCACCTCATTGATCAACCTACCACCTATCTCTTTGGTGTCTCATAAAAATATGAGATCTCTTTCAATTTATTAGATTTCTTTTTTATTGATACTGAGAAATGTGAGTTTGTATGAGCTTTTCTACCAATAAGTGGGATGGATACCTGTGTTTAAAAAAAAACAACCCCACAAAACCAACAGTAAAAACATGTTCCTATGATCATATTTGTTTTGTGAGAACAGATGACTTGCAATTCAGACAAGGTGCTTTCATGTCCACAGGAAAGAAAGATCCTCTGCTTTACCCAATAGTAATGCAGGAATAAACAACATAGGTATTTCCCAAGAAACCATCCAGATGGCTTAAAGCAGTTTCAAAGTAAATAATTAAAGGGATAATTTAAAAAGTTTTAGAAAAACAAAATTTCTCCAAATTTCACAAGCCTCCATGTGGTTTCTGAATGTTCTTTCAAATACCATGGTTCCATGGAAATTTTCCCAAGACCTTGTGCCTATGACTATCTTAACAATGACCCAAGATCCTACACATTCAGTATAAAATATCTGTTTCAGATTATGGCTGAAATCACAGGAATAAGTTAAAGGTCCTCCTCTGCATACTGCACTGGCTCTGTACCACTGTCCAGTTAAGACAAACATTTTATACCCAAACACCAACAGAACAATATCAGCATATTTTAACCAGGATCTTGGAATAGGAAAATACTGCATGAATGCATCCTAGAGCTCTTGACCCAACCTTCACTTTCCAACATGCTTCATACCCAGAAAGCTTGCTGCCTGTTAAGCCCATGTACGTGTTTACCAGAACGTATTTATGTGTGTGCTGAAACCTCTGTATGAGTAAAAGATGATTAGGGTGCACCCTCATTCTGGGCTGAAGCCCAGCTAAATTTTTAAGCCCACATACTATGGACATGGACCATGTGAGGAGCACTGGCAGACTGTTCCTGGAGGACATATCAGGACATACAGTCAGAAGGAGCTGGAAACCCTCTAAGAACACAGATTGTGTTAGGAGCCCTCTCTGCCAACACAGCCCATGCACACAGGCTTGAAACTACACACCATGAGCTGGTTTAGCATCTCCCTGATTTTTCAGGGTTGTTTTTTTAAAAAAACAACATTCTTTTAATATATTTTGTTTCTTTCCTTTCCAAAGAAAGGGAGCTGATGCTAATTATTTAAATGTGAATTTCGTTGAAGTACACTGGATGATAACAAGACAAGTTCTGCCTGTCTCTTTAGTGTTTGGATGGGAACAATTTTCTGCAGAAAAGGGCTGTGAGGGCAGCAGGACATATGTTTATGTGACAGCTGCATCTTCACAACCTAAAAGGGCAAATGATTTTTTTCCCTTCTCTTTTAAAATGACAGCTTGCTGTTTACACACTACGAACAATAATAAAAGCAGCAGAGTTTTTTCATCCATCTGTTTCCACACCCACAATGCTTTTTCTTTCCTTTACTATTATTATGACTTTGCTTTAGATAAGCAGTGCCATGCCTTGTCTGAAGAACCACCTGCCAGCACCGGTGAGACCTGCTGTGCCCAGGCTCCATCTGAGGCTGCCCTGCGACAGGCACGGTTTCATCAGGCAGCTCAGACCAGGGACAGGCAGTTTTAATTTTTTTTTTTGGGCTCAGACATGACAAGTAATTACCAATCTCTCCCTTGGCTTCAGTTTGAACTTTAATCCCCATGTCCCAGAGCTATACAGTGAGCATGGTTGTTGGCAACCTACATCTCACAGGATAGGAACTGCAGTTCTGTCCACCGAACATCCTAAGGAATTGGTTTTCTGGTCCTCAAAAAATTTTGCACAAGGTCACAGGAGCTACAGATGGAGTGTGGGATTTTTATCCCATCGAAACCAACCCTTTGCTATCTTCAAAATGAATCCTGTGCTCAGAAATGTGCAGGGTCAATCGGCTCCCCTATAATTTCTATTGCCAGCTTAAAGAAACGCTGATTCTCCGACAGATTAGGCTAAACTTAGTGCTGCCTTTCCAATTAACAGCTATTTTTAGTGTCCCTGTCACTTGGAGAGGGAGGTTTAACAATGTGCTTAGGGCTTTTATTATTTACAACAGAAAGTTATTTCACTACCAGCTAGGTAATCGCTGAATACACAAACCCCTCAACCTCTCAACCGTGGGGCAGACTGGACAAGCATTTTATTTACTCTTCAGAAAACACTCAGGTCCACATGCTCCATTCCAGGCTGGCCAAAGAGATGTGGAAATGGGGGCTTACAAAGAGTGAAGTCCTTCCACAGCTGCTTTATGAGATTAAGGAGTAAATGTAAGTGAACTAAACTGTACACCTGAAATCCTGCTTAACACAGAGCTCCTCAAGCTGTTCAGCAGTTCACACAAGCAACGCAGGTGGCCCTTGGTGCCACTTCATTTTCAGAGCACCACTCATAATGGACTGAAGTAACCTCACCATTTTGTTGATAGGCTATCTCCACAGGGATGACTATCACCTCTCTGCTGGCAGGTCTATCCAGAGCTCCAAAATGTCCCAGAAGAAGGATGTTGTGTGAGCAGACCTGACAGCATCTAGAAATCCAGCCTGAAGTCCCCTGATAATAACGAGCTGCCCGATTTCGCATGTAGTACAAGTCATTAGAAAGGAAAAAAAAAATCAATAAGAATCTCTGTAGAGCCTATCATTCCCTCAAAAATAATATTCTCATTGATTCCTGTGGTACTACTTTTCACAAATTTGGCTTGAAAACATCACTCACCTGTTGGACCACCATGCTGTGGAGCTGCTAGCAGCATCCTCCACATTCTCTCCAGCTGCCTTACAAAGGCTCCTGCCTCATCTCCCATTTAGAGGAAAAATGGCCAAGAGTTATTGATTGCAACTGTGCTGTTACAGATTTCATTTTAACTCAATGAGGGAAATTGCAACTCCAGGAAGGATTTTTAGGATGCTCTGTTTTCTGAGCTGCTCAAAAGTTCAGGCAGCTTTCACACAGCTGCCAATCATTCTCCCCATTTGAGTGTGTTACTGGATCACTAACCAGAGATTGTCACCTTCAATGATCTAGATAAAGAACCTGGGGACAACGAAACCTGCAAGATTCAGCTTTGATTATTAAGTCAGTGTGAGGATAAGCAGTAACATGGTGGTGCCACCCTGGCCTCGCCTCTCAGAGGGATAAATACTGCAAGGGTGAGTGTTTTGCGGGGCTGAGCTTGGGGAGAGTTCAGAGAAGGAAAACCTCATGCTGTGTGTCAGCAGCCATCTGTAGCTGGTGGCACCAGGATGACCAGCAACCCTGAGTTAACTACCCGGATGGCTGCAACAGCGCATGTAGAGATCCCACCAGAGAAGGGCGAAACCACTTGTCCATTCTTCTCCCTGTGTCACTCCATGTCCTAACTCCATCTAACAAGCAGTAACAACCCCTGCTTCTCATCCCCACAGTTACAAAGCCTGGAGCTTCTGTTTCCTTCTCTTTCCTTCCCCTCTTACTTCCAACTCTGACACATTTCAGCTCGGCATCTGGCTTTCAAGAGTCCCTAGGAGAGAATCTCACACCATTTGGAAGTGTTTTGTATAACAAAGCTGAAAACTATTCTGCTTCACACATGTTCTGCTTAGACCCCTGTCTGGAAGCAACACAATGTTGACCAAACTTGGTACAAGTGTCCAGAGAGAAGAATTCAGCCAGAGACAGCTCTCTCATTCAAACTCTGAAACAACAAGCACAACATTGCACAAGAGAAGGCAGAAAAGCCCGTGATCTGATTTTGCAGCAATTTGCCACACTTGTTTTGCATCCAGCTGTTAATTATGTTCCTTTCACTGTAACAATCACGGCTAATGGTTGCAGAGCAGATGAGAACACCAAATGAGCACAGCCCTTCACGTATGGAGGAGCTGAAACAATGCAGAACTCCTATAGCATTTCTACCTCCCTCTAATCAAGCTTTTTGACCAAATACAGAATGTTTCCTCAAACTAAACTCTCCCCAGAGTCCTGCATTTCCAGAGGAAGATGCTCTGGTTCACTGCACGGAGGTTTCTCATTGCAGGTTCCAGGTGTTGGAAGAAGTTTCATCATTCAACAACTGCCAGTGATTAATCAAACTATACAATATCCTAATTAAAAAATGAGGGGCAATGTTCTGTTAAGTCTTTCATGTGCAAGGGAACATAAGGGTCTATTTTAATTGTGCTAAATTGTTTCAGATTTTAGGCAGAAGTGTGCCACGCTCAGCCGTAATTATTAGTAAACTTTACTAACAAAGTCAAAGCTGCCCAGGTTATAGATTTCAGTGAAAAAACAGAATAATACAAATTATACCTGTAAACAATTCTGGGAATGAAACAAAAGTTAATATTTACAGCTGCAATGTACAGGACAGACCCTGTTTGAAATGTGGGGCTTAAGGATTTTATCCTGAAACAAAAGGTACCACAAGTACTCCTCTGAAGATCCATCTTCCACTTCATCTAAGTTTTTTTTCCCCATAGCTCTGCCCTTCAAGGATATAGAAATATATTCTGTACCAATATAAATTATCAATACAAGAGGCCACTGCTTCATCCAGTGGAACTGGTTCTGGCTGGCAGGATACTTCTCGTGTTGCCATGAACTGCGGATTGTGGTGTTAGAGACTCTTTGGATTAATTTGTGCTTAAATAGTCTTGTGTTCCCATTAGAGCAGCCTGAGCAAGTCACCCTTCTTGAGTCCTTACCACCTTGTGTGCAGAGTGCGTGATGCCAGCTACAGAGATCCAGAAAAAGCAGAAACCACACATTAGAGCTGCCTTTAATCCCGAATGCCGAGGGAAGCCTACGTTTCCATTCACGTAACCCATTTATGGTATATTATATTGTACTTAAGCAAATAAAGTCTTTTCTTCCCTGGGGATCCATTCACTAGCAATTAACTACCACACAAGGGGGAACTAACTAGACACAGAGAGACATATACATATATTTCACAATTTCCTTTATAGAGGCAAATCCAAAATTGAATTAATTGAGCAGTGCTGGAAGGAAACTGTATCGACTAGAAAGGAAACCAAGGTGAAAAACAGCATGGTATTGAAGAGATTTGTGCTTGTCAGCCACGCAGCAGAAACTCTGCAGGAGAATGGTGATAAATGAGGGTAGTGAAACACCAAGATATGCTGTGAATGTTCATTGGTATTGCTAGCCAGTTAAATGATGCACGGTCCTCTGTGACATACAGCTGCATTTTGGGTGTAAAAGACACCATCCCAAGTGGAGACCAAAGCCTACACCATTCACCCTCGGCTGATCTTTCTAATTTTGCTCTTTCAGAGGTTATGTCTTAGAGAATTTATCTATGTTAAAGTCAGATTCATGAGAGCACTGGAAAATGTGCTAATAACAGACTGCTATGCAGTTGCTTGATGCCATGTTAATGCTTTAAGACTCTCCATGAGACCAGAGCGTCAAGTTGTATCATGTTATGTGATAAAATTAGGGGATTCAGAGGGGAGGAAGGTGAGTGCCTGTTTAGACTGGATCTGGCCTGTACACTGTTTGCTGAGCAAACCCAAAATGGAAACCTTAAAACTGGAGCTCACAAACTATTCTAGGCTGGGATAGAAGAACAGAAGGGAGAAGAGAGGCCTCTGCTTTTCCTATGGCAGGGTCTGCTGGGGCACTACATGCCATTTGCGTCTGAGAATAGGGCAGGCTGTTGTCTGTGCTGTCACCATTTTAAACTCAACATTACAGTGTAAGCATATATAAAATATAGTCCAGGGTATTCAAAATAAACAAGAGAGACAAGCACATAATCACTCCTGCAGTACGGGACAGTTTCAATTGTCAAATTGAAACTCCCAACCAAAAGTGCTAGATTATAAGGAGACCAAGTGCAAAATACAATACAATCCATAAATTTGGGTTAGTTCTCATCTCATAGCATCTCTTCCAAAATCACTAGCACTGTGAAACAGAGACTATCAGGCAACTGCAGTTACATAGCCCCTACTCTGACACTCATGCCTGTGCAAGGTAAAAAAAGTAAAACCACAAGAAAAAAAAAAAACCACTTTTTTTTTTCAAAATTCTAAGTAATTGAATTTGTAAATCACATGCCAACATGTGTCTTTACACAGTCTGGCTCCCCAAGTTTTCTCATTGCATGTAGACACCAAGGAGAGAATTAAGTGAAGGATAAGGATGCCATATTTAATTTTAAGCCAATTTCTGGAAGAGGGTAATAATGAGGAGTAAACGGGCACCCAATGAAGAGGAAAGGTAAGGAGGACAGACAGAGGTGGTCATATGTACAGATCCAACTTCAACTTTCTCTGCACTTACTCCATTTGCCTTGCTAAGAGCCTGGAAATATATGCTGTAGCTTTTCAGGGGAGAAAGTGGAGCATTCCAGTAGCCGTTGTAGGTTTTGTTGTCTCCCACTGTGAAGGGCTGGGTGACAGGAAGGTTGATGGGTTTCAGCTCAGCTGCAAAGTAGTGAGGGGAGTCAAGACTGGAAGCGTTCTTGTAGCTCACTGGGACAGAGAAGCATTCAATGATGTCTGCAGCTCTCCGTGCTTTCTGCAGCTTCTCCTCCTTGACAACAAGTTGATAGACACTGGGAGAGAGAGAGGGAGGTAAGATTAGAGCCCCACGAGCTTCACATGCTAAGAATTTTTTCAATAATAACGGGAAAAGGCGAAGCAAGAAAAACACAGCAAACACCATTCTTGTCACACCAGTATCTTGCCACTGACTGTCACTATGTGGGCAAGATGCTGATGATTTGCTCTGTTGATTTAGCCGAGTTAATCAAGATACACATTGGTAAAAGTCAGAATAGATTTCAATCACATTACACTTTGGGGAACAGATTAACTAATAAAATATCCAGTCTATAATGAATTTTTAATGTATTATATATTAATAAACAGATGCTTTCTTCTTCAGCCGCCAAGCTGTAACCTGAATTGTTTGCTTGGACTAAACGGTGATTGCAGAGAGGAGAGCATTAGCAGGTGGTAATGGCATCAGATCCCTTTTGAAGCCATTTCAGGGTGCAAGAATCACTTTAGATTAAAAGGATTCTCACATCTTCTAAGAACATAACATTTTCTGGCCCTCCCTCCCATCTGGTTTTGGGATATGTCCTGGGATGTAGAGTTCTCAAACGTTAATTCCTGATGGCAAGTCTCCTCCTACCATCCATCACTAAAAGGCTGGCTTATATACTGAGCAGGTGGCTTTATAGCTCTCCCAGTTCACTCTTGTTTCAGGGAGCAACAACTCTTCCTATTGTTTCCAGCTCTATGAAATGTAAATATTTTTCAATTCCTGCTAAGCTTTTGGCCTCTATGATGTGTAATAGCATGATATGTAACTTCTAGATTACTATTTCAGGCTCAAACTGGTTGCAAGGCATTTGCACACACTCTTCTCCCCCACCCCCCCTGGCACCCCAGGCAGTTAACAAAGCCCTTAGGTTCAATGATGCTACAGCTGAGGCAGGTTTACTATCTGCTTAAACACCACTCACCTATTTGACAAAGAAAGATACTGCTGCAGTCATTTTACTTTTTGTCAGGATATTCACAAGTGCTGCCCTCACCTGTCTGCGAGAGACTGGTCCTTTGTTTAGTCCGACAGGGGAGATCGATTAAGAGATTGGAAACAGCCAGGAGTGTATCATTCTCCTGGCTTTCACACACTCATTGTTGCAGAAAGGCTGGTCTGAAAAATTTCTAGCACAGCAATAGCTCATCAATGCTTCTGTGGGAAGCAAAGCTCTGGCACCTTCACCACGCAGGAGTAAAACAAAACCTAGCTCATGCTTTTGAATTAACTGTTACTGGAGGTCTGCGGGTACCTGGCATGCTCACTGTTAACAAGTCCATCAGTGAATCACTTGGAAATCATTTGGCTCCCACTGCTAGACACAAAACCAACTAATCTGTACAAGTACAACCAATTTATGAATTGCTTAGCACTGAAGATGTCCTTATGCAGGATGCTGCCAGTGTTCACTAATGCAGCAGAAGCATACCAGGCTCACGGATGGCAGCTTTGGAAACCAAGTCAGTTTGGAAACCAAACACCTGTCAGTGTTTGGAAAACTTTCCTCAATCCTATACTTCATTGGAGGCTTTCATAAAATGTTTTATACCTTCTCTGATATTTATTTTATGATTTTAAAAAAAGATAAACAGGTTTCCCAGCAGCACTTCAAGTATTATCATTGAGGATATAGTGGGAGATGTAAGCAAAAGCATGTTTAACCTAAACCATACCCTCAGCTTAGCAACAGAAATGGTTAGCTTGCCCTTTTGAACACTGTTAACAGACTACCTGTGGATTCTTATTCTGACCCTCCTCTCTAGCAATACTAATCTACACTACTGGGAAAGTTTGTCAGCAACATGCAAAACTGTAGCTGTCATTTTAACAGGCATTTGTCACACAACTTCCAACCTAAAATGCTTGGTTTGTATTTTATCCAATTCCAAACACTTGTATTTTCTGATTAGAGAAAATGTTTCCATTAGGTACATACATACCTGCATATGTATAAATAAATATCCATCTCCTTTCAGCCTACACATAGGCAAAGGGTTCCCTCTTCTAATCTCCTTAGCCCTTCAGTGTCCAACAGGGAACTCACCTTATCTTGGTGATTCCAAGCAACCAGCCATGTATGTGTCTGTCTTTGGAAGACAGGGCCATGACAGCTGAGCTCTTCCCCTAATCTCTGGGGAACTTCTTCACCTTTGAAGACATTAGCAGTTCCTCCCCCAGTAATTCCAGTACCCGCTCCACCAGTATACACACACTGTTTGATCATGAGTTATGACACATACAGAACTCAGCAAGGGACACTCTGCATGTATTTCTTCACATTTTCCCTTTCCATCATGGTTTCAACCCCAGACAGTAAACAAGCACCATGCAGCTACTCGTTCCTTTTCTGAGCAGCGACCTTACTCCTGGCCAGCTTCCCCAGAGACATATGGTGCATGGCTGAAGCTGGAAAGCCCTTGACTCAGTGTAGACACAACCACTACCTCTCAACACCCAAAACCATCAGGGTGTTATCAACATCCTCCTCACACTAAACCCAAACCACAGCACTGTGCTAGCTACAAGAAAAAAAATTGACTCCCAGACTAAGGTGTCCTGGTTTCAGCTGAGATGGAGTTAACATACTTCTTCCTTTCTCCAGAACAACTCACTCTTTTAATGACCTGAAATTTTACTTTTACTGTTTATTCTTCTGCATTAAATTGAGGTGTCTGGAAGCAAATCAGCAAATTCATAAGCATTCAACTGAAGTGTAATAGTCATCCCATTTGTGTTCACATTAAACCCTCTTAATCTCCTGCTCTAATTTTGTCTCCTTTTCTGTGAAACAAGTATCTGAGCTAGCTCTGCTGGAGCTGTTCCCCTGTCTTAAAAAACCTGCTCTAGTGAAACTCTGGAGGAGTGTCTGACTGCTTTTTTGGCATTTTCTTTCCCTTATGCCCCAGCTTGTACCAGCTGACCCAGCACACACATCCCTTTGTGCTTTACCTGCTTGACTTGGTGACCATCATCCTTCAGCCTCGCTCTTTTATCAGACTCAGCTATTTGGTAGTGGTGAAGTGGCCACTCTCAATGGATGTGGTCAAGTGGCCAAGAGCCTGGGTGATTTCAGCTATTACTCCATACTCAAGATTATTACTCTGAGGAATTGTTTCCTTATCAAAGGATTATTCTGGGTCTCACTTTCTGACATTTTGATCACCAGTATTTTGATCTGTATAGACCCTCCAGAAGTGCAGGAATTGCAAATCACTCCTACCTGGTACACATACTGATATAGTCTCATTTTCTTTTTTCTTCTTTTCTGCTATATCTTTGTTTTCCAGGTTATNGATTTTTTTCTTCTTTTTGTTTTTTTTTTTTTTTTTTTTTGTTTATTTGGGGGGTTTTTTTTGGTTTTTTTTTTTTTTTTTGTTATTTGTTTTTTAACCTATGAGCAGAATTTTCCTGATTGTCTTTAGGGCATTTTGAGAGGTCAACATCTCTGCATGAACAAGGGAAGTGCTGCAAGACACATCGAGTGCTTCCACAGCCACTACCATCAGCACTGAGATGTTCTCATAACTGTTTGCTTTTCACTGGAGCAAAAAGCAAATGATGCTATGTCTGAATGAAATTCCCATGTGAATTCTGAGGCACAAGCACACAATTACCCACCCTAAAGTTTGTCCAAACTATCTGCATTACTGCAACAATTCTCAAAAGAGTAAAAGTAATTCAACTTTGCTCAGAAGATGATAACTTTCCGTGATACATTCTGACCCCTAAGATTGCAGTTGGGCACCAGCTCAAAATAAACTCAATGAGTAGGATCTGCCCTTTTGGCCTCCAAAACCACTTTCAGCTGCAATCTCATCTCTGCCCCAGCCAGCTGGACCATTTGCAAGTTGTTATGACTGACAGTTTTGTAATATGTATCAGTGTGATTCCAACCAAGGGAAAGGAAGAACAGCTTTCCAAAAAAGAAATGTTAGAGGGAAGATAAAAAAAAAAAAAAGTGGCAATGGAAGTAAGGTGGAGATATCTTAACTATTCTAATAGCTCGTAGTCTGGCTACCAGGTAGGAAGTAACATGGATCTCCTGGGGCTGTCCCAGTCTCAAGCTTCAAAGCTACTGCTTCCAGGCAGTATCAGCTAACACCACTTTCATAGCAGGAATCAATATATCAGTTGCAAATGCCCAGCTGGATAAAAGAAAGTTTCAGTGTCATACACTGAAATTGCATTAAAAGAGACAACAAAAGCAGAGCATTAAAACTACCAACACTACATAACAACTTCAGTACCAATAAACTGAAAGATGATTCAGTAAAACTAACTACTACATTTCAATTTTTAATATTGAGTCACATTTGCAAACACTGCAATCAAATCTACACATGTTCATGCTGCAGGGCAATAGAAACAGGGGTCTTGCATTCCCAGTGCTAAGTTACTTCCCGCCCCACTGCAGCTGAGTAGCACTGCTGTCCCCATAAACGAGAGAACTGGTTTCCAAACATCCCTAAGCCTGACTCGCCAGAGAGCTCTGGAGGGATTCTCAAACCTGGGCCACCAACCAGATGCCTGGCTTCCTAGAAAGCTGGTGAGCTGGCTGCCCTGATGTGCAGCTGCATGCTCTAGTAAGAAAAGAAGGCCAAAACTGGGTTCCTTGATAAATATCACAGGCCTCAGATAGATAAATCCATGTTATTTTAACAGAAGCTTTTTAAAGTTTTCGACAGCTCCATTCTAAATCACTGATAAAAGCCCCAGCCATAATGGTGGTCACAGCACAAATGTTGTCTACAGAGAAAGAAAATGTGCTCTTATCATCATCTACAAGGTAATCTTTTAAATGATGAGTTCTCTATTCAGTATGGAAGCACAAGTGCAGATAATCAACATCCCAAATCACAGCCCATTCCTGTGCGAGAGATCTCTCAAAGCACTGTTAGACTTGTCTTTCCCTTGCTCTTCATTTCTTTTCGTGCTGCTTGCAGAAAGACTGGAGGATGGACTGAGGAAGTGCTTGTCCACAAATCCTGCCGTGTATTTAGACCAGATTCAAGTTCTGGATGTAGGATGTGCATGAATGTGGAGGAAAAAAGCTGAGCCAGAGCTTTCCATAAAGTGTTCAACATCTGGTCAGTGCACTTTGGTGTCCTGACTTATCAACAAGGTGAAATCTTCACAGTAGCCCCGACAATGGCAGACTATGAAGAGGAGTGTAATTTCTTTGCAACCATACAGTGATCCTCTCACCTGGCTTATTAAAGCTTAAAAGAAACAATGTTGCTGCAGCTTAGTATGTCCTCTGGGCCAATCTTGGTAGTAAATTTTCTTAAACGTGTCATATAAAGATTTCATATATATTCATTTAATTTTAATATTTAACACATAAATATATTATCAGCCAGACAGTATTTCCAATAATATTTTCTCCTGGGGAACAAAAATAAGTAGCAATTAGTACAGCCTGATCTTGCAGCGTATTTTTCAGCAGATTAATGTGAGCAGGTTTTACAGTTCAGCCTGCAGAGAACATGAACTTCTCCTTCCTAGCTCACACGAACACATTGCTCTCGGAATAACTGATTGATAGGCGACAGGAAATAAGATATTACCAAAGGGGTAGAGGCTTCCTTATTAGAAGTTGTTTTAATTCAAAGAATGAAGGATAAAAAGGGCAAACAAAGTAAGAATAGAAAAGACTTGCGTCTTCTAATGGTTGCGTCATCTCAGGCTGAAGGCATGTGGGAGGGAGGCAGCAGCTGATGTGCACCCTGACACTGAATTTCCACTGCTGCACCTATTCCAGAGAATTAAGCCTATCCAAACCCATGAAAATCAAACCCAAATACTATCTGACAAATCCACGAGATAAAACTGCACAGAGGTGAATAAAACGCATTAGGTGCATATGGCCAGGGTTGAACTTACAATAATTAGAAGGGCCAATAACCAACTTTTCTCATTTCCAGTGCAAAAGCTCTTAAGACCAAGCAAGGGCAGTCAGCATGCTGGGTCATACCCTTGGCAGGTATCACAAAGACCTCAACCACCGAGTGCTGATTTCCTACTGCAGAGCTCCAGAACGAACTGCAGAAATCAGACATAATACAGTCAGCAAACACCGAGCCTGATCACTGGAAACACGCCTCAGACCAGTTTCCCTGGATGTTATTTAAAAATGGCATGGCCCCACCTTTTTGGGGTTTTAAGAGTCTGTGTTTTAAGTCAAGTCACGGAATCCAGGCTACAGATACTTAACACCATTTTTTATTACCATCTGGTTTTCCGTTATGACCCCATTAAATTTGGTTGAGTCAATTTAAATATATTACTATATACCCATGAAGGTTCATTGCCTTTATTCTGACAGCACTGTGTCTTCTCCCAGGATACTGGGATGGGAGAGGGTTTGACACGTTGCCTGACACACTGAGAATTCAGATAAGCTGTTCAGCGTACATGTGCTTGCTTTATGGCCAAGCTGATTTCAGCAATGCAAACTGAGACAGAAGAGTAGCTTTGAGATCTTTGTTTTCTCTTAAAGGTAGCTAAATAAAAAACAGAAAACTGCCACAGAGGCAATAACAAGCAAAATAATGGGAAATTGGAGGAAATGTAATAGGGGTGGAAGCTAGAAATATTCAATAAAAATCTATCAGTATTCTACAAAGCTTAGTCTACAAAACTGAAATTAAGTGGCAGATGAGATCCTTCCTAGAGCATGCCTCCAGCTCTCCCATGAGCTTGCACAGAACAGACCTCTAAAAATTTCAACCAAACACCACTAAACTCTAAAAAAAAAAAAAAAAAAGGATTTATGTAACACAGGTTTTACTAACATTTAAAAGAACTAAACAGATTACTGCCACAAAGCCTGATACTGAGCACACACTGCATCTACAGCATCGTTTTCCTTCAGCTGTAGCAGTGAACATTTCCTCACCAGATTCCTCCAGCAATGCACAATATCTAATGTTCAGGCATTCAGAATCGTCTCCACAGACAGTTCCCACGTTCATAAAGTTTTCTGGGTTCAAACAGGTGGCAATATATTCCTGAGAATTGAGTTACCTACTTCACATGTTCTAAAATGTCACCCTTAATATCTTCAATAGCACCTTTAACCAGAAGCTCTGAAACTAATCTACAAAACATAATGAACTGAATTTCACAGCCACCTCAGATGTACCTACAAGATCCAGTGCACCACTCTGCAATTTTCTGTCTCTTTAAAAACTGATTTGAAACCCATTAAAATCAATTAAAGTTTGTTACTATTCCCTTTAGGCTTTGGAACAGCTCCATGCAGAACACAATGCACTGATGTTAAGGTTACCTTTCAAGAAACATTTTAATGCAGGAAAAAAAATAAAAAATAATAATAATAAAAGAAGACAGGAAAAAAAGATGAGATTGTTCTGCTATGTCCTCTCCTGGAAGATGCTTGGCTATTTCAAAGATTGAAAAACCAGCCCATTATGAATACTGGGCTGCAATGTCATCAATCAGCTTGTTCGCATCTGCAAAGCATTCACAGAAATAAAGCTTATAATAGTGATGCTACTCGAGGAAATAGACTCTCATATTTCGAAGTTATTCACACCAGATCCTTCATTTTGAAGTTATTTTTGCATGTTCTTTTAACATTCATTTAAACTCAACAACTCTTCTACTACATTCACTGAACTTGAAGAATACCAACAAAATATCCAAATTCAGCCAAATCTGTTAAAATGGCATAGAAAGAAGAGATGGTAATTACTGCCACTGCTGTGAAAAAAACCTGCTGAGATAGAGCCAGTAATAATGTAATCCATTTAATCAAGAAGGCTGATAACAGAGTCTCTTCACATTTTCTTCTACTCTCATCCAGTTGTCTAGATTTACTATCAAAGCATGTTGTACCCTCCAGTTCATGAAACAAAGGGTACTGATTTCACGCTTGGGTAACACTATTTGGAGTCAGAGTTTTCACCTGGGCATTCTTTTACCTCTAAAATTTCAAGCTTTGTTAAATTTCTATAGTGATTGAGACGGGCACTAGAAAAAACTAAGAGAGTTTAACGACAGCATGCTGCCTGTATAGAAAAGAGATGTGGCCCCATACTCTCCCCAATCAGTATCAATAATGTGATGAACTAGCCATGGGGTGGGTGGTGGGATCTGTTTAAACACTTGTGCACTCTGTCAAGCTTTAAAAAGAAAAAAAAGGAAGCCCGAAGATTTCTATTTGTGGGAAAAAGTCCTGCCAGCATCACTATCACATAACCACAGAATTGTAGGGGTTGGAAGGGACCTCCAGAGATCATTGAGTCCAACCCCCCTGCCAAAGCAGGTTCCCTAGAGCAGGTTGCACAGGTTGGTGTCCAGACGGGTCTGGAATATCTCCAGAGAAGGAGAATCCACAACCCCCCTGGGCAGCCTGTCCCAGTGCTCCGGCACCCTCACCATGAAGAAGTTCTTTTGCACATTAGTGCAGAACCTCCTGTGGTCCAATTTGTGACCATTGCCCCTTATCCTGTCCCCACAGGCCACTGAGAAGAGGTTGGCCATATCCCTTTGTCTCCCACACTTCAGGTATTTACAAACATTGATGAGATCCCCTCTCAGTCTTCTCCAGGCTGAACTGCCCCAGATCACTCAGCCTTTCCTCAAAGGGAAGATACTCCAGACCCTTAACCATCTTGGTGGCCTCCGCTGGAGGGCCATCTTTGGCCAGAATATTTGTCTAAAATTTCTTTGCAGTCATATTGCAGCTTGACATAAAATTCCCATAACTGACTAAAAGAATGAAAGAAGCCTTTTTTTGTTTGTTTGTTGTGTGTGTGTGTTTGGGATTTCTTTTGTAAGAAGAAGGGATAATGTGAAGTCAAACATACTGTCACATGGCCTCAGACCCTAGGTGGTGACTTATCCTCACAAACTTCTGAGGTAGAACACCCTATCGCTGTAGGTATATTCACAATGGCACATGGAGAGTGTGATGAGTGACTTCTCCAGTGTCACACAGTATCAGCTGTACCTAGACAAATCCCTGCATTCTTGTCCAGTATTTTTACTTCCACCCACAAGCCAACATCTTTTTAATGAAGTCAAGAGTTTCCAAGCTTGAACATGTGCTAATCCTACAAAGGCTTTCAAAGAATTAAAGTAAATTAAAAAAGAAAACCACAACAAAATCCCACAAAACCAAAAAACCACCACCAACAACATTGTGGTATAAAGATGCTTGAGGCAAACAGTGTGCACAATACAAGAGTTTGCACACATGAAGAGGCCTATTCAAACCAGTGCTTCCAAGCTCCTAATGTTCCACTCCCCATTAGAGTGACCAGACCAGTGAGCATATCTTTCCAACAAAGGACAGGTATTGAAAGAAAACTAAAAATTCAGTAATTCCCATACAGTTCCAAGCAAGTCTAATCATCACCACAGCACCTGTGCACAGCAAACAGAAATGTGGTAACACATACAAAATGTTCTTTTGACAACTACTTAATAACTGTATTGATAGTCCATGTTTACTGACCACAAAGAAGAATCTGTGTGCTTAAAAGCCCATTTTCCCCAGCCATACCATTTGGTCTAATAAAAGACTCTATCCATCCTCACAATATTGCCTCCTTTCCATCCCCAGACCACCAGAACACTGCTACTGCATCTATTTATTTGTATTCCACCTGCATTGTTCTTTTAAACACTTTAAATTCTCTCGGTTTAGTCTTCTTGGAAATAAAAATTTTAAAATAATAATAAAAAAAAAAGATCCAGAGGGCATTTCTAAGCTGTGTTCTATTATCTCAGCCATCTCCACCAGCCTGACCTGGCTTGCAGCACAGATCAGTCACAATAGCTGCTGTTCCCCAGTGGATCAGGCCCAGTCCCTATCTCACCAGTTCAATGTTACTTTGTGCTGGCAGATTAAAGATAATGAGCACAGACAGATAGAGCTTTCGCTGCGACAGGAGCTATTGTTAGTGACTTTGGAGGTGTTTTTTCCCCTCTGAGCCACCTGCCATCTGTTTGAGCTACACTAACCCAACCCCTGTTTTGTTAATGTCACTTAGTATTAAGCAGGCATTGCTGACCGAGGTCTTGTCGTCATCCTCAAACCATCGTTAGTTTAAGATCACAAGGAAGTTTCAAGGACAAAAAGAGCCAAAGGGTTTCTTGGACAACCTGCAGAACAAGGAGAGGCTGTAGCACACCCTTACAGGGACAGTCCAATATCTGCTGCTGTGTCCTTCACAAGAGCAGTGGCTTGGACAAAGAGATATTTGCATATATTTCCAGTCAGAATTAATTTGGGTATTTCCAATGGCTTCCGTGAAACTAAGTCTATTTGGATGCAGAAATAACCTATTTTGGATTTCAAAGCTTTCCCTCCATTTTTCACAACCACAGCTGCTAAACTGTGGAGGGAAAACCACACATAAGAACTGCATGTCTTTTTAAAGAGAGAATGCTAGAAAAATACTTTTTGTTGGTTTTGTGTGAATTTGGGATTTTTTAAACTAAAATGTTAATAAAAACACAAGACTGTAATGGGGAACCTGCTCTGCTTCTACCCTCTGGAGAACTTAATTACTAGACAAGGCCCACATGGTCTGGCAACAGTCTACTTGCAGCTATAGCATCAATGCACAGAAGAAAAGATGAGCTCTCCTGGGTAGAGAGAATATAGATTTTTCAGCATCTGAAGCTGCAGGAGGGTCAGCTGGATTCCTTCTACCTTTTTGGGCACTTTGAGCAAAGTGATTGTGCTTCTGACACCAGGGAGAGGCCTGTAAGTGGTAGCTTCTCTACAACATCTCAGTCCCAAAACAAAGGAGAGTTGAGGATGGAGAAAGGAGAGAATGGAGGTCCCAAGGGGAAGAACATTTCTGCATCAATTCACAGCTTGTCTGTCATCACCTGAACCCCTGCTCACCTACACTACAGTGGGAGAGGGGCACATTTAAACATCAGGAGGTGGCATCTGATCACAGAATTCCAGAAGATTAGTTGGAAGGAACCTCGAAAGATCATCTAGTCCAACCTCCCTGGCCAGAGCAGGATCACCTTGATTAAATCACACAGGAACATGTCCAGATTGGTCTTGAATGCCTCCAGAGAAGGAGACTCCACAACCTCTCTGGGCAGCCTGTCCCAGGGCTCCGTTACCCTAACAATGAAAAAGTTTTTCCTTACATTCACATGGAACTTCCTCTGCTCCAGCTTGGACCCATTGCCCCTTGTCCTGTCACTGGTCATCACTGAGAAGAGCCTGGATCCATCCTCCTGACACTCACCCTTTGCATATTTATAAACTATAATGAGATCACCCCTTAGGNCCAGAACTGGACACAATATTCTAGGTGCGGTCTCACCAGGACAGAGTAGAGGGGGAGAAGGACCTCTCTTGACCTACTAAGCACAGGAATCGATAATCCTCTACTTCACCTACCCCCTTCAATGCTAAGTATATTTTTAATGCAAGAGGAAACATTAAATACAGGGTGTACCCTTCAGCAGGAAAATCTCAATCTGCACCAGCTCCAATCTGCAGTTACTCAGGGACTGATCAAGGCAGGTGACTGCATTGTCTTCCTCTTCCATTCTGCTGTTTGACCTTTCCACCCAACATACCGCACTCTCTGCCTCCCTCCTCACCTTCCCCGTTTGCACCATGAGGACCTGTAATTAAGGCAGTCCCGTTTCCCCTTCCTTTTGCACAGTAAGCAAATCCCTCACCACCTCCTCGCTCTGCCTTCTGCTTTGGAAAAGCGCTGTGCAAGGGGAAATGAAATTATAGAGAGTCAGAGGAGCACCGTGGCTGCAGAGGTTTATTCTTCTGAATTGTCTGGCTGCATTTATGATAATCCCTTCATTCCATCTGCAGCCCACGCAGCGGTGCAGCAACCCCCTTTTCTAGTTCCAAGAAATTATGCATTCATTATGGAGGAAATTAACACCTCAAAGCAAACTATAATTAGGAATTCTTCAATTCGGTTTATGCTTTTTCAATTAGGCCCTCTATAATTTTAATCACGGGAGCATTAACATGTTTCCGGAATTTATATACCTGTAGTATAATTAAATCCTGAAATGCCTTAGTCTGCAACAGCAAAGCAGAGCTTACTCATCTCCCCTTTTATCACGTTTTTGTGTTACTACAGATGCATCAAGGGGCACCTGCTAGCGTAAACATTGCCTGACACATGCAACAGAAGGGACCACTTGCCCTCATCATCCTCACTCCTGGTGGAGAGACTACTGGCTATATTAAGCACTGCTTCTGTGGGGTGGATGCCTGCCAGGGACTTGTGCCCAGACTCATCCCATCTCATTTTAAGTACCTTAAGGAGCTGCCTCAATTAGGTAAATCATCCTCTGCGGTCCACAAACCATCCAAGCTCCTTCCTGTGGGCTGCTTTGACACCCAGTAGCTGTGGTCAGGCTCAGGTCACCCACCAAAGGCTCTGATCCAAGGGCTCTCACAGGCACATGGAGGCTGGGCAGAATGCTGCAAGGAGGAGTTCCTACCTTTAAAAATCTTTTATGTAGTTTGCTATTACCCTTTTATTCTGAGATAACAAGGAAGGGGCATATTGGCTCTGGGGAGCTGAGAAGTGTCTTGGAAGAAAAAAAGAAAAAAAGCCTTCAACCTGGCAACTATGTGTATTTTCTACCGGTTGACAGCTTAATGTGAGAAAATGGCCATCAATTTGTGACTCTAAGTGTAAAGTTCAGACTTCATTAACCTTTTGATTGCTGGAATCTGACAGTTTACGTGGACAGCATAAAAGATTTATGCAAAAATACTCACTCCACCACTCACAGTATCCTCAGGCCTTCATAAAACCAAGAAGTGTTAGCAAAAGCTTCACTGTAGAGCTAATAAAATGCCACCTGACGCAAAAGAATTGTCTCTATTTGTAATTTGATTGTTAAAATATTATCATTAAAATTTATGCTAATTTTATGGCTTTCCTCTCCCATTTCTGTCTATTGCCAAAGCTCTGTGTGGAAGCCTCAGTGAGACAGCAGGTCAGCCAGGCTCAGACAATGGCTATGCTTCTGACAGCTGATAAATGGGCAAAGGCAGCTTTGTGACCTTTCAAGGAACAGTATTCTCATATGAGCAGTATGCTGAACCAGTATGAAAATGCATTTCCAGTACCAGATGTGAGAACGGACACAACACTACCCCTTATCCTCACATTTTAGGGCCAACACCTGACTCTTGAGAGGAGAACTAAAAAAACCTCGAAACATCCATTTAACTAATGCCATGCTACATAAAAGACTAAATGCTCCTTCCTGATACTTATGGTTGTCACTTTTCACCCTGAAGCATCCCCGTATCTCCATTACGCTTCTCTCCTGATAGAGTAGGTGGTAAGCAAAGCATTTCTAAGATCTAGAATAAATTGAAATGCCACTGACATCATCACACATGAGCTAAACCCACCCTGAGCCAAACCCCTCTGAAATGGAAGCACATGCTCTAGCTTGCAGCATTGGTCAGTTGGCCAACACTTGGATACAACCGGCGACCTCAAGCCTGCAAATGCTTCCTTTGCAACTCTATTCTGTTGCTTCTTGGTATAAGAAACACCATGATGATCCACCTTGCTGTCATTATTCTAAGCTTTTCACCTAAATTCTCATTTTCCTTATCTCTCTCACAATCACATCTAGTTAAAGAGCAGATCTGGTTTATCTTTAAAAGGAAAGAAACTTGCTCATTTACTTTCAAACTTTTACCTAAATTAAAGGCAGACTGCCATGCAGGAGAAACCCAGCTTGAATGATTTCAGAACAATATCCCTGAGGTATATTATAGGAGATGTTAATTAATACAGATAATTAGGCTTATAATATCAGAAGCCTAGATTGATAATCTCATTCTTCATTAGATACTACAAAATTAAAAGATCTAATGTGATGACTGTTTGCCCTGCATTCAATCATCCCAGTCATGTGATGCATACATTTAAATATGAGTTTAGAAAAGGCAGGCCAGGGCTTGTATTTTCCAGGTATTTATAACATGCCTATCAGGGCAACCAAACTTTTAGAATTACCAAGGGCATGATAATTTGCTGTGCTCCCCACAGCTTCCAACATTAGAACCCTTTTTATTGTTTCACTTATCCTTGACTCCAGTCTTTATTTTCAAGCACAAGGTACGCTGCGTGGGAGTTTTAAGAACAAGAAATTACCACCTTTTCTTAGCATTAATGAATTAATTATCAATATAAATGCCTGAGGCAAGCTCATGTGATGCCACTAAGAGGTTGCAAAGCAGAGAGCTAAACAGCATTGCTCCTCATCTAGCTACGGAGATCCATACACCAAAGCCACTGTCTGGAAAACAAACAAAACACCCAGCAAATTTTGCAAGTTTGTAGCTTCTTGTTGCCTTCCTCCTCCACCACCACCACCACCACTGAAACAAGGTCACTAGGCTTGCAAACCACTCCTTCATAAGGATGGAAAGACCTACTGTGCACTATAAACAAAATCAAAATAAGGATACAAGCGAGAGGGATATAAGAAAGGTAAGATCAGGGTGAACAGATGATGTCTGAAATCACACCAAAAGAAATTCTCCTGAGATTAAAGTTACAGCCTATGGCTCCAGAGATCCATGATTTCTGCTTTGCTGCAGATTGAAAAGAAAGGCAAGTTCTATTGAGTCAAAGTCTCGCTTCTCCAACAACAAATGGAAGCAACACTTCTCCCCTTTGTCCCAGGGAATTTTCATTTTATACTATACATAGGTATCCATAAGTACACTGATACACGACATGGGATTGCTTGCTTGGAGAATAGCTTGAGCATAAAACCATAGAAGCACACTGTTCTTAGGTATTCTGTCAAATAGCACTACAACTGTTTTCATTTGTTTAGCATCATATAGACTAAAAATATATCCTTTATATCATGCCTGGGAGACCAAGAATCAAGTGATAATACTCAAGAGTAACATGGGGCTTGGTCCACATAATTAATTTCTCCTGCTCGTTGGCTGCTAATATGAAAATGTTTGTTTTACCTTTGCTTAGTACTTCCCAATATCTTTTAAAAATTGAAAGTCTTGTTTTCCTATTTAAACTTACATATTTCCCTTAAGACATACATTCATAAATTAATCCATCCTTCCTCATCAAAGTAATTACAAGCATCTGACCACTGCACATGTACACAATAAATCACAGAATCATAGAACTGTCTCAGTTGCAAGGGTCTCTTTAGATCATCAAGTCCAGTCATCACCCAAAGCTGCCAACCACCACTAAACCATGTCCCTCAGCACCACATCCAACCGTCTGTTAAATACTTTCAGGGATGGAGACTCCCCCACCTCTCTGGGCAGCCCATTCCAAGGCCAGACAACCCTCTCTGGGAAGAGGTTTTCTCTATTATCCAATCTAACCCTCTCCTGGCTTAACTTGAGGCCATTTCCTATTGTCCTGTCCCTTGTCACTAAGGAGAAAAGGTCTGCCCCCACAACTCCACAACCTCTCTTCAGGCAGTTGTACAGAGCAATAAGATCCCCCTCAGCCTCCTCTTCTCCAGACTAAACAACCCCAGTTCCCTCAGCCACTTCTCATAACACTGATTCTCCAGTCCCATCACCAGCCTCCTCACCCTTCTCTGGACACAGTCCAGATACACAAAAGAACATCACACATTATTTACTGATGCACCTCAGAGAGCTGCAGGAAGATAGGGAGACTAAATTCACCTTTTTCTAACAAAAAAGTTCTCCACACCCCAAAATCCCCCNGGGGGTGGTCAATGATGTTCCCTAGTCCCGCTCACCACATTGTTCTTAATACAAGCCAGGATGCTGTTGGCCTTCATGGCCACCTGGGCACACTGCTGGCTCATGGTCAGATGGGTGTCAACCAACACCTTCCCAGGTCCTTCTTCTCCAGCCACCCTTCCCCATGCCTATAGTGCTGGTTGGAGTTATTATGACCCAAATGCAAG
>VXBZ01010466.1:36858-47734 GCA_013399135.1 Heliornis fulica | reverse complement strand
TCCACCTGCTGCCCATGTTCCTCTTATTGCCCCCCAGGATCCCACTGGTCTTCTTGGCCACCAGGGCACACTGCTGGCTCATGGCCAACCTGTCACCCACCAGGACCCCCAGGTCCTTCTCCACAGAGCTCCTCTCCAGCAGGTCACCCCCAGCCTGTCCTGATCCCTGGGGTTGTTCCTTCCCAGGTGCCAGACCCCTGACTTGCTGTTCTTGACCCTCACCTGGTTGCTCACTGCCCAGCTCTCCAGCCTGGCCAGGTCTCACCGAATAACATTGATTCAGGATTAATCTTAAAATAAAGAAGAATTCTACCAGAAATAATTATTCCACCTTTGTGAGCAATAGCAAAATTATAAGACAGACTTAGGATTTTTATTTTTAACACTTTCCATGAGACTGGCATACTCCAGAGTATGAATTACAGCCAGTGGGAGATGCAGCCATTAGCTCTCTCTAAATGTGCAGCATCTTCTTCTAAATACACGGTCTGGCATCACCGCAGCTCTCTGCACTGTTCCATGAAGCCACAAGATGTCAGTACTCGATACCTGAAATTATCTATTTCTTTCCCAAAACTAGAGCAGTGACAGTCTGTGGTCTCATATGTGACAGGGTCATGGTCATTCCCTTCTGAAATTACCCGAGCAGAATATCAGTGTGATAAAAACGTTCAGTCCAGCACAATTAACCTGTTTATATGAGCAGTGGTGATGTTTTTTAAGGCAAAGATCATGTATTTTAGATTTGAGTACTCTGAAGATGAACACCAACAAACTAAAAACAGGAACACAACCTGTAACTCCTCAAAAGCTGAAATTCTCCCAGAGGTTTTGTTCATGGCTGAGTGAAGCAGACACAGGTTCCCTTTCACTCTGCAGACTTCACCAATCTCAAAAAATTTTTGAAATTGAGATTGGTGAAGTCCATGTAGAGCACCGTTGTGAGATACATACCTAATGCATAATTCAGTGTTCAGATGGCAAATAACTTAATATTAAATCATTTTATATGGTAATTTACACATGGAGTTGGTCAGAATTTTGCTCTGGTTATGACACAGGGTTAAGCTGAAAACTAATTAGGTGCACTTAGTTAAAAGCTCCACACCTTTCACAGACCTATTCTATTGCTTGAAGGGAGACCATAAATAAAGAAAAAAGAAAAATTAGCCATGCAATTATTCAGTAAAACCTTCACCTTTTGGGTGGGTAAAAGGAGGAGAAGAACAGAAACCAAAAGTGAACTGTACCAAGCCACCTCCAGCACTGCTTTGTGTCACAGGGTCTAAAATTATTATATGTCAATAAAATTTTTATACATATTATATAATTTTAATGTAGTGATTGTACACTCATGTTAATAGTTACACTAATAATGATACATATTGTTTAAATATTTAGGATGGAGATACTAATATACTATTTTAATCAACATTTCTCTTTCAAGGAGAAAAATAAATTCAGTCCACTTGTCATGTTATTGCTGACTGTGATTACAGGTTCATTACACCAAAGAAGTAATAAAGGAAAGACCCCTCAGACGGAGCCTGTGGCAGCCTGGTATCTGTCACAGACTCTTGATATTCCCATCTCAGACTTTTCATCCCTTTCCATCTTACCAAACCATCCAGATGCACCCAGACAAACAGCACAAACTTCTGTCTTACCTGTATCAGTTAGGACCATCACCAGGAGCCTCCACCAGGAGCTCAAAACCCTCTCACAATATCTACACTGTGCGGCACTGCTCTCCATCACCACCGGGAAGTGTGTGTAAAGCAGTCAGGCCTCACTCCCAGCAGAGGGGTGAGGCCTCTCTTTTCCCAGGGAACTCCAGCCTCTCAGACCCTAAACATGCGGCCTAACAGCAGAGAAATCATCACAGAACCCCAGCCTGGTGTGGGTGGGCAGGGCCTCAGAGCCCCCCAGACCACCTGCCATGGGCATGAACACCCCCAGCNCCTCGAGGGGCTGCAAGGGGCTCCCAGCTCTCCCCACAAGCAGCTTCTCTTCCCTTCCCTTCTCCTCTCCAGGCTGCTCCAGCCCAGCTGTCCCGGCCTGGCTCCAGAGCAGAGCTGCTCCAGCCCTCCCATCATCTCCGGGGCTCCTGGGGACTCGCTCCCACAGCTCCGTGTCCTCCTTGTGCTGGGGACCCCCGAGCTGGAGGCAGCGCTGCAGGGGGGTCCCACAGAGTGGAGTCAAGGGGCAGAATCCCCCTTTCCCAGCCCTGCTGGTCCCGCTGCTGGGGGTGCAGCCCAGGACACGGGGGCTGTCTGGGCTGATCACACGTTACCAGGTCATGTCTACCTCCCACTGTCACACTAGTGACAGGTACCTGACCTGTGAAGCCAGCACTCCTCCAGCCCTGTGGTCCAATGCCAGCACCAACACCAGGGTCTAAAAGTTCTCTCTGAAATCCCCTAAAGTGGATTTTGCTTTGCAAGTTCAGGACATGCTGTGTTAGCAGACCTTTCAGGCAGACATAAAGGAAGATTAAAAGTTATTTTTCTGGAAAATATTGTAAACATTAGGAATTCTCGTCCATTGTCATTAAATTGTCTCTGTCTCTTTCTTGTTTCTCGAGGCTTCACAACTCCCTTTTCAACCTTATTCAGACACTTGCTGAACAGTGTCCATTTCTCCTTAATGAAATCCTATTTAATACAACTCACTAAACTGCTGACTGAATCCCACAGTGAACACTGAGATGAATGTAACTGTGACACCAAGTGACACGCTTGAGACTGCTCCCCTGTCACCACTGCTAGTGAGACTGGAAGGACCAGGCAGAAGTCTCCATATGCTCCCATATAGTTGTGCACTTCACTCGGTGTGAATGAAACCAAACAACTATCAGGTCTAAAAAACCTTAGTTTAAGATGTACTTATGACACATGGTGATCAGACACTGCAATCCTAAAGGTGAGTTTTAAAATCCATAAAACTAGCTATAAAAAAGCCAGTATAACACAGATGAGAAACCGCATCCTCCACCTGCCACTTCAGGTAGACAGGGTTTTATGTTTCATAGAAGTAAAAAAACCTACATTTTAGAAAAATAGTGAGTTAGCAACCACATTTATTACATAAGTAATTAAAACTTTTTCACTACAGAACAGTTAAATGCATTCATTTTTCCACCACTGCTATTCACTCACAGTTAAACTTTTGAAACAACTGAAAGCCATAGGAAGTCCCATTCCAAAAACCAAGAGTGACTGTCCTAAAGGCTTTTCAACACTTCAGATGATTAGCACAGTGCAATTTAAATTCTGTTTTCCAGTTTTTAAAAAGCTAAACCCCCCTAACCTTCCCCTGGGGAACACCTGGTTTTCAGCCGGTTGAGAAAAAGATTTTAGAAAGGAAAACAGAGCAAATCAGAGAAATTATCCTCTTCTCCTCTCACTCTGGATTCAGCCATAGAGAAAAAAAGCAAACCAACAGATTCACTAAGGTCTTCCCTGCAGGTAGCTGTCACTTAGACCCAAACTCTCTTTGTTTTTTACCTACAAGAGGTACTCAGCTGAAGCTGTAATGTTACAGAGGTTGCATCCCTGTCGAGTTCCTAATGTAAATCACAAGTCTCCTTTACTATCCAGACACAATAAATAACACACTTCGACAAACTTCAGCCAAATTAAATAGTTTTTTTCTGTTGTACAGGACATAGGAGGAATACTGCAGGAATTACATGGCCTAAAAAGGGTCTGGAGAACAGGCCCTACGAGGGGGCTGAGGGAGCTGGGGAAGGGTCTGGAGAACAGGCCCTACGAGGAGGCTGAGGGAGCTGGGGAAGGGTCTGGAGAACAGGCCCTACGAGGAGGCTGAGGGAGCTGGGGGAGGGTCTGGAGAACAGGCCCTACGAGGAGGCTGAGNGGTTGAGTCCCCATCCCTGGAGGGGTTTAACAGACGGGGAGATGCGGTGCTTGAGGACATGGTCTAGCGGTGACTTGGTGGTGGTGGGTTAATGGTTGGACTGGATGATCTTAGGGGTCTCTTCCAACCTTAACAATTCCATGATTCTGTGGTTCTATGATTATTAATACAAACATTTGTTCTGGATTCATTGCATGAAGAGCTCTTTCACTGACATCCACCTCTTGCTCCTCCTCTCAGATTTATCCAGAATCACTCCCCTCTCCATAAAGTTTCTCAATCTCCAGTTATCTTTATTGAAACCAAGAGAAGAAGAAGTGTGGGGAGAGTTCTCAAGTGTGTGACAACTGAGTGTCAAGTGAACTCATTCCATATCACAGCATTTGCTGTATTTTGTGTGATACAAAGCATCTTATAAAAATAAAGATACGAGAAAACCCCTGCTTTGTCCAATCTTTTGTTCTGAAAAATAGGGAATTACTTTCCACAAATTATTTTACATTAATTAAACAAGTAGAAATTGTCTTGTACAAAAGCCTATATTCTTGTTTGTCTGCAGCAACCCCCAAAAACATCACTACTAAACACTCCAACACTAAAATCTACAGGTTTTCTATGTGTAATCCTATTTCCTGTCCTTTCATCAACCAAGCAAAGAATTATCCACTCAGTTCACCTCAAAAAGACACTGATTATTTTGAATGATACAAAGTGCTTCTGGAAAATCAATGTTTGGATAATGAAGGTGCCAATTACAAATTCACGTGAGCTCATAGATGCTACGGGACACAGAGTTGTTCTACTCAAAATTCAACACGGAATGCAAAACTTTAATTATTCAATGCCCATTAAAAATATTGGTTATAATAATCACAGCTTTTTATCCCTCTTTTAAAGACTCATTCCTGCCACAAAGGAGGGAGCTTTAGTGCTTTTTTTTTTTACAATACAGACCATGAGAAGTATCTTTATTTAGTTTCTTAAGCACTTTTAGGAAACTACTGATTATGCTTGTGAAACAGAAGTCATTAAAAACATAAGGGCACAGGACAGAATAGATAAAAGCATATGTGCAATGGTCAGCCTAATTTCAAGAAAGTATTTAATTTCATTTTAGGCATGGACGAAGTCAGATTCCTTTGAACAGGATTCAAGCACACTACAGAAATGTTTCTCTGGCAGCTTGGATTATTATTGGATTATTATTCTAGTTAATATACTTCAATATAAACAGAACTACAGCCCTCAATCAAAGGAAACACTGTTTGCTTGGCCCCTAAAACCTCAAAACTCAAAATATAATCTTCCTGAAATTGTTTAAACTTTTGCACAATTTTTTTCTTTTTTTACTTTTTATTTTTCTTCTTTTATTTTCCTCCCCCAGACAGCAGCTTCATTTTTTCAAACCAATCAGAGATTTCACCTCTTCTGGGACAAAGACAGCTCTGACTTGCTCTGTCTATAAAGCAGAGCTCAGCATCGGTCTTACACATCACACCTTCCAGTTCTAAGGAAATAGTATTTTCCATATACACTTGGAACTGACAAACATGTGGATTCCCCACCAATACATCAGCACAGCTGAATAGCTTTCTCTCCAGTACAACATGCAGGCTCTCTCCATTCCACAGGGAAAATGATTTACTGCACATTAAATGTAAACTAAAACTAAATCTGAATCTTAAAATGTAGAAAAAATCCCTCCAGGTAAAGCAAAAACAGAAACCTCCACTGCAGAGAGCTTGCACACGTTCAGCACAACAAAGAAAGGTACAGTGAATATTCAATACCTGGTCTGAAATGGACAATCACTGAAATGCAATCCCAGATGAAATGAGATGAAGGAAAACTTGCATCACACAGACACATTTGCTGAAACACCCTGTGAGAACCCTGACTTAAACCCATTAACTAGCTAGAAAACCTTTGTGTTGGTAATTCCTCCATCTGAAAAAAATGGATATAGTAGAATTACACTAACAAAGGAGGACTTTTTGTTCTCTGAAGACCACCCAACAAGAGTGTTTGATGCCTTCTGGTGACTTGGAACATACAAAGAATCAGAGAATCACATATCCTTAGGACTTGGGAGGGACCTCAAGAGATCATCCAGGACCTCAAGAGACCATCCAGTCCAACCCCCCTATAGGAGCAGGGTCACCTTGATTAAATCCCACAGGAATATGTCCAGATTGTTCTGGAATGTCTCCAGAGAAGGAGACTCCACAACCTCTCTGGGCAGCCTGGCCCAGTGATCTGTCACCCTCACAGGGAAAAAGTTCCTCCTTATATTCACATGGAACTTCCTATGTTCCAGTTTGGAACCATTTCCCCTTGCCCTGTCCCTGTCCATCCCTGAGAAGAGCCTGGATCCATCCTCCTGACACTCACCCTTAACACATCTATAGACATTCCTGAGGTGACCCCTCAGTCTCTTCTCCCAGCTCCAGAGCCCCAGCTCCCTCAGCCTGTCCTCAGCAGGAAGATGTTCCACACCCCAGCACAGGGACACCAAGGTGTTCCACACCTTGGTGTCCCTGTGCTGGGCTCTTTCAAGCAGTTCTATGTCCTTCTGGAACTGAGGGGCCCAGNCAACCTCTCCTGGTCCCTGGGCTTGTCCCTCCCCAGACCCCAGACCCTGCCCTTGCCCTTGTTCAGTCTCATCCCATCTCTCCTGCCCAGCTCTCCAGCCTGGCTGAGCCTTGTGGAATGGCAGCACAACCTCCTGGGGTGTCACCACCCCTCCCGGCTCGGTGTCCTCAGCAAACTGCTGACTCTGCACTCTGTTCCCTCCTCCAGGCCACCAATGAATATAATGACCAGTGCTGGTCCCAGTCCTGACCCCTGAGGGACTCCACTGGTGAGAGGCCTCCAGCCAGACTCTGTCCCACTGCTCACAACTCTCTGGCTTCTTCCATTCAACCAGCTCTCAACCCACCTCACTTCTCTGCCCTCTAGATTCCTCCACTTGGATCATCAGAGGAGGGTGCCCTGCAAGTCCCAAGCCACACTGCTGCTACTGATGCTCTGTCTGTTCACCTGTGTTACCAGAAAAAGGCTTCACAGGGATTAAGGCCACCAGTGTCATGGAGACCAATGAAGTGATGGGCCTAGAGGTCACCTGATTGGAGAAATCTCTCTTTGTATAAGTTCCTACTCTGACAGTCTGCTCAAGAACACCTTCTGATCAACAGGTAACCTGCAAAAGCTGATTATCAGCTTTTGAGACAGGTATCTGCACTTGCCATCGCAGTGCAGCTCACTTGACAAGCTACTAAACTTCCTCTTTCTACCTTATTTTAATCCTCTTCCTCTGAGAAGATGATTAAAAGCTTCAGTGAAATGCTGACAGCCTGGGAAGGCTCATTCAGTGATGGTCTGTGTTCACACAACGATGAGGTGTACCCTGGAACACACAGGCTTTTTCCCCTCCGATCAATATTCAGATCTTCTTTGAGAACAGAAGCTATTAAACAGGAGTGAAAGCTTGGCCTCTGCAAATACCACTGGTAAACAAGCACACATGTCATGTCCAATGTTCACTGCGGTCCCTGTGCCCAGCAGAGGAATAATCCACTTAACTACACAGTGTGTTGTCATGTGAAATTGAATTGAATGGTAAACACATTCCTGCAACTCTTGAAGAATAAGAATCACAGCAATGAAGCTGAAGGAAGGGAAATCATTGGAGATATTATTAGATAAATATATTTGCTGAATAAGCAATTCCCAGTGCATTTATCATGGAAGAGAAAACCAATAAAATCTTTTAGTCTTAGTACTGCTCTTAAATCAGAAATGGCCATTTCTAAGTTTTGGTAAAAAAAACCAAAATATTAAAAAACTACAGCCAAAAAAACCCACCCTGATTACTAATGTTACTACTAGAACCTGCAAGCAAATTTTGATTCTTTTTATTATCCCTTTCAGAATTAATTAAAAGGAAATTACAACTACAGCTTCATCGTTTGGGAGGAAAAAAAAGTTCCAAATCATGCCTCTAAACTATGACAGTTTACAAGGAAGAACCTGACCCAGTTCAAAGCCATGCTGTGTGTGCTTTGGATGAAGGTTATCTGTCCATCAGCAGGTAATTAGTGTGACTCCCAGTCAGGGACTGGGATAATGGTAACAGAGTAGGAAACCTCACCAGGCATCCTGTATCTCCTGCTCCTCCTCTTGCATTAGGAGAAAACATTCTGTCCTCCAACAGGAATTTGGCCTCATCTGTATCAGACTGACCTCATCTAAGTCCAAACCTTTCTTCCTTCTAAATCTTATGCCACAAAGCTCACACCAAAGCCTCCACATCATGTTGCTGCTACAAAAAGTGGGGCTTTTCTGCAGATGAAATTAAGTTTCTCATGCTTCCTCATCTGCCTCAACCTCTCTTCTGTGCATATCTGCACATCTAGATCAAGATCATTCAGGGATGGGCCATGTCCACGACTCACTTTCCTGTTTGGGACATGGCAACAAATTAATTAATTCAAATATAAGCCTACTAGGAGATTTGTATCATTTCAGAAGAAAAAAATCCACAGCAAATCCTTTTCATAAATCTGTGCAGTCCAGTTTGGACTGTGTTACAGAGAAACAGCTGTTTGGTTTTCCAGGGCTTAAGTAAAAATCTGAGCTGAAACCTTTTCCAGAGAGTGAATAATGCTGTTATTCAATAGTTGTAGAGAGCAATAAGGTCTCCCCTCAGTCTCCTCTTCTCCAAACTAAACACCCCCAGCTCCCTCAGCCTCCTCGTAGGGCCTGTTCTCCAGACCCTTCACCATCCTCGTTGCCCTTCTCTGGACACGCTCCAGCACCTCAACGTCCTTCTTGAAGTGAGGGGCCCAGAACTGGACCCAGTACTCGAGGTGAGGCCTCACCAGTGCAGAATACAGGGGGATTATCACCTCCCTGCTCCTGCTGGCCACACCGTTCCTGATCCAAGCCAGGATGCCATTGGCCCTCTTGGCCACCTGGGCACACTGCTGGCTCCTGTGTGTCCAGTCTGTGACAGACAGCAACCAGAAAAGGAGTATCTCCAGTAGAAACACTGACCTCCCCTACTGGCAAAACTCTCATCTCTTACTACAGCGAGAGCTAACAAGAACACAACTGTAGCACATCAGCTAGGCATCCATACAGGAACCAAACTTCATCCTAAGCCAAGATGCAGTATTCTGATTGAAAAAACAGCTGATTTCTTGCTCCTGACATGAAGCTGAGTTAATATACCCCGAGTTAATATTCCCTGATCTTTGTAAAAATGAAAACTGTTACCCTACTTATCATTTTGCCTTGCTGTATTCCCTAAACATTCTGAAAGGGCATCCATGGCCCAAAAAGGCCACAGAAGATGGGATCAGTGGACTGAGTTCTTTTATTTGAAAAACACGTCATTGAACATAAAGAGCAGGGAAGGAACATCTTGCAATTACTAAAGCTATTCATGCAAGTGCAGGTAAAATTGTAAGTAGGTGACACGTAACCAAAGGTCTTTTCTTCACAGGGCTCACTGGATCTCTAGAGAAATGACACATACTATGGTTTCAGACAGTGTAAAAGCACTTAAACAGGAGAATAGGGAGGAAAAGCTACAGAATGAAAATGATGTTACATTGCAAGAAAGACTTTTGTCACATTCACCCTTCTGCAGTGCCTGATTCTGAAAATTCCCCTCTTTGGCCTTTAATTACAACAGTATTAGCTAAGCAATAAGCTATGACATAATGACTCTCTTCTAAAAATTGTTCTTAATAATTTTTCTGTATTGGCATGCCAGTCCAAAAACATTCTTTACCTGTAACTAACAAGGGTGGCAACTCCACGACTGCAGCAGTGACACGGACAGAAAAGTTTTGCAAGCAAGTGTAAACACCCATTTAACTTTCTCTTACTGCATCACCAGGTCAGCTGGATGGGCACACCAGATCAATGCTGCCTTAACACAGGGGTAAAATAAATCAGTGATTCACACCCTGGGGAAAATAATTTCAGAGAGCTGGACTCCTCTAAATTTCATGTTCTATTGTACTTGAAATTATATCATACGGTCATAGAATGGTTTGGGGTGGAAGGGATCTTCACAGACCATCTACTGTAACTCCACCCACCCACCCACCTCCCAACAGGAAGGGACATTTTCAGGTAGATTGGATTCCTCCTGATCATTATTATTTACAGGGATAGGGCATCCACCACCTCTCTGTGCCAGTGTCTGACAACATTTCATTATCCCAATGTATACCACAGTAGGGAGGAGCATCACTTCTGTGTCACATTTGTGTAATTACATCAAGTCTCATTACATTTCCCTCCTATTTCTCTAAATTGAACCCTGTAACCAGAACACAAAATAACCCCACCCTCTGAGCAGTCATCACCTCTGATCACCTCTGAACAGCAACGTCTGAGACCTTCCTGAAGTTTCTACAGTTTCTACTTCTAAATGTAAAACTCAACCCCTCAAATAAAATTTTCTAGAAAATACAAGAAACCTACTGCCAGCATTTCCCCCAAGAAATGTGATTATTTTACTGCTTTCTTTCTATTCCATTTTATGAGACCTAATATGTTGCACATTTTATATCATATATAATTTTACACATGTGATTGTTACAGCAGAGGAAATCCTGGTCCACTCAAACCGATGGTGATTCTGCCATCAGCTTCAGTGGATCAGAAATAAATGAAAGAATCATAAAATCTGGAGTCTACCTAAAATGTTCAGGAAGCCTCTTATTTAATATGGTTTGTGATTTATGAGAGCCTGATAAAGCTACTTAGAACCCACCATCCAGCTCAACCCAGCTGCCAGTGCTGTGGCACAGGAATTTTATGGGTGTGCTGAAAACTGACAGCTCCAGTTTTGAGTCACTAAAAGCAACTAATCAAAAAATGTTTGAAAAAAACAGAATGTTATTTTTTCCATTTTTAATTGTATTTTTTTATATATCCACTCAAGCACAGAACCATAGAATCCTAGACTGTCTAGAGTTGGAAG
>VXBZ01010466.1:24304-36614 GCA_013399135.1 Heliornis fulica | reverse complement strand
CTCCAGGTGAGGTCTCCCGAGGGCAGAGTAGAGGAGGAGAATCCCCTCCCCCACCTGCTGGCCACGCTCCTCTTGATATCAATACATATTTCTGCATATGCTCCATAATTCCCAGAAATAAATCTTCATTTGGGGAATTATTGTTGTTGAGGTTTTGGGAGTTTTATTTTTTTAACTCAATTCCTCACTAAATAAAGAGGCTGCTACCCACAGATGTATATTCTGTCTGAAAGTACTCTGCAGCTCCCAAAAAACCTACCACCTTCTGTTTGGATGCCCAGGCAGCAGGGCTGTGAGGAAGCTGGTGGAGCGTACGAGCCTGCTGACGGCGCTGCTGGAGAAGTGCCCACACTCACCAGGATCTGCTGAGGGTGGCACAGAGCCAGCGCTCGCAGGCAGCTGCTGCCAGACCTGGCCACAGGGAAACGCTCAGCAACTGTTGCTGCCTCCAGAGGCACCAGGGATGAGATTATTTTTTAAATTCTTGTAGAAATATTCATTCTAAAGTGCCTGGTGAGGCACTGATGAGGCCACCCCTCGAGGGCTGGGTTAAGGGTTGGGCCTCTCACTCCAGGAAGGAGGTTGAGATGCTGGAGTGTGTCCAGAGAAGGTGAGGGAGCTGGGGAAGGGTCTGGAGAACAGGCCCTACGAGGAGGCTGAGGGAGCTGGGGAAGGGTCTGGAGAACAGGCCCTGAGAGGAGGCTGAGGGAGCTGGGGAAGGGTCTGGAGCACAAGTCCTGTCAGGAGGCTGAGGGAGCTGGGTATGTTTGTCCTGGAGGAGGCTGAGGGAGACCTAGAAGCAGGTCTACCTGGAAGGAGGGTGTGGTGAGGTGGGGGTTGGTCCCTTCTCCCAAGTAACCAGCAACAGAACAAGAGGAAATGGTGCCCCCAAGGTCAGGGGCTGGTGAGAAGGATTAGGAGGGCCAGTGAGGTGTCAATGGACTTGAGTCTGCGAGGTCTGAATTCAGACATGCTGAAGGAAATGGTCTCAGACTGACCACAGAATCACAGAGTGCTGGAAGTTGGAAGAGACCTCAAAAGACCATCTTGTCCAACCCCAGTGCCAGAGAAGATTAGATGTGGCACCTAGATTAGATGTAGCACTCCAGGACACGGGTTAGTTGACATGGTGGTGTTGGAGAGATAGTTGGGTGTCTTAGAGGTCTTTTCCAACCTTGAAGATTTGATGATCCTATGATTCTCTGACTATGGGAATAGTCTTCTGGCACCTTCTGCCAAGGAAGATGCTCAGACCAAGAAAGCTGCTTGTAACACATCAGTAGAGTGCAGACCACATTTCTCTCTATTCTCTGCTTCTTCCTCCTTGTGTATTGACATGAGAAGACACCATTCACTATCACTACTGGTCCAGATGACATCTGGTGACCTCTCAGTGAGGAGAAAACACCCCAGGAGGCCAATCTGCAAGGGAAGAGAAACCACCTCCCCAATGCAGAGAGCAAACCAGCCACAGCAGGGCTGAGACAGAGCAGAGGGGAAACAGAAAAGCATCTCCCAACAGAGCAGAGCTGAACTCTGCCTGGTAACAACTTCAATGAAATCCAGGGTCACAACTCACTGTACCCAGAGAGAACCTCTCTGCAGAAAAAAAAAGATGCAAAACACCAGCAGCCTCTTCCCAAATTTCAGGCATTTTGCTCTAACACAGACATAAAGCACTGCCTACCTAGCAAGCATGTGCCTTTAAATAAAACATCCCATAAATGTTTTTACACACTATGAATGCTGGCACTTTATCTACATATATTTACATGAATTCCAGAGAAACAAGCATGCCAAGCTGCCATTCCTCATTTCACCATGTTGTGTTCACTACTGCTGTGATAAGGAAACCAAGCATTTAAAAATTAATTCCTCCAGACATTCACATCCCCAGGAGATCTTAAAAACAATCAATTGTATTCTTAACTCAGGAGTTAGTGGGACCCTTCTGAAACACCTTCATACAGGGTAACACTCTTGCCCATCCTGATTTAAAACCTTGTGATGTGCATTTAAAACTAGTACTTGAGTTCCTCTGTCAAAGAGCATTTGAATTCCATACCTAATTAATGTGTTAGAATAAAAGTATAATTAAAGAGCTATTTTGACAAATTTGTGTAATTAGTGGCATGAAAATACTGATCCAAAAGGCTGTTTAAAAATAATTTGGCATCTGCATACCTGTCATGGCATGAATAGGATTTCTCTTTGGTTACTGCTGAGGTTGTTCAGTCTGGAGCAGAGGAGGCTGAGGAGAGACCTTCTCCCTGCCTGGAATGAGCTGAGAGGAGGGTGCAGAGAGGTGGGTGATGGTCTCTTGTGCCCAGGGACAGGGGACAGGACAAGGGGAATGGCCTCAAGCTGCACCAGGGCAGGTTCAGATGAGATGTCAGAAGAAATTCTTCCCCCAAAGAGCTGTGGGGGTGTGGGACAGGCTGCCCAGGGAGGGGGGGGGGAGTCCCCACCCCTGGGTGTATTGAACAGATGGGAGATGAGGTGCTCAGGGAGATGGGTCAGGAGAGGACAGGGGTGGTTAGACTCTGATCTGAAAGGTCTTCTCCAACCTGGTCATTGTGTGATTCTGTGGTTGGCTTGAGACTATCTGCCACATTTGGAAGATGGTGCAAGCGCTGCACCACTGTTTTACACCAGTAATCCCCTCATCCCCTGTGTCCAGGTGACAGAACTCTGTTACTTGCACACTCCTGTCATTCTCAGCTCTGTGGCAGACCTGGGAATATTTCACAATAAGCAAACATTTATCCCATAATCCTGGTCTAGCTGGCTCACAAGGACAGACAGGTTCTCAACTGCCAAAGCTAAACAGTACATAGAGTCTTCTAACCAAGCTAAAGGACTGAACTTCAGCACCCCAGATCAGTGACACATATGGCTCAGTCAATGATAACATGCTCCTAGGTAGTATTAAATGGAAAGTCCAATCAATAATTTCAAACTCTGCCTCATACACAGGTTTGCTTTTAACCAAATTTGGAATATCTTAAGGGGTTGCTCAATCATCTCACTTTACTTCCTATCCCACTGGCACTTTCTTCCCTGATCCTGAAAATGTAGATGTGCACAGTTAGCTGCCAGGCAAACCCAACGTCTGTGTGTGTGTTCTCACACTCCTGCACCTCCCCAGATCCTCCTGGGTTTGAGTCATCTCCCCCAGTTACCCCGGATTCAACCTGCTGCCTTCACTGATATAAATATTTACTATGGGAAGTGGAACATTTATCAGATTGAAATGCAGCCTGTGCACTGCACGAGGGCACCAGCTGCACACTGTTTCTGGAGTGCTGTGGGTGGGTACCAGCACTGCAGTTAGACACTTAGATCAACCCTCAGCTGCTCCTACAGGAAAGATGCTCTAGTCTTAAGAAGCCTTATGGAACTGCCTCCTGCAGAGAGGGGCAGAGATCCGGTGTTATTATCCATTTACAGCTCTAGGCCTTAAGCAACAACAACAATCTGTTTTCAGGAACTTTTCCTGTAAGAATTCAGACAGAAAATACACTACTTCTGATCACCAGGAGAAAGACAACACATGCTTCATGCTTGAGGAAGTATTTCCCTTCTGGTGTTTTGCAAGATCAGGTTGATATTCATGCATGTTGGTTTAAAAATATAAATATAAATTATAATAATAATATTTATATATATATATTAGTTTTTCAAGCTAGAAGGGATCAAATTCATGTATCTGGCCTGATTTTTGCCATGACAAAAAATCTCAGAGATTAAACCCGTGGCATTTTTTCCCAACCTTGTCTAAAGTGGAGCAGGAAAGCAGCACAGTGCATTTACCCCAAAAGCAGGAACATTTCAATTTGTGTCCTGAAGTGGATCAATCACAAGAGTTTCTTGTTTTCCTTTGTATGTTTAGAAACATTATTTAAGATCATAGAATCATAGAATCACAGAATGATTAGAGTNTCCCTCCCTCTATTTTAAACCCTTTATCACCCCTTGTCCTGTCACAACAGGCCCTACTGAACAGCCTCTCCCCATCTTTCTTGTAGGCCCCCTTGAGGTCCTGGCAGAGCGCTAGAAGGTCTCCCCGGAGCCTCCTCTTCTCCAGGCTCAACAGCCCCAACTCTCTCAGCCTGTCCTCGTAGGAAAGGTGCTCCAGCCCCTTTAGCATCTTTGGAGGGACACTTCTGGAAGTACTACGGTGTGAGCAGCCCCCTCAAGAAGATCCAAGATATTGCAAGACATCTATAAAGTCATTTTAACAATATGAAGTAGCCACAGAAATTCCACATGAATGAAGCTGCAGACAAATCAAAGGGGTTTTTTTCAACTTAAAAATTTTAACTCAAGGAAAACATGATATTATACAAATGTTGTCTAAGGAAAAAAAATCAAAACTGAGAAGGAAAATATAAAGATTAATATGAGGAGTTAAAACAGATAGTCATGTCTCCTCCTGTCACACTGCTCACAGCAGAGCAGTAACATTGTAAGTTATAATGAAGGATTATTTTCAATCATTTGAGAGACAACATCAAGACATTGCTCTTCCCGTGAAGAATGTTCTGTTCTCCTTTGTTGTGACTATCAATGGTGCTATTCATCAAGCAGCAGCCATGATTAATGCTGGCCTGGCTAGCCACATTAATATAGCTTCCTTGTTTTCCCTCCTGAGAATGTTGTGGTGTTGCTTTTTATGATTTTGGGGAAGATAAAGTGTGAGGAACATCCACAACATGAGAATTCAACCTTGAATTCCAAGGCTGCAGTATGTTCAGCAGCAGGTCTCTACACAGATGTATGAACCAGCAGTTCAGAAATTAAAGAACAAAAGAGCTAAAATGCAAACAAAATTCTTTCCTACCATGTAGTTCAAGTAACATTTTGGAGTGAAATTCACAGCATTTGGAGAAAATTTGATCGTCAGGCTTTAAGCAAACTGGAAGAAGTTTTGGAGGAACATTGCAGACTTAGAGTATAAGACTCCTCTGGGACAGTCCTGGAGTAAATCTTGTGAGGTCTGGTTACCCACCTCCATATTCTGACACTGTGCCCCCACAGACTGTCCTGTCATGCACGTTCTGTCCTGCAACCCCTAACACAGGCACTGAGGCTGCAGCACACAGGCTCTCTGATACAGGATCAGACCAAAGGCCCTGCAGCTCACTCACCTTTCTCATTAAGGGGCCACAAGCAGATGACAACAGAGAAACTAGAGGACATCCCTCCAATGTCCTCATAGGCATTGAGGATTTAGAGTCCAGACCTTCACAGGTAGATGTGTCTTCTCTGTGTTTCAATGCCCTTTGTGGATTTTTCTTCACCAGCTCACTGAATCTCCTCTTGCACCCCCAAAAATGTACAGTAAGAATTCACTTTTGCATGCCCAGTTTCTTAATGGAACTCCACTGGGACTATCAATCCACACCCCTTTGTCTGAACTTCCCATTCAGCAGCCCTCTAAGTGTCTGCCTAATGCCTGCAACACCCTCTCAACTCAAACTCTGCTGGTGGTCCTAAAATCCCACTCTGAGCAGCTCCAAGAGAAAAGGAAGCCAAGTGGAAACAACAAGTAGGTGACAGTCAGTACATTCAGTCACAAGTGGAGGGGTCCCAGCTTGGCATCCCAGGACAAGGTGATGATTTCCCCTGAAGAAACAAAGGCTCAGTCCTTGAAGCCCAGACCCAGTTGGGATCTGAAAGATGGTCGAAGCAGGAAGAAGCACATCAGCCAGTCTGAAGGATCTTCTACCCCTCACAAAGGTGCAATGTATGTTGTCCTTGCAGAAAAGCTTGCTGGGCCTTGGTTAAACATCCCCTTAGCTGCTCAAGATGGAAGGCCTGAGCTTTTTTAGGGATGGAAAAAAATGCAAAAAGGACCAGAAAGTAACCCATTAATCTTGCTTTCTGGGTAAGATTTCAAGCTATGAAACTCTTCTGTGAAACCAGATCCTAACAACAACCATCCTGCCCAGTATATATTTGAAAGAAAACCCAGGACTCGCTCAGCCTTTGAGTGACACAGACCCATCACCTTTCAGAAGTGAGCAACAGGCTCCAAAACAGGGTGGGTGATGACCAAGTGGTACAACCTTTGTGTCTGGGCTCTAGACACACTCCACAAGTGCTGAGGAAACTCTGCCCTCGTGTTGTCTCCCCAGGAGCTCGATCTGTTTGAGAAGCAGCTTTCTGCACTGACCTCTTAAAGCACCTGACATCCTATGCAGTGTTTACTCTTCATTTCAGGTGTGGGATTCCACCTCAGGGGATGGATCTCCTATGCCCTGTTTACTCTAGCCTTAGACTCCTTTTGACTAGACTCCTATGACTGGGGGAAAAGCAACCATAGAAGTTTTCCTGACATACAAACAATCACATTTACATTCATATTTGTATTCCTTTATAAATAATACGAACACTGGATATGAATTGCAGCACTTATTATTCAGAAACTCAGCAAGTCTCCCTAGCTCATGGAACAACAACATTTGAGTATCTATTTTTAATGACTGTCAGGTAATCCTTGATAGAATATCAATACATCTAGAGGAAGAATATACATGAAAGATTATTCCTGCATCAGTGAGTATATTACAGTTTCATTTTAAGTTACATAAATATCAGTGGAGTAATTTCCTACCAATGTAAACAGCACCTGAGGTTTCTGACACTGTATTTCAGATCTGAAATCAGGCAAGCAGCTTCATCAGCTCAGCATGGAGAGGTCTTGTGCAATACTATCCTGGCAGTTAAATTTCTATGGTGGCTTTTTCTCTCTCACAAGGAATGTGTTAGAGCAACCCCAGAATGGGCTGTTGGTTGGATTTATCGTGCTTACAGTACTGACTTCTAATTTTAAACATAAGCTGCAGTTGCCTGTACAGAGTCACCAAGTCAGCCTGCTGTGCTCCTCTGGGACCAAACACCTTTTAGGAACCCTGTCTTGGTTTTGGACATGTCTCTGAGCAGACTTTAAATGCCAATGGACTACCAGCCTGGATGCATTTCATAGGGGTGTTTTACAGCTGTCTCTAAATACAGCTCCAGTCTTTATCACTTAATCACTCAAGAGACAAAATAAGTAGCAAGGCAGCACAATTCTGCATGGTTAAAGTAAATCTATCACACATTTCTTAGTTTGAAACATTGAAAAAAGAAAGAAATCTAACTAGCAAAAGGATTAAACTGGTATTAGCTAAATCTTTAACCTCCTGTTTGGGTTTAGCTGGTCCTAGCTCCTTTTCCTTTCTGCTTTTGGGTCAAATAACCTCTACATAGTCTTAAGCAGACTTTAACCAACACAGAAAGAACTCAAACCTTAACTGCAACTTTAGTATGTGGTGGCCAGGTGACCTACCAAGCACCCAGGCTGTGTTTCCCAGCATGCTTACCTCCACGGTCCCGTGCTGCTAAGTTCTGTCCTCTTCTCAGAGTAACGTCCAGCTGGTACATTCCGGGATCCCCAAAGGCAGTATCTGCATTACTTGTTCCAGATGGATTCGTTCCCTGCAACGGAAGAAAAAAAAAGATGTAGGTTATTAACATTGCTAAAAGTTTCATGTAAGGTCCATTTTTCCTTGGTGTGTTGAACTAAGACATGGCTGTATCCTGTTCCCTCACCTCAGAGCCAACACCACAACACCAAGGACCTCACTCCTGTCACCAGTGTGACAATTTCTAAACAACCTTTTTTTTTTGTTTGTTTTTAAAACCATAAAACAAAACCAAACACCAAACACAGGCTGACATCCTAATGGTTAAATTTATTCATTAAAAAGGTGCTTGAAAAATAATTATTCGACACCTGTGTTTATTACCACAACCTCCATTTTTAATTGCTCACACAAACTCTCAGCCCAGTAGAGCAGAATAAATGAGAAAAAACACACCTGGACCGTACAGTATTGCTTGGAATGGTCAGTCCCAGTACCCTCAAACCCTCTATTTATTCAACAGTGATCACCTAAACACTGAATAAACATACATGAGTTGCAGCTTTGTGAGGCACCACATTAATTTGCAAAATATCTGTTTTTTTTTCCAGAGTTGTGGAGGAAAAAAAGATAATAAATGCAGCTGTATCTCTTCACTTGTAATAAAAACCTCCTTAGTTTTCCTGTATGCCAGGGCAAAGATAAGATTCTTTGAGCAGTTATTAGTATAAACCATGCCATAAAAAAAAAGAGAAAAAAATAGCAGTAATAAAGCAAGTCAGAATGAAAGGAACTCTCTGGAGTGCGTGAATAGTAACAACATTTCTGTCCAAGTGGCAAAAGAGGGAAATTACATTTCTTTTTATGTTTACAGCTTTTGCAAAATAATTTTCATCACACCTCTCTGTAAGCAGCATCTAATTACAGGGCGTGCTTGGAACAGCACATTTAATTTTAAGACGAGAACAACTGTATCCATTATACATTCACAGTACATACAGGATCTTTATACATTATACACACGGAGCACCACTGTTACATATTCTCATGCTAGGAGCTAAATCTTTTAAGACTGGTGCTATTAATATTTTATTATGTGATTATGGGGCCTCTGCAAGAAAAAAAAAATAAAAAAAATAAACAAAAATCAGCGTGATAGAAAGATCTGTGGGACCACGTGTCAAGTGCTACACCGCTTCACAAGAAACTTGGGCTGTTGATCTTCTGATTGCCACCCAACTCTCTTTAAGGTAATTATAAATTAAAAGTGTGATGGAAGCCACAAAATAAAGACATTTTAACACAGGTTTTATTCTGTTGTTCCACGGTCACAACTGTGAGCCGCAGGGTATCAAGATGTGTGACGCTGGCCAGACTGCATGCTGACACGCTCACCACTTCCAGGGCCACTAAACTCTTTGTAACTGGTGCCCTCCAAAGAAAAGGGTTTGGATAAGCTTTGATTTGGCTCCTGAAATCTCTCAACATTTGTCTTCTAATTTTGTCCTTTTAAAGTGACTGCTGAAGCATGCCCAAAACTGCTGCCACCCCTTGCAAGACTCGTGCAGACAGCACCCTCCTACTTTGCAATCATAGAATCACAGAATCATAGAACGATTAGGGTTGGAAGGGACTCCCAGAGGTCATCTAGTCCAACCCCCCTGCAAGAAGCAGGGACACCCCCAACTAGATCAGCTTGCTCAGGGCCTCATCCAACCTGGCCTTGAACGTCTCCAGGGATCCAGGGGCATCCACCACCTCTCTGGGCAACCTGTTCCAGTGCTCCACCACTCTCACAGCAAAGAACTTTTTCCTCATCTCCAATCTAAATCTCCCTCCCTCTATTTTAAACCCTTTATCACCCCTTGTCCTGTCACAACAGGCCCTACTGAACAGCCCCTTCAGGGCCTGACAGGCTGCTCTGAGATCTCAGAGCCTTCTCTTCTCCAGGCTGAACAGCCCCAACTCTCCCAGCCTGGCTCCAGAGCAGAGAGGCTCCAGCCCTCGGATCATCTCCGTGGCCTCCTTTGGATCCATTCCAACAGATCCAAGCTACCTTTATTAACCTGAAGTTACCTTTATTAAAGCTTTAATAGAGGGTGGAGACTCCAGACAAAGACCATAAAGGCAATTATTTGTCTTTTCACATGGGCAGAATCACCCACAGGTGGGCAACACCTGAACTGATTCCTTCGAATTAACGTTTAGCAGTGATGTGCCATTCTTTTATTTGATGTATTTGTGTCACCTAAATTTGTGGACTCTACAAGGTTCCACCAACTTGACTTTAAACTGTTTTAAGGGATATTTATTATCTGGCATAAACACTGAAGGTTTTGGTACACTTAATTGGATGGAGTGCAAGCCCACGATGGACACAGGATGGTCTACTAGAACAACTTCCTAAAGCCCACAGAATGGATAACTTCTCCAAACTATATTTTAAGGCACAAAATCAGACAGCATTACTAACAGAGAGTGCATTAACCCCACTTAACAGAGCTAAGCTGCTAGTGTGACAATGTGGAATAACATGTTTGCTCACTTATACAGAAGCTCTGGTCTTTAGACATTTACTGAGACATCTGCCAGTGTTCTGGAGACACAGGAGATGACGGGAGCTAATGGATGGGTAGGTACTTGCAAGTAGCAGTACAGTAAGAATAAAGGCAAAAGCTATTGTATTTCTGATTTAGACTTGTAACAGAGTCCTGCTTCCAAAAAGGAAAAATAAATAAATAGCAATACACCCAGGGAAAAAGAAAAGCTGAAAACACATTTTTGTATTCTTAAAAGTATCATGTGGAACTCCACATGGATGGGATTGAAGTCATACTCCTGAGTCATTCCAGCAACAGGTTATGGTAAATACTAAGATAGTCAAATTTTCTTTTTCCTAGCATAAAAGAAAGGCATCAGCAATCTACACCTCCTTCAGTAGATAAAGAAAAATGCAACAAGGGTCATATAAAAAGGTGATGAGGGAAGCTGGAGACCTGGTTGTGCAACTGACCGTGCATTGGGGCTGTGTTCAGGAAAGGGGACAGTGAAATAAAGGGTTGTTCCTTTCAAAGCTACATACAACAGATAAACATAAACCAAGGTGTCCTGCAAGGATGAAGCAGCAGAACATCACCAGCCAAGGGTTCACAGCATGGCACAAAGTATTTCCAGCGTTCAACAGCAAAAAACCAAGATATCAAAACGTTTTGAGGTAATGCATCCATGTGTTCAATATTGCATGAGCTGAATTTTCCAGTCCAGTTACCACCTGTCTCATACTGATTTCTTCAGATCATTTTCATTTCTCAAAGCTTTGTGCTTTGGGAACACCTGCTTCCAAGAGATGAGGAAATTGTGACTATCCAAGTGGCTGTCAACTCCTTGTCAGCGCATCTAATGGGAACTGACTGTGCTTCAAAGTTAGGACAATAAAGTGACAATCAATTTTTAATTTCCTCGAAAGTATTTACTCATCCAACTCAGAAGCTGTGTCCTAAACGACACTTTGAATGCTGGAGCTCTGGTTGTTGGCAAGTCAGGAAGAACCGAGGAACTCCTGTGTAATGACAATTACACAGCTCACTTCTTTGTCCTGTTTGCTGTATTCCCCTGACAAAGAGGCAGGTGTATGATGCCAATGCAGTTCAACAGCAACATAAAGGGACATTCCATGATTTTAAATATTAAGGCAAATGTGCACAAATTATCAGCAGCATTTGATATGCACTAATAACGTGCTTTTTGATTAACAGTGTATGTGCTTCATGGTGCTGGCTACTTTGCTGAAGCTTGTCACAGAGCAGATGTTTCCCTTAGACAAGATATGAGTATTCATAACAAATGTGAGAAGCCTCAACTGTTGCTGTGAAGATTTTGAATGGGATAAAGTATGTTGATCCAGTGTAAAAGTCAGATTTTGTGTATGTGCTCTTTACCTCTTCATGGCAACAGTGCACATGTGCAGGTCTGAAATGCCTCAGTTACAATGTACAATGAATCCAAGATTATTTCTGCAGAATAAAGACATTTTTAAGTTAGCATAAACCACATGCATACACACACATGTTTGTATGTATGTTGTGTGCTCTGGCCACGACCATCTAGTTTGTATGGCCAGGAAACACACAGAGTCACAAGTGCATGAGAGATTCAGCCTCTGTCCTGAGCTTCCCAGCTACAGCTGAAAGAGAAATCTGCCTCACAAAAAAAAACCTTCAAAATCAAACAGTGCAACAGACCACTTACCTCTGTTGTGGTAATAATGGGAATATTTTTGTTGGCATCTGTACTGATTGTTGCTCTTTGGTTTTATTTGAAAGCAACCAAAAGAGAATGCTGGTTTTCATACTGATAGCTATCAACAGCTTGCTACACCTCCTCCTGAAAATGTAGTGACTGGGTGCAAAAATAATAATAAAGTACATCAGCATGTTAACATTTTGAAAGTTCTGGCACTCAGAAGTTATTCATATCCACTCACATCTATTCGTACCTATTCAAATCACTAACGCTGTCTGGCAGCAAAGGAAACCAAACAAATATTGACAAAGCAGCCAGAGAGATTCCACCAAGTTGTTCCTCGTTCCATCTGTCTCCACATCCTGTTTTGGGGATGGGAAACTCAGGCTGCTGCCACTTACTCATTCAAGTGTACTATGAAATCCTACTGCTGCAGCAAACAGAAAATAAAAACCAGTACTCCCTTCTCCACCAAGATTATAAATGTATTCTTAGAATCATAGAATTCTAAGGCTGGAAATGACCCCCAAGATCATCCAGTCCAACCATTAACCCACCGCCACCAAGTCTACCCTTAGACCATGTCCTCAAGCACCGCATCTCCCCGTCTGTTAAACCCCTCCAGGGATGGGGACTCAACCCCCTCCCTGGGCAGC
>VXBZ01010466.1:1857-12044 GCA_013399135.1 Heliornis fulica | reverse complement strand
CTTCCTTCCCTCCTTCCTTCCCTCCTTTCCTTCCTCTCCTTCCTTTACTTCCTTCCCTCACTCCTTCTGTAGGGTTTCATTTCACAACCAATAGGCACAACATCAACCACAGCCACGAACGCCAACAGTTACCTACAGGTAACACCACCAGACCCCAGGTGCTGCTGGTGTAACTNCACACTGCTGACTCCAGTTACCCTGACCCTACCCCTAACTGGAGTCACACTGCTGACTCCAGTTACCCTGACCCTACCCCTAACTGGAGTCACACTGCTGACTCCAGTTACCCTGACCCTACCCCTAACTGGAGTCACACTGCTGACTCCAGTTACCCTGACCCTACCCCTAACTGGAGTCACACTGCTGACTCCAGTTACCCTGACCCTACCCCTAACTGGAGTCACACTGCTGACTCCAGTTACCCTGACCCTACCCCTAACTGGAGTCACACTGCTGACTCCAGTTACCCTGACCCTACCCCTAACTGGAGTCACACTGCTGACTCCAGTTACCCTGACCCTACCCCTAACTGGAGTCACACTGCTGACTCCAGTTACCCTGACCCTACCCCTAACTGGAGTCACACTGCTGACTCCAGTTCCCCTGACCCTACCCCTAACTGGAGTCACACTGCTGACTCCAGTCTCCCTGTGCCTTCACTCACTCCTCTTCAGTGCTTCCCCTTCTTTTTTCCTCATGCTTCATCTGAACTTACTAATTACATCCACCCACATGGATTATTCCTCAGATGGAATCAAATACACCTGCAGGAGATGTTGAGTTTCCTACTGACACCGAAAAATGAGAGAATTCAGTCAGATTTCACTGTGTACATAACCCCCCCGAGCCGTCCACAGACCATGGAGGAGCCAGCTGCTAACAGCTGGAGATAAAACCCAAAGCAGCTACTCCCTGTGCATGTGGAAGCCTTGGAAACAAGAAGACTTCTCCCACCCACTGCTCACTGAAAGGCAGCCATCAGAGAGCATCTTCCAGAAGACCCAGCTTCTCATGCCTGGCTGATAGACAAAGGAAGGTCCTGGATACAAATCAGGGCAAGAACTTGTAACACAAAGACCACAGGTGTCCTTCCAGAACTTCAAACAACAATCCCTGGCAGAAGGGATTTCTCCAGGCATAAGGAACAGCAAGTCAAGAATAGATCAGAAGATCATCCATGAATTCTCCAGGCAAGATATGATCTACCAGACTGTCTGCTAGAAGTGAGTTGTCCAGGTATCTCCTCCACCACTTGCATGTCCATGCAACCAGCCAACACAAAAATACTTCTTGCAATGTTCACAAAAGAGTCACCTGAGGGTATTGGAGAGGCTCTTAAATCAGTATTTAAGAGAAGAAAACACAAACACACAATGCTTAGACCACCAACACTGAATCCCTGCCCTGTGCCACCATGCTGGGCAGAGACAAGGCTCCTCTGAGCCTCTGTGCTTAAAAGGTTTCATGAATTCCACAGGAATGCAGCAGTTCCACTCTCCCTACTAGGAGACCTCTCCTACTGATGACACCCAAGAGCACCCACTCGTGCTTTGATCACCTGAGGAAGTGTATTTGCATGCCAGAGAGACCAAAACTGGAAAGTTTGAGATGAGGCCACCAAACCCAAGCCTGCCACCATGAGATGACTGGCTTGCTGGGAGGGCAGCAGGTCGTCTTCATCTCCACATTAACAAAGCTGTTGGCACTGTCTCACATAACATCATCGTTGGCAAGCTGACCAAGGATGGGCTGCCTAGGCTGATAGCAAGGTGGGCTGAAGACTGGCTACACCACCAGGTTCAGAGAGGAATGGCCATCACAAGGTCCAGGTAGAGGTCTGTCACCATCAGTGTGAGATATTACTCCCTGAGGAGAAATACCAGGCCCATCATCCTTAGCATCTTCTACAATCACCTGGAAGGTGGAGGAGATGGAGGAGAGATGGAGGAGAGCACACCATCACTGTCACCCATTGCTCACAGATGATGCAAAACTGGGAGAAGCAACCAACACACCAGACAGTTGTGCTGCCATCCAGAGGGACCTAGAAAGGCTGAAGAAATGGGGAGGTGCCAAGTCCTGCCCCCAGGGAGGAGACCCACTGCACTCCAGTAAACTGGAAAGCAGCTCTGCAGAGGAGGTCCTGGTGGAAACCAAGCTGACTGTGGACCTGGAACCTGTCCTTAACCACCTTGCTCAGAGAGGTGGTGAAGTCTCCATCCCTGGAGACACTTTAAACCAGTGAGTCACCATGATGGGTGTAGGTCACCCTGCCCTGAGCAGGGTGGACAGAAGGAACTCAAGAGGTCCCTGCCAACTTCAGCTGCTTGATGCTTCTCTGGAAACCTCTGCATTTCATCTGACACTGTAGAAAGAAAAGAACTGCTGAGGGACCCACTGATTACAATCTCAATTTTCAAGACACTTCAAGCTAATCGTCTTCCTACGTTTGCCGATGAATTAATTACAGATCCTAAATTAACTCTAGGAACCATATAGAAAAGGTCAACCTTCTTTTTAAGAAAAAAGTAACAGTAGGTCCAGAGAAAATCCACATTAAGAGAATAAATCACAGATATCAATAATTATTTTATTCCAAACTACTCAAATATTTGATTTTATAATCTCGAAACTCCACAGGGATGACTCTGCATGTGGATGTACAGTAATACACACTCCACGTACAAAGATATAACAAACTGGATTGATTGAGACACTGATTTTCCAAGTACCTTAATCATTTAGTGACTGGTTTGATAAAAATGACAGGATAATTCACTTTCTGGCTCCACAGGGACTCTGAAATGTCTCTTTGTGCACAGAAACGCTCACGGGTACCTGCAACGCACACGTTGGGCCCCGCTCACCACAGCACCCAGATTCGAGGCGTATCAGGATGATACTTTTTAATATATTTTATTTATATATATTTATGTAATAGTTGGGTTTTTTATTATCACACTCTTCTCTACCATAGTCCCCATGTTAATCAGTTTGATAGCTCTTTTCTAACTCTTCTCTCCCCATCCAGCCCCTTACCAATGTGAGAGAAGTCCTCAGGAAAAGGATGTGGGGACACAAAGATGCTAAAGGGGCTGGAGCACCTTTCCTACGAGGACAGGCTGAGAGAGTTGGGGCTGTTGAGCCTGGAGAAGAAGAGGCTCCAGGGAGACCTTCTAGCGCTCTGCCAGGACCTCAAGGGGGCTACAAGAAAGATGGGGAGAGGCTGTTCAGTAGGGCCTGTTGTGACAGGACAAGGGGTGATAAAGGGTTTAAACTAGAGGGAGGGAGATTTAGATTGGAGGTGAGGAAAAAGTTCTTTGCTGTGAGAGTGGTGGAGCACTGGAACAGGTTGCCCAGGGAGGTGGTGGATGCCCCTGGATCCCTGGAGACGTTCAAGGCCAGGTTGGATGAGGCCCTGAGCAAGCTGATCTAGTTGGGGGTGTCCCTGCTTCTTGCAGGGGGGTTGGACTTAAAAAAGAAGGAAGGAGGCCAGAGACTGGCATGACAGGGGACACTTCTGCTGAAAAAAAGCCAGAGAGAAAAAGGAGGAGAAAAAAAAAGTAGTGGGTCTGTGCTGATATAAAATAACTTGCAGTTATGCTAAAGCACCTGAAAGTAGGGGTTTTAGTAGCTTTTCTACTTGTCTAGACTACACCATGTCCTACAATGCTTAGAAACTTAAGAAAACTTAAGAATTCCAGAAGTGATTAAATGGACTTGTGGCAGCAAAAATATCTCATTAACATAGGATGCCCCCCTGCAACCCTCCCCTCTATAAAGGGCATTATCCTTTGCCCTTTAGTATACAAGAGTTTTCAATACATCAAAGACATGGCCCACATGAGAGTGCTCCAGTTAACCTTCTGGACTTTCCTTTTATAACCACCTCTGTGCAGAGGATGAAAGCTGGGACAGAGCCACTAGACTGAGAGGGACACAAAAAACCATCTGAAGTAATATAAAATTCATAAAGGTGCTTCCTCCAAACCAATCAGGCACCAGATGTCAACTCCTCTATGAAAGTGGTTTTGTGTGTGCAACCTTGACCAAGGCAGGCTGACAAAAACAGCACTGCAGTGCTCAGAGGCAAGGAAGGAGACGGTGGAGACTCTTCCCCTGGACGTGGTCCTTTGTCTCTTCTTCAGCAAGAGAGCAGAGATGTCACCTCTCAGAAGCAATGATGCTCTGTGGATGACAAGGGCACCTCTCCAACACTTGGCTCTTCCTCGAGGAGGTGCAGGATGTTAAGTTGCTTGTCAAGAAAATATTAACAATGAAATTGTCATTAATGGTGAGGGTGAGTGCACCCTCAGTGAGTTTGTAGATGACACCAGGCTGAGTGGGGCAGCTGACGTGCCACAAGGGTGGGATGTCATCTAGAGGGACCTGGACAGACTGTGTAAGGGGGCCCGTGGGATTTTCATGAGGTTTGACACAGCCCAATGTAAGGTCCTGACCCTGGGTTGGGTCAATCCTTGTCACCAGTCCAGGCTGGGAGATGGAGTGGTGGAGAGCAGCTCAAGAGAAGGACTTGGGGGTGCTGGGGGATGAGAAGCTCGACATGAGCCCACAANNGCCTCTCTGCTCTGGAGCCAGGCTGGGAGAGTTGGGGCTGTTGAGCCTGGAGAAGAGAAGGCTCTGAGGAGATCTCAGAGCGGCCTGTCAGGCCCTGAAGGGGCTCCAGGAAAGCTGGGGAGGGACTTGTGAGAAGGGCCTGGAGTGACAGGACGAGGGGGAAGGGTTTGGAATTGGAAGGGGGTGGATTGAGATGGGATCTGAGGAAGAAATTGTTCCCTGTGAGGGGGTGAGGCCCTGGCACAGGGTGCCCAGGGCAGTGGTGGCTGCCCCCTCCCTGGAGGGGTTCAAGGCCAGGTTGGACGGGGCCTGGAGCAGCCTGGTCTGGTGAAGGTGTCCCTGCCCATGGCAGGGGGATGGAGATGGGTGGGCTCTGAGGTCCCTTCCAGCCCAAACCATTCCATGACTCTGTGATTAAATGTTAATACTAATTGGTTATTACTTGTTGCCTCACTGTAGAAACCGGCAGGAGCCTAAATGAGGGCAGGAACTTCTGAAATTTGCTCGGAGGATTCTCAGAGATCTCTGAGTGCTCCAGTGACTTTTGAAATCTACTGTACACTATTTAATTGCTGTTGTTAAACTCCAGCATTACATTGCTTAATCTTCTTTCCATTGTAATCTGTCAAAGAATTTGTAGATAATTCCTCCTGGACAGTATGAACAGCCTAAGTGCAAAAACATAAATCTAATCCACCATAAAAATGTATTATCTGTGCTAAGTCTTATTCTGGAGGAAGGGAATGGGCATTTCCTCACTGTAGTAGCTTGCACACTATTTAATTCCTAAAAGAGAATTTCTCCATGACTGTATGGCTTTCTCTTCATTTCCATAATGAATTCTTCCAAGCAATCAGAGAGCAGAATTTATCATGAGCTCTGGGGAAAGACTGGACCCAAGAGGTTTCAATAATTGAACAGACTGAGCAAAGCTTTGATTTTCTAGCAGTGCTGTTTCCCAGCCTGGAAACCTACAGAATGGCTCCTTTCTCCACACATAGAAAAATGCATTTGTGACACTCCCCCAGGCTTCTTCTTCCCATGTCTGTGTTGGATGCACAACATCTTTCAAGATGGACCGTTGGAGACAGCCTGACACCCAACAGTTGTTTTTCAAAGCACAGTCCTCACACAGAACAGCACATTTTAATTCACTGGAACACTGCAGACTTTCCTGGAAGAGAACAGAGTGTGCAAACCCTCCCCATCTCCTCTGCTGAAGTAAGACACCTTGTAAAAGCATTGCTCTAACAGGCTGTATTTTAGTTTTTATTTGTTCTTTGTGAGGCATTAACTTTGCACAGTTTGTATCTGAGTAAGACACCGAGTCCAAACCTACAGAAGGTCTTCTGAGTGTGCAAGTGCAAGAATTCACATATCTTCTTCAGCAGAACTTACATTCCATTCAGAAAGAAAACACTCCTCACTCATGCCCAGCTTTCATCTGTCCTCATGCTCTAATTAGCCAATTAATTTAGCAGACAAGACTTACAACTAATCAAAGGGCACCAGGGGCAGTTTGGTGTGTGGTCACAGGGCAAGCTTGTATTTACACCAGCAAATGCAAGATTTTTGCTTAATAAACAGGCCAAGTATCTTCCATGCAACATAACACAGCAGGATTCTTGATAAGACTGAAATTAATACTAGACCACAGTAAGACTTGAGGCCCTGAGCAAGCTGATCTAGTTGGGGGTGTCCCTGCTTCTTGCAGGAGGTTGGACTAGATGACCTCTGGGAGTCCCTTCCAACTCTAATCATTCCATGAGTCTAAGACTTCACTTTCCCATGGCAAACAGGAATTCAGAATGATGGAATCACAGGATCTTCAAGGTTGGAAAAGACCTCTAAGATCCTCAAGTCCAAGCACTATATCAACCCAACCCTGTCCTGGAGTGCCATATCTACACATTTTTAACCCCTCCAGGGATGGTCACCCCACCACCTCCCTGGGCAGCCTGGTCCAAGGCCTGACCGCTCTTTCAGGGAATACATTTTTCCTAACCTCCAACCTAAATCTCCCCTGACACAGCTTGAAACCATTTCCTTCAGCTTGTAGGCTGAAACCAACCCTGCAGAATTCACTTCACTGCAACCTCATGGACCCTCTCAACCCTCCTCACCAGTTGGACCTTTGGAGGGTACCTTCTCTCCACTCCTACCTACTGCTGTTCTTCTCAAGTTAGCTCCAAGCAGAGATCCTCTCACCTGCTCTGAAATCTCGATGCCTAAGTTCTGACTCTCTGTTTTTATCTGCCTCCTCCAGCTTTCTTCACATTTCCATCCTGGGAGACGAGACTGGACATCACACCAGTATCAATGAGGATCAGGAGTTCTCTCCTGTGCTATTGCTGTCCCCCAGCTTCAGTCCTGGCCTGTCCAGGACTAGGTTGATACCATCTAACTTGGCAGAACGTGAAGGAACTACACAGTTGGACCAGAGGTGGGTAACTGAAGAAAACAACAGAATTAGGTATTTCCTACCAGTGTGTGGTGTTCTCACAGAAACCACCTGCCCCCACGTGAAACCTGCTGAGATGAGAGAGCACAGCAACCCTTTAATGGACTAGAACTGTGCAAGGAGAAAGCACGTGGTGAGGAAACACTCTAAAGAAGTGTGATGCCTTCAGCCAAAGCCCCTGATGCACCCTGGATCTGTGGCTATAAAAAGGGAACTCAATCAAAACTGTAACGTGTTTCTAAAATAACATTTTTTTCTAGATTTCTCAGAAAATAAATCTTGTAGTAAACACATACTGCAGGTACTGGTATTTCACAAAAACTACGGTCACTCACGGGAATAGTCAGTTATTAATGGTCCACTAAGGTTAATTAGTCTGATCCCAGAGCACTACTCTTATTTCTTGATTCCTTAGGGCACAAAAGAAGCACATTTGTCTTCCCAGCATTTATCTATCATTTAAAGATCAAATTTATTTTCCCTGTTTCTCTTTTTATTCACACACAAATCCATTCTGTAAAGAATCACAGACTTCTCCACTGACAGGGGTTGGAGGGACTTCTGGGGACCACCGAGTCCAACCCCTGCTGAAGCAGGCTCACCTGCAGCAGGTCACACAGGATGGTGTCCAGGACCATGGGTTGGGATCTCCACAGAGAAGGAGACCCCCCAACCTCCCTGGGCAGCCTCTCCCAGGGCTCAGGCACCTGCAGAGAGAAGACACTTTTCTCCTGTTGGGATGGACATTCCTGTGTTCCAGGTTGTGCCTGTTGCCCCTTGTCCTGTCTCTGGGCACCACTGAGAAGAGTCTGGCCCCATCCCCTTGACAACACCCTTCTGGTCAGTGTCCATGAGGTCCCCTCTCAGTCTTCTCCAGGCTGAACAGCTTCTCTCAGCCTTCTCCTCCCACCAGAGATGCTCCAGGTCCCTCATCATCCTCGTGCCCTCACTGGACTCCCTCCAGCAGCTCCCTGTCTGTCCTGAACTGGGAGCCCAGCACTGGACACCCAACTCCAGATGAGGCCTCAGCAGGGCTGACCAGAGGGGAAGAGAACAGAACCTCCCTGGGCCTCCTGGCCACACTCTGCTGAGGGTCCCCAGGTCCCATCAGCCTCTTGGCTGTGAGGACACAGTGCTGGCCATGGAGAGCTTTGTGTCCACCAGACTCCCAGGTGCTTCTCCAGAGCGCTGCTTCCCAGTTATTCCTCCCTGGGTGCAGGACCCTACATTTGCCCTTGATGAATTTCACTCTCCAGCCTGTCCAGACCTCACTGGCTGGCAGCACAGTCTACTGGTGTGTCCACCACTCCTCCCAGTTCAGTACTGCCAGCAAACTGGCTGAGGGTACACTCTGTCCAGGTCATTGGTGACTGTGTTGAGCCCAACCCCAGCACCAACCCTTGGAGCACACCAGTGGCTACAACCCTCAGTGGCAACAAACCTCATGTGTGAAGAGTTAAACCAAACATCTGAACAATAATTATACTTCTCCAAATATCATAAAAATGTGAAACTAACAGGATGTTCAGCAGTCAGAGGTGTTAGAGCCAGTCCAAAACCAGCATTGTCTCAACATTGTCATCAAAGACTTTTCCAGAACCTGCAGATCCTAAGGAAGACACAACATTTATGAAAACATTCCAGGGGGATGAACAACTGATGGGCAGATCCTGAGCACAGATTCACAGAATATGAGGGCTTGGAAGGGACCTCTGGAGATCATCCAGTCCAACCCCCAGCCTGAGCAGGATCATCTAGAGTAGATCCCACAGGAACGTGTCCAGATGGGTCTGGAATGTCTCCAGAGAAGGAGACTCCACAACCTCTCTGGGCAGCCTGGCCCAGGGCTCTGGCACCCTCATGGGGAAAATGTTTTTCCTTATGTTCACTAGAAAAGTTCCTAGAAGTCCTCATTTGCAGTAAATCCCAAACAATCTCAAAGGTCCCTGACACCTGGGGAGCCTGAAGTTTCTGACTGAGACAGCACACGTGGATGGAGCAAAGTGTGTCCCATTGAGCCATTAATGGCTCAATGGGACACACTTGGAACCATGGTCCCATTGAGCCATTAATGGCTCAATGGGACAATGGTTCCAAGCTGGAGCAGAGGAAGTTCCATGAGGATGTAAGGAAGAACTTTTTCCCTGTGAGGGAGACAGAGCCCTGGGCCAGGCTGCCCAGAGAGGTTGTGGAGTCTCCTTCTCTGGAGACATTCCAGACCCATCTGGACACGTTCCTGTGTGATCTCCTCTAGATGATCCTGCTCAGGCAGAGGGCTGGACTGGATGGTGTTTGGAGGCCCCTTCTGACACTCTGTGACTCTGTGACATCTCAGCTAAGCTCTGTGATAATATTGTCACTTGAAGGCTAAACAGAACTAACAATTTGCATATTTGCACCCTGAGCCTTCAGCCCATCATGGCTTTGACAAAATGCAGTCTGCTAATAAACTTTGCTCATTATCACATCATGATAACACAAACCACACCCCCATCCCTGGAGCCACCCACCTCTGAGGCACAACCACCCCTCACTGAGCCTGTGAGGGATGGGTGGTCCCTGGGACATGGGAGGATCAAGGTGAGTTGCTCAGCATAGAAGATGACTTCTTAGCAACAACCTTTGAAAGCTTTCCCCAGCTAGGATCATGATGACCTGAGAGCAGATGGGACACTGCTCAGACCTGGGACCATGGAGATGCCTTGGACCCTATTGCTATTATCCTCTTTCTTTACCTGTCCTCCCTGTACCTATCACATGAAGACAATAAAAGTTGAATTGTTTCACTGCAACACAACCCCTCAACGTGGTTACCCTGATCTTTTTGCTCCTCGAGATCACAGCAAGTAAACCATCAAGTGTCCACCTGGAGTGGACCACAACAAGGTGAGGGAGAAATGATGCAAGACAACTGCAGGTAGGATGCTGACAGGATGCTCAACTCCTGATTTGAACTAGAGAACACACTGGCCAGTTGTGAAAACCCACCTGTCTTAGTGTGACCAGTAACTGCTGAGACACAAAAGGAAAGCACATCAGCAGTCTTGAGATTCCATCACAGAATCACAGAATCATGGAATTGTTGAGGTTGGAAATGACCCCTAAGATCATCCAGTCCAACCATTAACCCACCGCCACCAAGTCACCC
>VXBZ01010465.1:252761-319283 GCA_013399135.1 Heliornis fulica | reverse complement strand
ACCCCTTGTCCTGTCACAACAGGCCCTACTGAGCAGCCTCTCCCCATCTTTCTTGTAGGCCCCTTTGAGGTACTGTATGTACCAACATACCAGTGCACTGCACCCATTCAATAAGGTAAATGAGATTCCCATACAGACCAAGAAAGATAATTACAGAGAAAGGACAGTATGAATGCTGTTGCACAGCAATCTGCAATACTGGCTATGCAATACACCCCAGTAATGACTGATGGTCATGTAAGATTCAGTACTTCTGGAGAAAGCAGAGTATGGGAATATGAAGCTGATGCAGAGTATGGGAATATGAAGTTGATGCAGAGTAAGGCATGGGAGTTAAAGTGACAGGATACTGCTTATCCCAAAACAAAGGAGTATCTGTGGGTATCTTCAGTCTTGGAATGGAAAGGAGGCTTCTGAGTATCAGAATAGTGAACTTGTTTAGGAGGACTTTCCAGCAAGATAAACCAGTTGCCAAACCAGCAATATGTGAGATGGAGCTTGATTAGTTTGTGAAGAAAACAATCCATGATAGCAGGGGCTTGGCTTGGTGACCCAAGAGGATCTTCCATTCCTGTTTTCCTATGTCAATTTGAGTGCCTGGAAGCAGAGCTGTTCAGCATGGTTTGGATGAGATTTGAAGTAGTCTCTTTTGGTTAAACTCAGTGGAAACCTTTCTCTGAATAAACTAGATGTGCCTGGAACCCATCCTTTTATTCTGATCCACATCTCAGAAAGCCTTAATGGATATTATAACATGGCCCATGACTGCAACATAAGGAAATCTGGAAATGTCACATTCTTGGAAAGAAGAGGTTTCTCCCTCCCCTACATGCTTTTCCTGCAAGTCAGTGTAGGACAATTCCTTGAAGAGATTCTGGGAAAGTGCTGCTAAACGTCCATCAGGTTAAAATCTGTGGCTTCTTCATCCCAGCAGATGTCAAACCTCATTAGGTCTCATTCACCACTGTTTTGATCTTTAACAGCCAAAGTCTGTTGCTAAAATGGCACTTTGCTGCAGCTCTTCTGACAAATAAATAAATAAAAACTCATGGTACAGGGGATGAGAGCAATGCATAACTTCTTGGTATTTCCACTTCCACGTGTTCTTCCACATGAGTCTCCCTACCATTAGAAGGTTGTCCTGAGCACCACCAATACAACCTGGATGGAAATAAATGTCCTGGAAGAAAAAGAAGGATCATCTAGCACCCTGACAGGGTGAAAGACCATTTATCACCCTTACAGAGGTGCAAGAGAGAGATTTGGTATGGGGAGGATTGTTTGAGTGGAGAAGTGACTACCCGTTTATCTGAAACTTAGTCTATGAGAAGAAGTTCACAGCAATTTCCTGTCCTGGATCACTTTCCCAAGTGACTGATGTTAAGTCACTTAAGGAGCCATTGAATTGCATGTGGCTGTCTCATACTGAGGAGCTATGGCTGTAATCCTGCAGTTAGGCAGAATCACTTTCTATGTGCCCCTGCAAATGTGTCTATCTGGATCAATTGTTGTCTTTCCTGCCTATTTTTTTAACATTCAGAACAAAGGAAAGACATGTAATAAATGTTTAATTATAATTAGCTTGCTTTGTTTTCCTTTTTTTTTTCTGTTGTTGGTTGTTTTGTTTGCTAATGTTGCCTTTAGTTTGGTGTTTGCAGTCCAGAAAAAAACAAATCACAGAAGAGGTAGCTGTGATGTATAGTGTATAAATGCGTATGGCAGAGCTGACACTTGGCTTGGATGGACTTCAGCATGGGGCCCTTGTTTCTATACAAACCCATTTCCTAGAGGTAGTAACTGAGTGTTACTACATGAGGACCATAGTCTCTAATAGAGGAACATGTTTATGTGGCTACCTGTGTAGGAGATTTGGTAGCCCTCGCTGTGGGAACGCATCAGCTGTATGGGAGTTTGACAAGAAGGGGACTATCCCAGCTGGAAGTTTGTGGTCAGTGCAGAGTATGAAGAAGATTAATCAGATCACAACCGAGCTCAAAAGAGGTTTATAGTCAATGTGTCAGATTTGCTTTTTGTTTCAATGGAATGGATACAGGGAACTACTACTGTCCCTTGTGGTAAAATCACAATTAATAGCTAAATAGCTAGGCATCTAGCAGGCCTAGGTAAAAGTGGATTGCATTTTTTCATTTCAAGATCTCGGACAGCCGAAGCTTATTATGATGGTCAAAGATGGTCTTCAGATGAAGCTTGTATTTCTGCCTGACATGACGGGATTGTCACTGAGGGAAGCTACATCAAGAGCCTGACACTTTTAAAAGACAAGAAGCATTACACCATGGGGTTTCAAAACCATGACAATTTTTACAGAGTGATTAAGGGTTGCTTTACCCCAAGGGAACAAGGCATCATTCATTAAGATTTCCTGTGTCAATAAACGAATGAAAATGGAATACTGATGACATACAATAGCACTTTTCCAACAATCTCCTTATTTTCTTTTCAAAATATGTACAAATCTAGAACTACTGATGCTCCATTTTCATGGTTTTTACTGTCTTCTATCCCTAGAGAAATGTACAACTCAAGAGCTGCAGCGAGACTTGCTGCCCTGAGTCAAGTAATTATTTCTGCATTTAATGACAAACATGCTCTTATTCATGGGGGCCACCAAAGACATCCACTCTCTGAATAAAGGTTAATCTCCTTGGAGGGAAGTGTAGTATTTGTACTCTATCTGGAGATTAATGTAAATGAACTGGAATTTTAAAATATTGTGTGCCTTTTAATTGCAAATACTAGGTTAGATCTGCTCACTGTAAATTAAAGCAAGTTTGGGGAGAAAGTATTACAAGCCCAAGCTGCAACATTTTAAGTTTTAATATTTTAATATTTTAATTTTCAAACCACAGTACTGGTCTTCATCCTCAAGCTGTTGTTTATTGTATTTCTACCACCAAGCAGATACTCTCCTTGGAGCCTACTGGTTCCACTTCTTCCACAATGGAAGGAAGGGAGGATAAGGTGCAACTCTATCAAGCCAGGAAAGGACAGTGTTTTGCAAGGAAATGTGCATCCACAGGGGGGTCAAAGAGAAGTTAAGTCATCTCAAGTTTTACATGAGCACTGCAGCTCTCTTCACACCCCCATGTTCATGATGCTGTTATTCACCTTATCTGCTCTTTCAGCAGCTCCCAACATTCCCATGCATTTATGTTTTGGTGACATCATCTGAGAAGGCCACTAGACAAACAGGCAAGAATAGGCATGTCAGCAACAGTCACTGTCAGGACACACTAAATCCGCAAGGCAGCGAGTAGAGTGTGTGGGGGGCACTGTGGAAGAAGATGGCTCATCAGAAAGCTGCAGGAGCCATAATGAGAGCTGGAGGAATTCTGGAGATGCAGGCTGGAGAGTTAGTCCAGAACAAGCCAGGGAGCCCAAGGGATCATTAGTTAGATGTGGAAGTGTCATCTGAGTCCGTCTCATCAACTTGGACACTTACATAAGGGAAGCAAGTTTTCTTTCTCAAGTCACATGTGGCTTTGCAAAGAGCAACCCAGAAGACATGAACAAGCACATTTGGGGACACAAGCAAAATGGAGTCAAAACAACTGTCAGCATGTCACCGTCCTTTTTGCTTCTACTGATGTACGCAGGTGGCTGGCGGCAGGTACATTTAGTGTGGCACTGGAGAATTCAGAGCTCAGAGGGCAGTAGCTAAACCCCAGCATATTTCCCAGCTTCTCATTTCATAGTTTCCATGCCAGGTACCTGCACAAGCCATATGTCCTAAGGCAAATGTTTCTATTTGTATTCCACATGATCCATCCTTGCTTGAGCAGTGTCTGGGAAGCAGAGCACTCAGGGAGCTGATGGGTTGAGCAAATATCTGGCTATATCTACTGAAGTACTACACACCTTCAAGAGCAAAGAAAGGGCCACCAGAAACAGATAGCATTATGTGATGAATCACAAAGATAATTTCTGACACCAACCATCCCTCAGTCCAGTTGCCTCTGATGACTCCTAGCATGGAGAACTTGCACCCTTGTATCAGATACTTTAAAGACAAACCTTTTACCAAAGGCTCCAAGCTTTAAAAATCATGTGATTTATCAGTGTTCACATAAATATCAGTTATTTTATTGAGTAGATATATCCCACCCTCATGTATAACACAAGATGCTGGTGTTAAAATGTCAGGGGAAGTAAACCTCAGGATGTTTATGATGGACCTGCAAAGAGTGCTGGGGTTCAAAAATGCCACCGTGTTCTAGATTAAGTAGAGTCCATTCAAAGCTGGAAGGTACAGGGCTTTGTCCAAGAGATGTGAGGGAAATGTACCTGAGAACAGGTGGGAGGAGAAACTGTACTCCTAAAAAGTAATCAGCTTCCTTCTGTCACTCCAGGTTTATGACTTTCTGTATCCTTCCACAAGCTCAGTTGTTTCTTGTGAAAAGTCGAGTCTTGGCACTTGGTGACTAAATCTGAGCATGCAACTTGTAGTAGGGGACAAATACATTCAGTTCCTGTTTTCAAGATACTATATGGTGTCCATGCTAAATACATACTAAAATCTACCATTTTTTTTCACTGCAGCATCCATCTACAGAAAGGTAGATCTTTGTAAGTACAGATAACTGATCAAAATAGAAATTGTTGTACAGAAGAGAAAGCTCTGTTGTACAGAGCTTTTGCTTCTGAAGCAGCTGAAAGGAGGCTGAAAGAAAAAAATTGTACTAAGGGCCTTTTTTAATGTGTGAAGTAAGGAATTCCCAAAAGCGATAATCCAAACCAGATTCATTGGTAGGCTGTGACAGATTTTGGCATTTGGTGCAGATTTTCATCAGTAGAATTATAAGTATTGCTTTTTGATCTAGAAATGAGTCACTGGGTTGTATCAGAGAGGAATAAAATCTAGAGCTAGTGCTCTTCCATACATGTATATGAGGGAATATGAATCTACCTCCCATTAACCTTCATGGCTGTAAAATGACTTGGAAATACAGAGTAAGAAGAATGCTAATACTTAAGTTCAATCACCTGCCCCTAGGAAACCATCCTTATGCATTTTGTTCTAACTTTGTTTCCAGGTCAAAGATATTTCTCTAAAATTACTCCTTTAGCATTGCCTCCATTATGTGAACTGCAGAAAAGCTGAAATATTTTTAATAGGATCCATCATGTATTTGTATGTATAAAATTATATATGTGAAGATGATACTACTGGATTTTATTGTTGAGATTGGGTTGAAGTCCAGGGATTGAAGGGGAGCCGAGTTTTCAAAATAAAAACTGCAGCTCTGTTAATATACCAGGCATCAGTAGGGTAAAATTCTGCCCATTTTTTGTACTACATCTGTCCTTGGTTGATAGCATAAGTAGGGTTTTTTCAGTGTTTATATTCTTTCTAATAGCTGGCTAGTTATTAAAAATCTGGAAGACATTGAGTCTAATTTAATTGGACAAGAGTGTGCAAAGGTAGGTACAACTAAATGTGTCTCTTTTTATTAGTGTCACCGTGCAAGTTGTCTGGATGTCATTGAAAGGATAACGACAACAGAATTCTTCCTACCGTGTGTTGAGGGAAGGGCAAGGTTTTAATGTTAAAATAGTCCAGGTGGTAAAAAAGTCATACATTATTCATTACTCCTAAACATTCTATACTTTTTTTAAAAAAATTAAAAAAACCAGTCAAAAATATTATTTTTCCCCACCAAAACTAAGCAGCAAGCACTTCATTCTAACAGTTGCCTCTAGAAATAGCTTGTTAGAAGGGATATGTGAAACAATCAGCTAGTCATGACAGCCTTAACCTTCTTAGGAGGTGCATGATATTTAAGAGAGACTGGAATTTTTCTTTTCCATGTACAGATCTAATTCATATCTGTATTCCTCCACCTAGCACACACTTGGTAACAAAGTCTGTGGTTTCCCAAGGAAAGAGTACATTTGGAAACTAAATGTATGCAGGATTAGATACCAGTTTCTTACTTTTTGGGTCTTAGTGGACAGTAAGATGTTACTGCAGTAAAAGTGGTCCTACCTGTGGTTTCCTGCTACCATCCTCCATTTCCTCCTGTTCCCAAAAGTCATCTTGGCTGTCTCTTAAATCCTCTATATCCAATAAAACCACGGACCCACACTTGACAAGGAGAACTTTCAACAGATACACATCTACTCCATCTAAATTTATTTTCTGCAAATGGTGCAAAAGAAAGGAGAATCAGACCTGTTGCTTTTTCATCCCTTTTCACGTTTTTTATTTCTTTGCTACTGTTTAAGTCTATTTTGTTCTATTTCCCTGTCTCTAGGTTTCATATGTAGTCTTTTCTTATTCCTGTTCTGCTTGGGTCAGTCCTAGCCAGACTCTTGTTTAAATTAGTTCTCATTAAGCATGACCCAAATCTGCCCTTCCTTTATTCTTCTTCTACCTAAAATGCACTTTCTTTCTTTCTCATCATCTCTGGGCTTCATTGTAGTAATTCCCTCTTTGACGTTTCCACATATCTCTGCTGTAGTCTTCCTCCTATCAGGCTGTAAGCATATCTCCTCCTCTTTCAATATTGCTTTGGCTTTCATGACATCTTCTTCAAGTTCTATCTCATCTTGACTTCACACTTCCATAAGCACAAGCAAATTCTAAGTCTCTGTCCTGAAGCCTTTTGAAATTCCTGTAGTTATTTAAATAGTGGTTTTATTTTTTTGACCCAGCTATTTATTGCACAGAACTTCTACTTTCTGTGGCCCATTGTCACATTTTCTTGGGAGAAGAGTGCATGCTAACTGATGTCAAGGTTTGGATTGAGGTATTCCTTTAAAAATGTGGGTATTTGCTGAATTTTCATGGAAGCACTTAACATTTGTCTTTGTGGATAGACATTTTTCAAGGAGCTCTACTCTCAGATTTTCTCCCTTCTCCTCTGTTTGCTGCCTCCTCCCCATCACCAGTTCTCTTTCTGGCCCCTCTCACTTATTTGTTTCAGCCATTCAACTAAGAGCACTTTTATATTCATTGTACTACCAACTTGTTCATATGTGTGTTTCTTCCAGTAGGACTTTGATGCCCCTTCTCCTCTCCTGTTCTCTCTTGTCTCCCACATCTAGCTGTCAGCTGTCATACCATCTCATTCCTGGGAGGTTCAGCAAGCACAGAATGCCTGCTGGTGTCTCTCTGCTTGAAAACACAGTCAGGTGGCTGCATCTATAAACTGACTAGGGCATGAGCTCAAACATTATGAGAGCCCAGCCTCTTTCTTGGTTAGCACATTCCCTGTCCAACCCAACCCAGCTGGTGCCTGGGAATTCAGAGGACATCCCTGGCTGGGGACAACAGCCACAGAGCAATCCTGCCTGGAGGAAGACTGGGGAAGGAAGGTCAGCTGTTTATCCTCTAGGATGGAGAACAGGACTTGACTTTGCTTTGTTTACTACTGAAGGTGCAGTTATTGGACCATAAAATGCACTAGCTGCTCAGCTCTTGTTTCTTGTCTCTAGCAGACAGGCAGTGACCATAAACTCATAAAATGCTCATATGGACAACTTACACTACTGTCTTTCTCCTCTGCTCCCACAATTTTATGTCCATCTTGCATTAGGGAAGATTTTGAGCAATGCCAGATCTGGGATTTCAGCCAGAAACACAGAATACAATTAATAGATAAAATAATTTTCAAATTTCCATATTAGCAAATTTTTTAAAGATATATTTCCTGATAGAAGAAGGTAGTAAAGGTGAGGTCATCATTCCTGAAAAGAAGTGTTTTGTTTTTTTATGAGGTTGAGCACAGACTGGATTTGAAGGATGCTGGGAGCAAGTTCTTCATGAAGAGCTTTTCTTATATTTTTAGGAATGCTCCTCTGCAAAACACAGCATTATCCTGTGGGTACATTGCAGGAAGAAAGGAGATCCACCACCTTCCCTTCCTTGCAAAAGCACAAGGATCACAGAATCAGGACTTAAGGAAGAGCTGGGGAACCTGCAGAAGTAGCCACAGCTAAGCCAGAGACCAAAGGGGACATGCTGCTGTTTGGGGGCACCATGGGAGCCAGGGGCAGGTGATGTAGAGGAAATGGACATTTTAGGACAGCAGTGGGACATGTGACTCAGCATCTCCTGCCCTCCAAATATCGGGTGGCTCTCGTTTTGGAGATGTAACTATCACTGCTGCTGCTAAACCCTCCTGCCCTGCTTCTTTCATGAAAGACAAGGTTTAGTCCTGCTTTTGAGTCATCTCTCTTCTCCAGCAGAGCTCTGTGAGAGCTGCAAGCCCAGTCGTGTGCTGTGCAGGCAGGAGATAGTGTATGATGCAAAATTATAGTGGAAATTTATTTTGTCACATCCCTGAAAGAGGCCCTCCTGGCTGGCAGACAGCTCTGTCACCCTGCTCTGCCCTCCCAGCAACCAGAACCTACTTATAACCCCCTCCCTCCACAAATAACTACACACTCATCCTTTTCACATTTCAATTAATAGGGAAGTGTGATTCCACGATGAAGCCTGAATTAGTGTCACACCTGGGCAAATGAAATGTTACTTAGAAAGTAACATTTGAAAGGAATTAGTATTCCCCTCCCTGTAAAACCAAATCAAACAAAACAGCTAATATTAATTAGTTCTTCACTTTGATTTAATTTTCTAGACTCTGGGCCTACCCTCATATGGATTTTGCTTTGATGTAACATATCTGATACAGGGAAGTCGTTCCTTACTGTAGCCATTATCAGTAGTTTTCTTTCTCTTTTACTGTTTCTGGGGTTGGGTTTTTTTAATCCTTTTGGTTCTCTGTGTCTGATGTTTTCTGCCATGTCTGAATGACATTTACCTCTTTCTTTCATCTCCAGTTCTGGATGCCCAAGGGACATAATGGGCTGTAGATGACTGAGTGCAACAGTGAGCACAGTCTTTGCTCATGGATGGGTGTCCTCTTCTCAAGGGGGGGTTAGGTTCTGAATTTCAAAGTGATGGCTCCAGGGATTCCACTCTGTCTTGACTGGGCAGCATCCTCCATGCCAGCCCCACCATGGAGGGTTAGGACTCTGTGGAAACCACCAAGCTCCAAGTTCTAGAATTGGCCTTTCTGCTTGTGACTAGTCATTGGGTAGGAATTGGTAGAGCAGCTGATGCAATGATGCATACAAGTAGTGAAAATATTCCCGGGATAACAGGGGGGTTTCTCCTGTCAGCACTTCTTGCTGGGAGCAGCAATAGCAAAGACTGTCAGTAGTCTATGGTCAGTCCAAGCCTGTGCAGTTTGTCTCTCTCTCTAATTCTCTTGGCATCCTCCTCACCACCACATCTAAACTTTTCTGTTGACTTAGCACAAAGCTACTTGTCTGTTGGATTTTAATTGGTAAGCTTTCCATAGCTTCCCTCCTATTTTGGAGGTGTGTCAAACCTTTAACATCATGAATGCAGCTGTCTTGCTGGGAGAGGTTTGCAGCTGGACTTGTCTAATAGCACATTTTGTCTGCCTAGACAGTGGTTTGAGAAGTCCACAGCAGTTCTGATGGATCTCTTGCTATGCTGGTGAATTAATGTTGTTTTGATATCTGATGAAAAACCTGCAGGAACATGTTTGTTTTTATGCTGTGACTTTAGTAGTTGAAACAATTTTTCTGTCTCCACTCCCTATCCTGCCCTCTTCTCTCATAAAGAACTTGGAGACTAAGATTTGCAGATCAGGAAGCATTTGACTTCCAGACACTCATCTTCTAATACTTCTAAGGGGCTTACTTTCAAAAACAAAAAGCCATCAGCCAAAAGAAAATTATTCTAAATTAAATTCAGTAGTTCTTGCCCAGTGCTTGGAGTGGTATGGTTTGTGTGCACACTGATACCCACAGAGGCGAGTAACAAATGGAAAAGTCTTGGCCACATGAGACGTGGTCTACCAGGTTGTAGTAAGAGGTGTCATGGGTTGCCTCAGGACTGTGTTTCAGAGTGAGGATGAAGGTTCCCTCTCTCTACCAGCTTTTGGGGTGCTGCAGGGGCTGGGGATGAGGAGAGTCAGAGGCTGATCCATGCGAGATGGGGGCTCCATCTCACCCAGTTCATCCTCTCTCTCAGCAGAACTGTTTTCATCGTGTGGTCCAGTGTGTCGGGCAAGATGAACGCTGATGTGGTGCTCTTTGCCTCCCCCTCTCAAAAGGATGCACCCATGCCAGGTCCAAAATACCCTGGTGCTAGTGCAGCTTTATAGCTCCACTGAAAGTGAGGAGAGATGAATGGCAGCTTCAAGTGACCTCAGAAAACTCCTGTGTGACACAAAGGTGCTGCGAAGTGTGGTTAATGGGCTTAATCTGCCCTTCCATTATTCAGGGAGATTTAGTCCTATGTAAAGTGTCGAGAACAGCGCCAAGGAATCTGTCCCATTAATTATACATACCCCTTTAAACTTTGAAGAGAGAAATAGGGTGACCCTTCCCCCCAGCAGGCACAGCCCATCAAACATGGTGGAGCACGGCTGCCATCCAGCATTACTTCTCCCCCTTGTACTGCTTAAAGACAACCAGGTGCACAGGAGACCACTGAAACTGTGAGGAAACCCACTGTCAATGCCAGAAGTGGAGGACAGTCAGCAAAACTCCTGCACTTACAGCAAATATCACAGAAACATGAATGGCATGGGAGAAAACATTCATCTCTTGTTGTTTTTGGAGTCTTCTTTGCAGATGGCTGCAGCTGTATCACCTACCTGACCTGGTTTCACAGTCAATGGAGAGGAAAGGCATGTTTCCTCCTTCATTTCTTTTCATCTGGAGCAGCCAGCAGTTTTAGGATGGAACACATTGGGTTCAAGCTCCTCTGACCATATGGGTTAGATCTAATCTGTCTAAAAAGGGAACCCAAGGTGCCTCTGACTCCCTTAAAGGGGTGTGAGTGCCAGCTGTACCCCAAGGCTGTGCTTTTCAAGCACACTGTCTTGAAGGCACTGTTCAGCACAGGAAGGGGAAATGCAAATGGTAGTTGTGAGTCTAGGGGAAAAAAAAATTCAGGCCTTGTTCTATTCTTTCTGAGGGAAAATGGAAATAATTTACATGAAATCAGTGAATTTGTAGTCATTTTTGTATTTGCATATGAGAGAATTATTCCCACTGTACTGCATCCATTCTTCTTTCGTGTAGAGAACATCCGTTCTCATTACCATCACAAAGTAGTTTAGGGATCTTCATGGGGAATAAGCCAAATTTGCTGTATTGCTTTAATTAATTTTGGGTTTATATTACTATATTTATTTATATTGGTTTTTATAGTTAGATATACTAGTTATTTCACCAAACAGATTAACATGGAGTTGGTAAGAAAATAATTCCTTTTGTAACTACCTGGTACTAAAGTGCCCTAAAAACCTCTCATCTACAACTTCTAGGCTATCCTAGATCGAACACAGTTCCCTGGGGAAGATAGAACCATAGACAGCATTAGGTTGGAAGGGACCTTTAAAGGCCATCTAGTCCAACCCTCTGCAGTGAGCAGGGACATCTTCACTAGATCAGGTTGCTCAGAGCCCCATCAAGCCTGACCTTGAATGTTTCCAGGGGTGGGGCCTCCACCACCTCTCTGGGCAATCTCTTCCAGTGATCTACCACACTCATATTGAAGAAAGTTTTCCTAATATCCAACCTAAATCCAACCAGATGTCTGGCTGCAATCCATATCCCCATTTCTTTGTGTTTTCCCAACTGGTCTTGGACAAGAAACGTGAAGATCAATCCTGCTCCAACCTGTGTTCTCTCCCACTTGCCCCTGTGCACAGGGACCACATGCCATACTGTGGTATCATGGTCATTTCGCCAGCAAGAAACTGAGATATCACGAGAATGGGATTATGAGATTGACTACAGGATAAAGGGAAACTGGGCTGGGAGAATATAAGCTTCTTAACCAAGCACAAACAGCTGAAATAACAGAAAAGGGAATATAGAAAATAACTGGTCATGTAAATTGCTTTTTGTGGGAGTACTTTCTCATGGTAAATTTTCCCTGTGATGAAAATGTATAAAGGACTGAAAAAATATACTTCCAAAGTGAGAAATAATCATCCAGTAGCAGAGATGGATTGGATGACCTATTACTGCAGGTCTCTGGCTTAAACTTGAATCTTGCACTTCTTGATGCACTCAAAGGCCCTTTATGAGAAGTTTTTCTTGTGACTTCATGGATTTTGCTACAGTAAACCAAAGAATCACTGCATATTGTATTAGGCTGCCTAGATATCATCAAGGTGTCCAGAGAGAAAACTGCATCTTTCCCATCTGTCCTAGCCAAATAACTGCAGATTTCTGTCCCATCAGAACACAAACAGGAAGGAAGAAAACCAGTTACTTCCATTGGTCATAGAGTGCTTGAAGATCTTCTTACTGGTCTGTGTCTAACAGACACTGCCAGGGAAGTGGGTTTGAATAGATTGAGGTGTATGGGTCCTGTTTTATCCACACAAAAGAAGTATTAGATGAGTAGCTGATGATCCTGGCAGGTACTTCACCATGCTGCTCTGCCTGGGCTTTTCTGAGCAGCTGAGTGACAGCAGTGACAATGTGCTGCCACAGGGATCCAGTTCGTTTTAACAACTTATCTGGTTTCACAACTCCCTGATGGGCAAGTTTTCTGCTCTTGAACTTAACAAAAAAAATTCTTAGTTGGCATTTGGGAGGTTCCCCTTCTACGGGGGAGCATCTTCAGATCAGCATCTTATGTCCCCCATAGTTGCTCTCAGCTGTCCTTCCCATACTACATCTCCAGAGATGATCGCATCTCCAACTCCAGCCTGCTTGAATTTGTCCTCTGTGCTCCAGGCAGATGAGAACATCTGACTTGATTTAAACTTCACAAACAGGAAAGACCTGCTTGATTTTCAAGCCCACTTGCTCTGTTGGCAGTGTCTGGTCAAGGCAGATCCCACTACAGGAGATGCCAAATGTGTGAGGTCATATCAGATCCTCTGCAATCAAACAGGACCGGTAGCCAAGGACTTTAACTGGTGCAGGTGCAACATCATTCTCACTCCTAGCTAGACACAGGATTACTTTCAATCTGCTACAAAGTCATCTTGGATGTTCCAGAGGGTTCTCAGCCTATACTCAGGACAGTGTGTGAGACCCCAGTGAGAGTGCAGGGCAGCAAATGCATTGCTGGATCAGCTCACAGGAGTGCAGGAGGATTGGGGGCGGGACACTGTGTGACTGAATGACAGGTGAAAGGTTAAATACATACGGATTTATAAACCTCTGTTTTTTTTCAAATCAAAGCAAATGGAAGCATGGAAGGGAAATGAAGGAGTAATCACATGCTTTAGGTCCAAAGCTCAGCAACAGAGGTTGCAGACAGATATTTTCAGAGAGGGTTTGATCAGAAGGTGTCATCTGAAATTACAGCCTGGGTTTGTACTGCGGTAGCCAAACAAAAGGAGGAGATGGAGCTGAGGCATTCAGACTGCAACCCACCATGGCAGTATACATGGCTCCCAGCCTCCACCAGCAGCCCCTGCCTAGAGCTCCCTGGGGAGGAGGGGTCCTTCATCAGCCTGCTTTCTTTCCATGGCTGGCGAGGTAGAAATTAGTTTCATCGCTTCATGCCTCTATGCTCTTCACTTGCTGTGCTCACAGAATTGTGCAGTGCCAGGCATGCTGCCTGTGTGCTGCAGCATGGCTCAGGAGGGGGCTGAAGTACGCCGTGCTCTCCTCTTACCTGGTGAAGCTTGCCCGGTTTTAAAGGTCAGCTACCATTGGCCTGGACCAGAGGAGGTACCAGACTGACGCCAAGAAGGGCATTCTGGACATCTGTTTGGATTTGACTAGTCATGACTCTTAACCATATGAATGAGTTTTAGATAGTCCTGTGAGGAGCAGGGAGTTGGACTCAATGATCCTTAAAGGTCCCTTCCAACCTGGGACATGCTATGATTTTGAGTTGACTGGTCTGCATTGGTCAGTGCTCTGAATCTGTGAGATACTAAACCCAAGCTAACCTAGGCCAGCCATCCAGCACAGCCAGAGATGGTGCAGGTCTTCAGCATCTCCTGGCATGCCAGACTGTCTCCATCATCCATGGACATCTTAGGAAAAGTCCTTCAGATTAAGCTCCTTGGAGAGGCTGGATGAGTCTGAACCTTTGTGCCTTACAATGTTGTAACCAGAGTGGGTAGTTTTGGGAAGGCATTAAAAAGTGATGAAACCTGAGGAAGATGTATTGTCAATAGGGTAATTGCTTAACATATTTGTTCTGTAGGAGTTGGGTTTTCTTTGAGCACATCTGTCATTTGATTCCTACCTTCAAAGACCAAAAAAGTGACCTGGCTCCTTGGTGTCACTTGAAAGCAGATTTCTTCTATGGGGATCCATATAAACATACAAACCTGCCATTGCTTTTGAAAACTGAATTAGTCTTTAGTTTGCTTTTACTTAAACTGAAAGCATTGTGTTAGCAACCAGGAGAACTGGATATTATTAGTAACCTTTTACAGGAAATGTGGTGTGTCACGGGTTGAGCATATATTTTTATGGAAAATGCAGTGTACAGTGAAATGGGGAGAATAAGTAAACATAAAATGCTTATACTGCAGTTCACTCTGTTTGAACGCCCAACAATACACCTCTGAGGTTACCTGCTCATAAAGGAAGGAGGGAATGATATTTGAGATTTATTTTTGGCTAAAAGCATGAAGTGCAAATGGCTTTTTGTGCAAAATGTCAGCTGCATTTCTGAGAAGCAAACAACAGTGCTTTAATAATCCACGGTAAATAACAACACTACGAATGTTACCACCTATTACATACACCTGCAGGTGTATCTGGATAGACTTATGTAACTGTTGTTTGACATCTGAAACAAATATGGAAAAGTAAAATAAGGCATTTCAAACAAGTTATTCTGTGAACAGCAGAATTACTGAAGCACAGGATGAAATCTATCTTTAGATAACAAAATTTGGGTGCCTTTGTGGAGGTATTCATGTGTAGACAAGGTGCCTGAGCTACCACTGCTGTCTACAGAGATCTAGGGCTTGACTCAGTCTTGTCTAGTACCACTAGGTATAGTGTAAGTTATCCATCCTGGCCTCCAACTAGACACAGATCTCCTATAATCATATGTCCTATTGTCCAGTTGCCTCAGTATGACTTGGGCATGCTGGGGTCACTTGGCACTCAATGACTATGTGTTGACAGATGCATGCAACACTGATGTGGTCACTTATATTTGGTCAGGCTCTTTGTCTACAGGATGAATTTCTTCTGACTGAAAAAAAATGGTGACTGAGACTGGAGGCATCTGGCCATCCTTGAAGTTTCCTAAACACCACCAGTCTGTTGTCTGCTGTAGCATCCTGTCATGCCCTGCTTAGATGGTAGCTGGAGCTTCAGGAGGATGCACACCTCCTGTAGATGTGGGTATGTCTTCTATAGATATGTCTGGGGCAGATGTCTCAGATGCCCTTGAACAACAGTAGACACCTGTGTCGAGGTAGCTGAATTGAACCTATAAAATCCAGAATATTTCTATTCTGGATTTATTTATCCTTCCTTTCCAGCTTTATCCCGTCTCCCTGGGTTGCCACTGTGAAGGACACACATGACGTGGCTTGTTCCAAGCTCTGTCTGCACTGTTGGTCTGGTCAGCATCTCCTCTCTACACACATGCTTATTTTCAGGACATTTGTGGCCATGTGGTTATCCCTGGGACAAAATCCTTCTATCAAACCTTTTTGGAAATGGCTCAAGTGATTCTACCAGTGACTCCATTACTGATGGGCTCCCTCCTGCTTGACAGTATATCCAGTACTCTGTTTTTCAACTGCTTATCAGACATCACTTGCAATAGCTCCCAGTGTGATATGAAATGAAAGATTGATTCATACCAGACCACCACAATGATTAAGAGGAGACCCACACAAGTGACACTTCAAATATGATGCACCAGCTAAGAAACAATTAGCTTTAATCTCACTTTACGTTAGAGCAGGGTAGTGATCACTGCAGCAATAAACATTTGGTGGTTCATAATGGATATGGGCATCTGCTGTGCTACCAACTGCTTTCATTTATAATCATGGTGATTGCAGAGAGCACTTCACAAAGCAGTACTGACAGGACACTTCACATGCAGTGTCACCAGAGTGATTAAGACCAGGATTTCAAAATTCCAACTCATAGTTTCTGAATATTTGAAATTGGAGAAAACAGGGTGGGGGTACAATAGCAAAAGCTTGGGGCTCTTTGGCAGGGTCCAGTTAAGCAAAGTATTTTTATATTGTGAATTTTGGTCTGACAGACTTTATCAATTGAAATTCAAATTGAAATACTGTTGCAAAAACAGTAAACAGGGAACTTACAAGTATTTCTGGTAGCATTAAGAGATCACAAGGAAAATATCTTCTCAAAGTCCATTTGATTCTGAGAACGGCAGAAGTGCTGCAGCACAGATCACTCCTTTGCAGCACCAAAGAGCTGCCACTCAACCACCTTGTACAGGCAGCAGATGAGTTGATACCAGAAAATTTGGTCCTAGCTTGTTTTAGGTAAATACATTTTAGCTGATATTGTTTTGAGTCACCTTTGCCCCGTTCCAATCATCCCAGGCATCTGCCTCCTGGGTGAGTTTCTTGCCTTTGTCAATCCAACACAAAAGTTGTAATTTGTTCCTTTTTAGACCATGAGCAGGTTGAAATTCCCATACACAGCAACTAGTGATCAGCCCACAAGATATATTACTTGGAAGAGTCTTCTAGAAGCAGCTGGTTTTATTTATTGGATATAATTGCATAAATTTGGGGTTTGGGGTTTTTTTGGGGGTGGGGAAGTGAGGAGAAAGAATGTTAAAAGATACTTAAATCATCAAATATGTCACCCAAATGTGTAGTTGTCTACCCTTACATTGCACTACTAGAAAAGGCTGATAGCTCTGGAGTTGTAGGAAGAAGAGAAAGCAAATTTACACACTCCAGTTCAGTTTGGATCATTTCAGACATCTCTGAAAAACCTCCATATAATTTTTCCTGACTAGTAGCAACATTCCATTTCCAGATTAGTAGAAGCAAGCCTGCTTTGGGGGTGAACCCTGCTCAGAATCAGCTGCATTAATCCTGGTTGTGATGGACTTTTTCTGCCTGGAGGGAAAATGTTTTGAAACTATATGACCTCTTAGGTGTTTGTTTGCAGTCACAATAGATTTTCTTCAAGGCCCAGAGGATATTTAAATAATGAAAATACATAGAAATATTTAGAAATGTTTCCCAGTGTACTATTTGGTTTGAGTGCTATCATACAATCCCCCAATATTTTGGGTTGGAAGTGACCTCTGGAGGTCATCTAGTTCACCCCACCCCCCAGAAGTGAGGCAGGGAAATCTTCAGGGCTCAAAGCCCTGTTCAACCTGGCCTTGAACAGGGATGGGACATCTACCACCTCACAGTAACAAAAATTCTTCCTTATATCTAGTCTGAATCTGCCCTCTTTTAGTTTAAAGAGATAACCCCTTGTTCTAGTGGAACAGGCCCCACCAAAAAATTTTGTCCCCATCTCTTTTATAAACCCTCTGTAAGTATTGGAGGCCACAATAAGGTCTCCCCAGACCTGTTCATTCTTTCCAGACTGAACAACCCCAGTTTTGTCAGACAGTCTTCATTGGAGAGGTGCTTCAGCCCCCTTGATCACATTTGTGGCCTCTTCTGGACTCCCCCCAACAGCTCAATGTCTCCAGAGAAGGAGACTCCACAACCTCTCTGGGCAGCCTGTCCTAGGGCTCTGTCACCCTCACGGTGAAAACATTTTTCCTTACATTCACATGGAACTTTCTATGTTCCAGCTTGGACCCCTTGTCCTGTCACTGGCCATCACTGAGAAGAGCCTGGCTCCATCCTCCTGACACTCACCCTTTACATATTTATAAACATTAATGAGGTCACCCCTCAGTCTCCTCCAAGCTGAAGAGACCCAGCTCCTTCAGCCTGTCCTCCTAAAGGAGGTGTTCCACTCCCTTCATCAGTACCCCCAACTCTCCACAGATGTGCTTTCAATCCCTTCATTGCTCAGCCTTTATTGATACCAGGGATTGCCTCAACCCATGTGCAGCGCTTGACCTTGTTGCACCTCACAAGGTTCACAAGGACCCACTTCTCAAGCTTGTCCAGGTCCCTGTTTATTATTATATACTATGAAATGCAAAAAACCTATTTTCCCACTGAAAACTGAAAAACTCATGGAAGTATTCTTCCTATAGTCTTTTTTGACATGTAAGCACCTTTCTGGATAACAGTTAGTGTTGAAATTAATTATTTTCTCCAAGACAAAACACTGGTAATTACAGGAAATTAAATATATCACCACTTATGAGTATATTTACACTATGTAGTTTCCAGTGGAAAATTTATCCCCTATTCTGTTTCTGAGCTTTATATTTTCTTTTCTGTGTTTTGGGGTGCTAGAGGGGGAAAGGGAATGTCAGAATGTGTTATTGTCCATGCTATACTTCTGCATCTGAAATTAATGTGTTTAGAACTATCTCCAGACTCCTTTTCCTACTGAAACCATCTATAATTAGAGGTATTTCTGCAAACAGGGGTTCTGTCTCAGATGAGATTTAAACCCTCCTGTTTCCAAGATCAAACATTAATCCTCCACACTTAAGGATCATTGATTTCCTTTTAACTTTATTCCTTTCAGGTACTCAACCTGTTCCTTGCCTTGCTGCTAAGCTCTTTCAGCGCTGACAACCTCTCAGCTCCAGATGAGGATGGGGAGATGAACAACCTGCAGCTTGCTTTTGCTCGGATCAACAGGGGTCTCCAGTACGTGAAAAACACCATGTGGCACTTCTGCTGCAATGTCCTCCGGCACCCCAAGACAACAGCTGAGAAGAAGGCCATGATGAAGCTTGCTGCCCAGAATACAGGTGCCCTTAACAACTGTGTGAACAGTCACACAACCACTGAGCTTGGCAAAGACATGGAGAATCACAAAGAGAACCACGCTGAGGATGGGATGAATAAAAATGGGGAGAAACACCTAGGAATTACAGACAATGATGACTTTATGACCAATCCTGACCTGTCCATTTGTGTTCCTATTGCTGTGGGAGAGTCGGATATCGAGGAGGAAGACGAGGAGCAGAGCACCTTTACAGAAATGGAACAGGTAGGCAACTAAAATGTTTGGTACTCGAATCTTATAAAAATAGTCCTTGTTCCTATCCTTGATCTGGCTCCATGGCTCCTGATGCAAACGTCCTACGGCCTAATCCTGCCTTTGATATGTCATTAACTTCAGAAGAAGTTATAGATGCATATCCAAGAGCAAAATTCAGTCTCCAACAAGAGGTGTTTCCTCTCTTTGTGTTCTTTGTGCTTGTCTAGATTAATTCTTCTAACCAGAGCAATTAAACCCTTTCTCACACAGGATACTATTGTTTATTTTTCTTCTTTCAGCTGAATCATGGGAATTTTGCAGAACAAGCCTTAGGTCCTCTGACTACAACAGAGGATTTTCTTGGTCTGCAAAAACAGGCAATGGCTCAGTTTGACTTATGCAGCAAGAATAGAGGGCCAGGTAGTTCTCTTAAAAGTACAGTGAGGCAGAGGCTGTATGACAAGGCACATGAGAAATAGAGAAGATATGTAATTGTATGTGTTTGGACAGGAAAAAATAGTTCCTTGCCTGTTCTTTGGTGTGGCATGGCAGATGTTTGTTTTCCCCAGAGCACCCAGTAGTAAAAGCTGGAAAACTCTTGGACTCAGTTTGAAATGTTGGTGTAAAGCAGAGAAAAAAAACCTTCAGAAGAACATTTTTCCCCCTCTTCTTCTACCCCTCTCCCCTTTCTATCAGCTTTATCTCTTGACCCCATGCACCATATCTGTCTAATATTTTGCAGACCCTCCAGCCTTGATCCAGCATCCTCTAATACTGGTTGAGACACACAGAGTTAAGCAGGTACTAGATGAAAGCTCCTGCTTCAGATCTATCTGTCAGGAGGAATGCTTGATCTCTTGGTTGAGGGGAAGAAAGTCTTGAAGCAAAACTGTCCTTAGAGAAGGGCTGTCCTTAAAAAGCTGCAAGGAAGCATTCTGTGTCAGGATGTGAAGACAAATTGTATGCTAAATATTATTTTCTCCTGCTTCATTGTGGAAATCTTAGCCTATCTGCTCACCTCAGGTGTAACCATCCCCTGAAGGGCAAGGGGTCAGAAAACTTCATCATCAAGCCCCAATATCTAAATAGACCACAAGGCAACAAGAAAAGGACATTTGAAAATTTTGGTAAACACTTTTAGGAACTGTTTTGTATATTCTTTAGGGGATGCTTTTATTTGCAATGACCTGTGGATCAGTGTAGGTAGCATGGAAAATACCTTTTTTTTTAAGTATTTTTCTATTTCCAGCATTGTTGTATAATTAAACCTACAAGCAGAGTACACTTGAAAACTGAATGTGAATATAGTAGATTGGTTTCCCGGTATAAGCTGTTCTACAAACACTGACTAGTATAAATGTGTTTAATAGTGTACAGATGCATTAATTCTGGAGTTCTAGTGTTCCTTTTGGCTTTTTTTTTTTTTGCTATTGCAAGCTAAACTAGCATAGAACATGGAGGGGTTGGGATTTTTACATCCCACTGTACCTTAAAATCATAGTAATGGGGATTCCTCTTTAGATGCACAATGTGCCTGTGTAGGTGCTGGTGTGTATATTTGTAAACAGAACAAGTAGCAATCCATTTTATTCTGTGCAGCAAGTAAATACGGAATTAGACTTTTAGTGAGATCAACTAAAGTAATGAAGGAGAGAAATGATGTAGAAAAATATGTATTTTAGTGAAACGGAACATTATGTATAAAAATTGATTTGAAAATATCAAGAAAACTTCTTCAAACATTATAATATGTAATATAAACATTGAGGATTCGGAGGGAAACAAAGTAGGAGGAAACAACCCAGTAGGAGAAGCCAGCCAAAATACTGTTTTCACACCTGTATCTTTCTGTGAATTTTTCAATTACACATCAGAGTAACACTGACATGTTACCACAATGTACTTGGATAGAGAGAGGTGAAAAGACACAGTTCACTGCTAGCACATGCGTTAAATAGAAGGAGCAGAGTTGAGAAATGTATTAATGAGGTTTGTCACCAGTGTTTTCCAGGCCTTGACAAACAGCTGCTGCAGGTCACTGCTGTTCCCCTGTGCATAGCCCTGATCAATGGTTTTCAACCTCTGTCTGCAGGCCTGAGGGGTCTGCTGCTAAAGAGGTCCAAGCGGGTTCATATATCCAGCAAACAATTTTATCAGGTTTCTAGAGAGGAAAATGAGTGCATGTAAGGGGGTTCCAACTCAAAGACTCAAAATACACTGGCATAATCAAAAACAAAAATAGGAAGAAGCTCAACAGCAAAATGATAATAGTGTAATGAGCTTTTCATTTGCTTTCCCACAAAACCCTAATAAACTTGTGCAGCTGTAAATGTCTCCATGCAGAACAGAGCTGCGAGGAAGCAGATCCCAAATGATCTGAAGATCTGTCATGTTTAGTGGTGCCTGTTCCAAAGATGTATGATCTCCAGGCCCACAGAAAACCCCTCTTGATCGACACATAGGTCACTGCACAAGATCTTAAGGCACTTGGAGGTCAGCTTGAAGTTCCAGTTCCCTGGATGTAGAGCTGTGAGCATTGCAGCATGCTAACCCTTGTATCAAGGGCAGCCCAGTGGGATGCTGGGAAATGAACTTCCACACTCACTCCCAGGAGCTTTAATCCTGCAAGCTCAAACTCCTTGGGGGTCCTTCCCTCTAGGAGGGCCACGATAACAGAGCTCACAAAGGAACAACGTGAACGAGAGCAAAATTTACATGATTGCACCGAAAGGGCACAATTATGGTGAAGTATCTTTTTGTGTGGAGGGCATCATACAGAAATGAAACAAGAACTACCAAGGGTACACTAAACATTCAAATCTATTCTAACTCACCCTAATTATAATCCATATTTTTACATATTTAAATATTTTAGCATGTACAAAGAGAATGTGTATGTATATTTACTTCTTGGGAGAAGACAATGTACCCTGCTTCACTTTAAAGTTTTAAAGCTGACCTGGAATTTTAGCAGCCCTTTGGCAGTAGTCTTCCTCCTCATACATGTAGGTTTTGGTGTAATAGCATGGGAAAAGAGGCAAAAGAAGATGTGTAAGACAGGAGTATATGTATGCATGCCTCTTGAGCTCATGGCTAGGTAGATCTACACAGTCCTTACACATTCTTTACACTGTCTCTGGACCACATTATGCCAGACCCATCTGTCATGATGGGGAGAGGGTAAAGGGAGGCTGGCCTAAAGAGGAACCACAAAGTTGTTGGCCTCGATGGGGTATTTGAGGGAGGTGATCAGCTCAGCTTACAGCTTCTGTACCAATACTGGGCTTTTATGGGAAAGCCACAAAACTGCTCTGAAGTAAGCCGTGGTGGCTGTGAGAAATGGGCCTCACAGTGCTACCTGCAGCAGGTTGAAATTTCAGATGATGAAAAACCCTTCTGTGACTGCACATTTTCCTCTGAGTAATAGAAATGTCTAAGTTTAAATTTCAGCTGCCATTTCTGTTATCAAAGCTTTCACTGGCATCAGCCGTCTTCCTGAAAGCTGCCTATTTGTGGCACTGTCACCGAGAGGGTTTCAGAGAGGGAAATCCACCTGATGGCTTCAAAATCTCCTTTGATTACTGAGATGCAAGTGAGTTCTGCCAGCTCACAGAGCCAGGAGACATATGCCTGTAGCCCACATGTGTGGTGAAAGGATCAGGAAGAAAAGCTGAGTGGTAGAAGTCAGCACAGGTGCAAGAAGCTGGCACAAGAGGAGTGAGGCTGAGAAAGGTCCACCTTGAGTTTAACAGATTGATTTTTATTCTGCAGTGTGTGTGTTGATGCCACTTGCTGTGACTTTTTTGCTGTGACCCTCTTCCTTGCTCTGCTCATAGTTCTGGGGAAGCCTTTCCTTGTCAGTCCACAAGATTTCTTCAGGATTTGATAAGAAGTTTAACTTTACAATGGAAACAAGTATAATCTCAACAAAAATATCATACATCCAGTCAGACTGCTGTCCAAATAACTTTCTTTTACATTTAAATTCTCTTCCATTTTTTTTTCTCTCTTTGAGATGTATCCTTTAAATAGAGGTTGTCCTAGCTCCCAACAACTCCCAAAAGCTCAACAGCAATGACAGCTACATGCTCGTTGATTCTTCTCAAGGTTATTCTGAATTCTCATTTTGTCTCCCTAAATGATTGAAATGTGGAAATTATTTTCTTGAATCTCTGTAGAGTGTCTTGTAATTGCTTACAAAGACCATCTTTTCACATGAGATAGTCTCCTGAAGGAGTAAGAAGCAGATTATGGGGACAGTAAGGTGATGCTGGGACTCTGCAGTTAACCTGACACAGAGGATCCTACCAGAACTCACCTGCACTGAAAGTTTCATACATCAGAGTGGTCGTACTGTTTACATTAGACTTACAAAGTCCAAAAATAAACCTTCAAAATCCCTATCTCACTTTTTCTTACCTTCAAGGTGCCCAAGGCTGTAGTCCAGAAAGGTGTGTGCCTTTTGTCACAGCGACATCAATTCATAGTTCAGAGGAATCCTGTGATAGACTGAAAGGAGGTTCCAGATGAATAACACTGAGTGTCCCAAAACAGTCCCCAAAGTACAGTGTCCTATGCTTATACCACTGAACTCTGTCTTGTTCCTATTACACACACCCCTCTCCTCAACAATGACCAGGTCTTTTGGCATGGTATCTGAATCCTTTTCTGCATTGATGAGTTCCTGCAATCAGCAAAATCCATTGCTACAGCCTCAGAAAAAGACTTTACCCTTTCCTTCTTTGATGAGGCAGCCCAACAACGCTGTTACTGCTTTCTCCCCCTTTCTTAAATTTAATTACTTCTTATTCTGCCTTACCCAAACTACCACCCTCAACTTGATCTCTCTGTAGCACACCACTGAGAGGACACCCCGTGTTGCGGTGACTAGTGGCTCTTGGCCACAGTGACAGAGCCAGGCAGGGATGCAGCTTTCAGCAGAGATAACACCTTTGTCTTTTCACATGCAGTGCACTGCTAAGCCAGCAGCACTTGCCCGCTTGTCTTCAGAAGATGCCATTATTGATTTGTTCCGACGGAGTGGCTAATTGGGTCATATGGAAAGTGCTGGCTGCCTGCTGCTGGGATGGAGCTCTTTGCAGCTTCTTACCCCTTCCTCCACACCAGGCATGCATGCCAAGGGAGTTACTCCTTTCCATGCATGGCAGCCAGGTCCTGGATCCCAACCACGGCTGATTCGTGCCATCCTGAGACTGCAATCTGGTGGAGGGCCGGCCCATCCTCTCGCCCAGGGCTTACCCCTGGCTGTGGAAATCCTTTAAATAGCAGAGAGTTGTTATTGTGCCTGCCAGGGCTCACCTTCCCGTGACCTGGCAGGGAATATTGCCATGGGGAAGAGGACAGTGTCTTTCACTGCCTCTCAGGGTTTCCCACGAGTACCGCCACCCTTCTCAGTGTGCTCTTCTTAGAGCCCTCCAAAGCAGAGCAGCACCTCTCCTATGGTTTTCAGGAGGTTTGGGTCTGCTCAGAGGTCTTGAGGGGTCTACTTTGCCTGGATTTTTACACTGAACAAGCATTCATTGCTCCAGAGCATGCCTTGCTTTCTCAGTTGTATTCACTTTTTTTTTTTCTCAATTGGGGGTTTCCCACCATGTAAATACTTCTCTGGGCTCCACTAAACGCATCTGCCAGGAAAATCACAGAATCACAGAATATTAGGAGGGGGAAGAGACCTCGAAAGATCACTCAGTCCAACCCTCCTGCTCGAGCAGGATCATCTAGAGTAGATCACATAGGAACATGTGCAGATTAGTCTTGAATGTCTCCAGAGAAGGAGACTCCACAACCTCTCAGGGCAGCTTGTTCCATTAATCCGTCACCCTCACAGTAAAAAAGTTCTTCCTTATATTAAGATGGAACTTTCTATGTTCCAACTTGGAACCATTTCCCTTTGTTCTATCACTGGCCATCACCGAGAAGAGCCTGGATCCATCCTCCTGACACTCACCCTTTACATATTTATAAACATTAATGAGGTCACCCCTCAGCCTCCTCTTCTCCAAGCTGAAGAGACCCAGCTCCCTCAGCCTGTCCTCATAAGGAAGATGTTCAAATCCCTTCATCATCTCAGTGGCCCTGTGCTGGAATCAGTTTCCCCAACTTAAGATGAGTAACTGCCTTGGTACATCTCAGTGACAGGGTTGGCTGCCTCCATAGTCTCTATTCAGTGGTACAGTTTCTATATTGCTCTAAACCGGATCAGGCCTCCAGGCTTTTATTCTCTTCCCCATATGCATTCCACGGTTATTGACTCATTTTATTTCATTTGACAAGGTGAAACTATTTCTGATAGGCTTTTGTTTGCATGTTTCCATCAGCTATTCATCATTTTGAGATCAGAGAAGAGCGTTAGGATAACCATTGCTTAGCTTTCTCATAACACCGACTGGCAGACATCCTGTAATTTCTACACAGAGCCTGTAAGTTTATTTTAGCTAGGATACATCATTTGTAAGAAAGAGAAAAGAAAGGAATGTCTCAGGTAACTGAGAGTTCACCATCTGCATCTGGACTCACATCTGTTCCTTCTGTATACAGTGGACATTTTACTGTATAATTTTTGTACGTTAGAGACTTGCTCCTAAACATGAAGTGATTCTGTAATAGTCAATAGAATTATTCCAGGTTATCATAAGTGTAGCTGAAAATTATTGAAAATTGCCATAAAAATGCCAGTGCTTAAAGATTTTGCTATAAACTTGTTTGTGACAATATCTTATGCTCCTAATAATTCTAATATCTATAAATCAGAGACACCGTGATGTCATGTATTTATTTGACAGAGTACATCGATTTCAGCCTTTTACAGCAGGAAATACACTTTATTGTCAGGAACTGTAATGCCCTTTCAAACAGTATTTATACTCCATCTGTTTTCAGTTCCAGTCTGTAGTCCACATTCTCTTTTAGTGCCACTGGATAAAATACCTTTGAAGTCTGTTGATGGTTCCCCAGTTCTTACTGGCAGGAACATGAGCCTACGTGTATATATGCATGCAGCACACAATAAATCTTACCTCAGCTTTATTTGGGCCCATACTTTTCTGATGATTAAGTAAGATAGCAGGATTTTTTCATTATTATTGGGCACACAGCTTTACCCTGGATTTCTCACTTTCTGAAGTGTACATTTTGCTTTGCATTTCTTGAAAGCTGTGTAAGCCTCAATTATTTGCTAATTATTTGCAGTGATAAAATAGAATATATTTATTGTCTTCAGAAGAAGAGCAGCAAGGCCATTAAAAAAAAAAGAGAAAGGGCTGCAAATCACAGCAGCAGATTTAAAGCACCTATGTCTGCATCTTTTCTTTTACATATAGAGAGACATTTGCATTTATTTTGTTTCAGTATGTTGGGGCAGAAGGAGAAGACACTGTGTCAGATCTCTGCTGACGTGATTAGAACAGTCACACTGCAAACAAAGGTTTTAGGATGCTTATTCAGTATGCAGTGCCAGGGAAATATATTTGTCCACAACATAATGCCTAAGGAGCAGGAAACACAGGGAGCTGATGGAGGAGAGAAAGAGGAGGGAGGGAGGGGGGGAAAAAAAAAAAAAAAAAAGAAGAAGCAGCAGCAGCACACACACAAAAAAGAAGCCTGGCATTGAAAGAACCGATATCAAGCGTAGCGGACTTGACAACATGCATTTGGACAAGTGCCCAGACCGTGGACTAAGCGTCAGTCACAGCCCACTGGGTGCCATTTCCCAGTATCCATATCCCTCCCTGGAGCAAAATGCTGCCCAGAAATGAGCATTTCTCACTGTTTCTCCCTTTGGTAAAAGAAAATGTCGACATTTAACATTTTGGGCGAAATGAGCAGTAGCCAGTTCCCCAACAGCTCCTGTGCCAAGTAAGACAGTGCGTGGATGTGTGTGTCAGAGGGTTGAAATTGCTCACTTTAATTGTGGTCTAAAATAGCAAAACTGAAAATAATGGTTATTTTGTTGCTGTTGCCTGTAATAATATGAGACTTTCTTAATGATCAAAATATTAACGCCTTGTTTGGGTGAAAGGTTCTGAGTTATTTCAGGCACTCTCACTCACTGCACTTTGAGGCAAACTTCCAAAATTTAAACTTCCATCAGAGGAGCCCATTAGTTTAAGTTCTTCTTATTATACTGTGGAGAGATCCCAATTACCAAAAGAAACAAAGTAGATTGTGATTAAACTTCAAAATGCAATTTAGCAGAAGGTATGAGCTTGAACTCCGAACAATGAACACTTATGAAACACTTTCACTGCCTATTTAAGCCTATTGAATTGATAACAGGCTAAATTAACTGTGGCAGTCCATCTTTTTGCCAAGCTCTCCCACTTAGACTAATTTTAAGAGTCAACCCTTGGAATAATGAATCTGTGTTTTATTATGGGCAGTGTGTTGCCCAGTATGGGAAAAGATCTTAGGCCAGCAAGGCAGAAGCCATTAGAAGGAATGTGCCTTGCTCCTCTGTGGCCAGAGTTCAGATGCTTAAAATGTTGTGGATTAATCCAAGAAGGAGCTCTGCTAAACTGGTTTCCCTCCTTGATGGATGATGTTTGGCAAAGCACCCAGCGCTCGCGCAGCTCTGGCCATTAGTGGCTGCGGTGATGTTCGTCTGGTGAAGTTTTAGTTCAACTTTATTCAGAATGGAAGGCAACACCAGGGCAGGCTGGTTCCAACAGAGGTTTTGCTGTTAACAGCCTCTGATGAGCATCAGAGGTTCTGGCTAGCCTTAACCTTCACTATCCTGAATTTTAAAGGCCAGATTCTGGTATTTTTGTCCAGCTGAGTACTCACGGGTGTATTTTTTTTCTAGGAAAAATGCTGAACTTTGCTTCCAAATACCCCAAAACTTGGTGGGTTGGGGGGTGGGGGAAAGTGTTTCTGAGGCCCACCAGGAGGCAAAGTTCTGTGTTTAGCTACACAGACATAAATTCAAACCACAATGGCATTAACTCTGACAGATAACAGCTCAATTGGAATCTCCCTTGGGACCTGTGGATATACAAGTAGAGGGGCATCATTTCATCTACTGGTACATTCACAGCCTCTGCTGTGTCTGAACTCAGAGACTATTGTGTTTGACTTGTTTTGCCCATATTGCTCTCTGTATGCATGGCTTAGTGCTTTGGGTTTTAATCAACAGGGGTCCTTTAAAGCCTGGGTCATCCAGACAAAGAATCCAGATGGATTCCCATGGTTAATGCGAGCAGCACCTTCTAATTCTGATGTTTGACCTCTCCCTTTGCACCGGATTGTTTCTGGCATTTGCATAGATGAATAAGAAGACAAAAGGCTGGGAGGGGTAAAGGAGGGCTGAAAACCTGAACAAAATTCAGCCTACTAAGCTAGCCTGATGTCTGGTGGTTTCTGCTGAAGTGCAGTGATGGACCAGGTGGCATAGGATGGAGAATGGGGGTGATGAGTCTCAAATTACCAGGTTTAGACTTTCTCTTTGCAGTTTTTATAACCTCTCTGGGGAATTTTCAGGTCTTAAATTCTGTACATGAGTTGCTACCTTAAGGTAGGACTTCACATGCTTTACAACAGTATTGAAAGCACTGTGGTCTGCTAATAAAATGCACTCATAAAAGAGCACAGTGCAGCGTGAGTCCTGCCTGTGCCTTAGCGGTAACCCCAGCGCTGTGGTGTGACATCTCCGGGTTTTCCTCTGATTCCTCATTAAACTGAGTAGTGGCAACTCTGCTTTACAGAAGCAATTCTTCAAAGCAGGTTAGAGAGACTCTTAAATGTGCACACTTAAAATTGACAGCTGCACACCAGCCCTCTTTTATTCCTAGCAGGAAAAGTGATATTAATCTTCCCCTTCTCATATTAAGGAAGCAAGGGGATTTTCCTGATCTATTTGGTGATTTTTCTTCTCATGCCAAATGTGAAGAAAGACAAATCCACTGATTTTATTGGTGCCTCGAGGAATTACATTATGATCCAAGATCATAAAACGATCTGGTTTGGTACAAAGAACCCACACTTCTTTTCCCTGGTTCGTGGTTATTTATTTCTCTCCTGGTTTCGCTCAGATGTTTTGGGGCTTTTCAGAAACACTAAGTACATCATATCTGAGAGTTGTCAGCCTGACAGCTCTGCAGACTGTAGTCTCCTGTTTACTTTACACACCAAACAGGTGCCACCGAGGCAGTAATGCAAGCTCACTGTGTTTCAGCAGCACTGCAATCTGCTTGCCTCTCCATTTATGTAGAGGTAGGATATAAACAGTTCGGTTTTCACGATCATTTACTTCTTGGCTTCTTTGCAGAGGAAGGGTGCCAGTTACTAGACACAAACTGTTGCTGAGAAGGGATGCCAGTTGCTACCAGGCACGGTAATTTTATGAAATCCATAGCTGTCTGCAAGGAGGAACACAAACATCAACAATTACTTTAGAGAGTAAACAGTCCTCTGGTATCTATGTGTGCCACACTGTGGGACTGGGTTTGCTACGCGTGAAAAGCGCTTCAGAATCCTATTACGCTGTCTGAAAACTGGCTGTGGGAAGGTTTGCAGGTTAAAATGTGTTGCCATCTATGAAATTACTAACTGATGATCTATTGAGCTGCATTTCTCAAGGAGGCTTAACGTCATACTGCCAGTCTTCTGTCCTAAAGCAACAGTATTTCTGTTGGTAGCACCCTTCTCAGCTGATGATGCTTCCTCGGACAGGCTGTGTACCGTAGTGAAGTAGAGACCCACCTATATGGCCAAGAGTGTGCAGGCTTCTATGTGTGGCAGAACCCACTCAGAACTCCACTGCTCTGAGTCTCCACCTGGAAATGTCCTGACCATCTAATTCATGGACAGTGACAGCAGAACCCGGACACCCCTGAGATCCCATTAGTATCTCAAAATCGGTCTTCAAAGAGACAGAGGAGAGGGATGAATGAAACCAGGGGGTAGCAGAGAAGATACTTAGGGTTGAAGCTTCCCATTGCACCATGGACTGAGAAAAGGCATTTCACATTTGCACTGTCACACCAGACAGGGGCTACACCTCATAAAATAACATAAATCAACTATATCCTGCCACATCCATCATCTTGCTAACTCTGCACTGACAGTTGCAAGGGGAAAGGGCTCCAGAGCCAATTCCCATTTTTTGCCTCCCCACCTGCTTGGGAGAGGAAGCTTCCTGCTATCAAAGGCTTTGCACATCTTCTTTCCCACAACAGCCGTGGCCAGGGAATCGGGGAACAAATGTTAGAAGCCAGGGTCATGATCTGGGGAGTGAGTGAAGCGTCAGGAGAACCCATTTGAGCTGATCACCCTCTGAAAGACAGGTCCTGGGATCCTCTTTCTAAATTTGTGTGCACAGGATGGAAAAAAAAATGATATTTCCGTGGGGAAGGAATAAAGTGAATCCGTGCTGATGACAGGTATTTGTCTTGTTTTGCCAACAGCAAGTCCTCTTTCCAAAGGAGTGGCATTTGCACTAATCCCCATTTGAGCCTGAAACAATTAGCCGATCTGTGCTTTTCAGAGGCAGAACGCAGTGTGGAGCCTTTGTATTTATTTGTGTCAGCAAACAAGTATGTGGGTCCGTGCACAAACACACTTGAGATGTCACCCAGATTATGCTCTATTTTCAATCCCGTTGCTGTTTTTCTGGTGCTACAACTGACCCACAGCACGCAAGGGGACAACCCTGGGTCCTGCCTCCTCCATGTGCTAATTACCGGTGCAGAATGGGCAGATCACCTCTTTTTAGGGCCCAGATCAGAGCAGAGGTGAATGACTTTTGGTTTATGCTGTAAAGGAGCTGAGGTCTGTCCTGGGCTCCCAATCCTCCATCTGCATGCACAAAGTTTTTATATTGCTGGATGGTTTTACTTTATAAATTATGAAAACAACTGAATCAATAAATATTAACATAATGTGTATTGCCTTGGCAACGTGGCACTTGATACAAAAATTAAAAACAAATTATATAAACCACCCACGGTGGGGAGCTTTACAGCAGATAAACCTGCTGCCATTGCTGCCAGAGGAACAAATCATCTGGAATCAGAACAAAAGCAAACAGTCCGAAGTTAAACAACATAAATCAAAGGCACCTTTCCCCAGCTGGGTCTGGGCTATCTTCAGGTGCTGTGTGCTGGAAAGGAGACTGCTGCATCCCATGACAGTGGCTTACCAGGGCTGGCATCACTTGTTTGCAAAAACTCAGTTGATTCCCCAGTACTCCTTTTGGGATCCCTCTCTACAACCAGGTTGTTTTGAAGAGTTCGTTTCTCTTAAACATTTTCTCCCACCTTACAAAATTTCAGGAAAACACACAATGATGAATCACATCACTGTCTGAGCACATGCACATGTTGTCCCCTTTGGGTATTTTGCCAGGATTTATTTCATCAGTTTTAATTAATGTTAACTCATCAGATACTTGATGCTAGTGTAATTCCTGGGAAGTAGCTGGGTCCCCATTTCCTGGAGTCCAGTCTCTAGGAAAGCATCGCGAGGTCTTGGTCCCACACAGAGGGATTAGCAAACAGAGAACTGGCATAAGTTTGGCATTTGACTTCAGCTTAGCGCAGTAATTCGCTTAACAACTTGGGTGCTGGTCACATCAGCCGAGTTACACAGTCTGTTCTCATACAGAGCACAGTTTGTGATGAATCCGAGAGCACAGCCCTTCTGCGTAGATGAACTCGGGACGTCACCTCAGATTGCGTTCCGGTTTTAACATGAAACAATTGTTTCTGTTGGTTTAGTGCTATAACCAATATCATGCCATTAAGATTACTTGGTACTAAGTTGTATGCACATTGCATTAAAAAAAACCCTTTTTTATGGCTGAGTGCCTTATCTGTGCATTCTGTGCCTGCCACGTTATCCTCTCCCCTGAATACTGCACAAGTGCCAAAGATGCACCTTAAAGACCATCACTTTTTGACAGGGATGGAACTGAAACTTGATTATGGAGAAGTCTCTGGCCTGTGAAGATCAGGGCTAAACTGTGCCTAGAAATTGTATGTAATGCATTCTTATGCAGAGGGTACAGGCTTGGACATGTATAATTTAATTTATTAAACTTAGAATATATTTCAGACCACATGCCCTCCGAAGCAGGAAACAAGTAATTTGATTTTCCAATAATTTGCTAGAAACACACAACGACATTTGAAAGGACTGGTACAAACCTGACAGTCCAAAAGTATTTATACAGAGAGCAATTTGCTTAACCAACTGCTTCCTTTGTGTCATCTGTTCTTTCAGATAGTTATATTTGGAATAAAGTGTTTTTCTGCTCCTGGTACCTCTTGAAGGACTTCCTGTGGTGATGTGGCTTTAGAACTGAGGCAGGTAGGCTGCAGTTCCCTGGGGAAGGGAAACTCGCTTAATACACCAATAACATCGAATGTCAGTCAAGCCAAAGGGGAAAAAAAAAAGGTGGACAAGTCAAAGATAAATAGGTTTAAATAATTACTGTTGAAATCCCTTTATGCTTGTAATTTTTTTCTCAGCATGGAAGTCCTTCAGTAAGCAATTCAGCACAACCCTTTGAAACCGGCTAGAGTTTTATTAATATTTTAGTAGCAGCATTAGTAATGGCATGAGTGATGGCAGTGCTGTGATGAGCTATGGAGTTTTCAGAGAAATCCCTGTCTCAGGTGAATCAATAAAGCTGCATTGATTTACACCAGCAGAGAACCTGGGCCTCCAGATGTAGGGACCAACCCTCCAAGTGAACTGTGCTCTGCCATTAGTCGTGGGAGTACTTCTAGAGAGCTCAGCAGCAATAATCATCACCCCAGGAAGATGTGGCTGGATTTAATGGCACCACTCATACTAGCAAGCACTGGGTCTAGTCAGATGTGTTTGCAGAAAAAAAAAATAATTGCTCTAATTCCAGAGTTCATCCCCTTTTAGCGAAGTACTTAAGGATGCTCTCTCCTTTCAACATGTGGTTAAGTCCTCTTGGCATCAGTGGGTGCAAAGTAGTCTTAAGTGTTTTGCTGAATAGGAGCTGCATATGTTTATGTGTTTACCTGCAGGTTTTTTCCACATCTGCTTTAAGATACCTTTTATCTCTGCCTGTGATCTTTGCATTTGCCTCTCTTTCAATGTATATTTTGTCTCCTCTTGAGTGCCTCTTTTTTGCACAGTGTTTACACAGACTTATAGCACAGCATTGGGTATTGCACTGATGACTTTCTCCAGCTGAAACACTGAATATCACTGCCTGATCGTGCAACTTCAGAGTACACCCCTCAGATATTCAACTGAACTGCAGGCTCCTTTCAGTGTGCCTTGGGTCACTGGAGGCAGCTAGTGTCGCAAAACCAGACTCAAAATGGAGATCACAAGTGTATTTCCTCCTGCCTCAGCAATAATAGCAGAAAAAATGTTGGTCTATTTGTATTTCCACTTTTCTTCAGCCAGATATCTTGATCTATCCAGTTGCTAATGCTCAAAAGTTGCAGCATAAGCTCGTGTTATCTTGCTCCTTGCCATTTACCTTAAGATGTTGTCTTCTGACAAGTATAGTCCAGGCTATTTTCTCTTCTAGCTGGGGAGTTCTCCTTAAGAAATAAGCATGCTATCAAAGAAAAGGAAAATAAACCCATCTAGGATTATTTCCAGCAGGAAAAACAGCTGCAGCTGAGGGGGCAGCGATGCCAAAGCCCAGGCGTCCGGAGTCAGAACTCTGAGATTTGTGAAGAGTTAAGTGAGTTGCACGTGGATAAGCAGTTGAAGGCTGAGCCACCTCCTCCATTAGGGCAAAAAGAGGTAACAGAAACAACTTTCCTACCTGATTCTGCATGCAATTCCTTGCACCGGCTCTGTAGTGCATGTCACCAATTTATGTGGGCTTTATGGCTTGTATGGTTTCTCAAGTGGTAGGAAAGCAATAGTATGCAGTATGCATTACAGACTTAGTTAGGAAGAGGATTTGAATGTTCTAAGAATTATTTAAAAGCTTGGAAAATGTGCATTTTAAATTATGATGGGATTCCAAGAGGTTTTAAAAAAACACAAAATTGTCTCTAATGTTACCGCCTTATTTTAGCACCAAATACTTGTGTGTTTTCCCACTGAAAAGTATCTCTGAGAGTGGCATCTGCTGACTTGGCAGACCTGTAGCTTGGGTTCACTGGAGGGCATCTGTTATCTGTTGCAGATTACCATTTCTTTTCCTGTTAGCACATAGACCCAGGAAAAGTGCAACAATTCAAGTAGCTGACACGAAGATACTAACCAAACAGTAAGCGTTGGTGTAATTCATCTGATGCTGGCCAAAGAGCAGCTCACTTGTCAATGTGTACACACAGAGAAACAACATTTATTTTCAGGTTGTAGGATCATGTCCTCAGAAGCATGAATACCAAAAATACGTGTATTTGTAACGTACACTGAATGACTCCAGGCTTTACATTCCTTGTGTCCTACTTGCTCATGTGTTGGAGGTTCTTGTTCCCATTCAGATTTAGCATTTTCTTGACATAACTTTTGCCTTTATCATTAGAGACTGATGGATTCTTGTCTTTGAAATCAGGAACTGATAATTTGGGGAACTCCATAGCTCCTTGAGATTAGAACCAGTGGTGGTTTTGAAGGATTGTATTAATGAAAGGGAGAGGATGACACAATATCAACAAAGCATCACACCTCTCCCAATCCTGCTATAAAACTGCTGGCAAATTAGTGCACAGCAGGAGCAATTCCATGGATAAATCTTGATAGGACAACAGGAAACATGACCACCACAGAGTCAGAGCTCATCTTCTCCAGGTCTGCTGATTCATATTGTCATATGGAGTGGAATTTACTCAACTAAACATACACCACTGCATCTGGACTTGTCATCAGAGGCCCCTTTCTAGTCAATGAGGATCTGGAGCCAATGTAGCTGGGTAAAGTGTCTCATCACTGACTGAAGTGAACACTTAAGTGAGGTCAGATGAATGAGCTTCTAAAAGTGTGGGTTTCAGCAATAATAGCAGAAAGGGGTAACTAGGTGAGCTAAATTCCACCCATAGTAACCAGAAGTCCTCTAGCCATGAAACATTTCTTTAAGGGGAAATCCTTGTCAGAATACTTCTTGGCATATTGGACTTCAGAAAGAAAAGTTCCTGAACTTTAGAGGAAGGAGCCTCAAATATTGGATATCTCAGTCTCAGGAAAAATGTATAGATATATTTACCAAAGAGGCCCAAAAATGAGACGAAGCATTACAACTAGGAGGAATTAGAAGATAATTTCAGGAAATTTTCACTCAAGGTATTAGGTATCCTTCTTTTTTAAATGTCTTTTTGAGATAAATAAACCCCATGATCCTAAAATGGAGGCTGGAGAACAACGTCCTTTTTTAGCACTGTAATGAAATGTCATGATAAACCAGGAACATACTAGCCCTGATATATTCAGCAACATTGTGATAAAGAAATAATCCCTAGTTCCTCCCTCAACTTTCAAAGGGTCCTGGAACATAAATGTCACCTTTCTATAGTAGAGTATAATTGATTCTATTTGCAGCTGCTTAGAAAGAGGTGGAGGAATATGGCAATAATCCAGGGATGACTTGAAATCAAACGGAAGTTCACATGAGGCTATGAATACCAACATGAAAGAGCAAAGCCCAAAGGATGCTATTTTTGAAGGCCAGATCTTGGGTGGACTTTACGTACTTAAAGTCCTCCTATTCAAAAGTAATCTTTGTGCCGGCGCACAAGGACGCGTTAATCATCTTTTTGATGAATGTCCCAAAAACATGAGACTGGCCAAATAAAACAAACAACTGCAAGGAAGTAGCTTAACAGATTTGGTATGCCCAAGAGGCAGGTCTTGGAGTGATGCAATCAATAACAGGAAGCATGGAATGTGTTCTGGATAAAACACTGTTGATGTCAGTAAAGGATACATTATATGATAAAAAATTCATACTCTACAAATCATCCGAAAGACGCGATAGAAGCAAAATCATTGGTGTCATCATGGTTAAGAGCGCAGGGAGCAAGCCAAAAAACTGCCCCATAAAATATTTCATACAGCTTTGTGGAATCTACTTTTAAGTTTATCAGGCAACTTTGACTATTTACCAAAGAGAACAATTCACTTGCTTAGAAAAACATTTCAAGGCTGGCATATCGCCTTAATAACCAGCCTGTTTGTTGGTTGGTTGGGTTTTGTGTTTGAGTGTATTTTTTTTTTCCTTTTTGCCTTTCAAAGTACCATTTCATTACTCTCTTTTATGAATTTGCCCATCATCCTATTTTAATGTTTTAATATAACTTAATGTAATATACTGTTGTGTGCTTCCTTTTGGTTTTGGTTTACACCCTGAACTTGCACACCACTGTTCTTTCACGTCATTCTTCTTGTAAATTCATATCTCTGTGCCCTATATCTGACTTTTTTTTACCTCTTTCTTTGCAATTGCCTCAACTGTTTCTTTCTGGAGTTGTTTTGCCAAGAAGTATCCACTGTATTCCAAATACATCTTCCATAAAGAAAAAGTATCTCATCATCTATATATGATGCTCTCATATCGGTTTACTGCATTGTTATATCCCACTGCAAAATCATGTCTAATTCTTTAATTATGATGGGATTCCAAGAGGTTTTAAGCCTCCAGGTTTGCAAGATTTCCATTGACATATTCCTGGAACTCTCTTTTGAGAGACACATCCCACTTTGCTATATTCTCTCCATGTTTCACTTCTCTTTTCCATTCTGCTTCCTTTTTTTCAATACTCTTTCCAATTTAATGTTATCAGCTAACATGAGGATTATATTGGTCAGCACCAATTCTATATCTTTAGTGAAGATAATGCTGACTCTAATCTCTACACATCTCCTCCTCTGAAGACAAAGTTTGTGTTATACTTGGGTCTTTAGGATGGCTTTTCTTCACATAGCAATGGGTGAATCCAAGCCAATTACACTCTATTTTGAAAGTAGACATTTCTATAATAGACTTCCAGATATTTTCTTAAGGTTTATATATCATATGTCAATTTGATAGATTAAGTCTGTGATCTTCAGAGGTGAGGGAGAGAGGATGACGCAGATAAGAGTTAAGCCTTGAGCAAACATCAACTTTCAATGAGATTTCAGCATCTCACTCCTAAAGGGTTTTTGAAAGACCCATTCAGATCAATTTGCCATTATTACAGACACAAGAAGTGGGTGTGGAAGCCCTGTGTCAGTGCTTAAAACATCCAGTCCATCCAGAAACACATTAAAAACTACCCTCTACAGGTATTTATGCACCAGTGTGAGGTCTCCCAAAGGGTCTTGTGATCGGTCTCGTAGTCTCTGCCTGGCACACTCTCTCCACTCACTTATTCCAAGAGAGAAAGAGGAGGTTTTTTATTTATCCTTTTTTGCCTTCTTTTACCCTCTTTGCACCCCATTTGTGCACAGTACCTTAGCACACAGAACTACCTCACTGCCTTTACATCTCTACAACATTTCACTCTGAGAAAGTGCTCTCAGTTTCTCCTCTGTCTCTATTTAATTTACTTTAATCACATACTCCAGCAAGTGTTTAGTGATCTGTGATTCCCATGATTATTCCCTTTTCCTCTTCTCTAAACTCAGTATTGTGTTTACTTATTGCTGCTCTCCTGGGCTGTTTCCAGTTGAGCATTCAATACTGATTGCTAATGGTGTGTTAACTTGGCATATCGGATCCCTTTATATCCTACAATGTGCCTTGTCTGGACCTGTTGATTTGCATATGTTTCTGGCTTTCTAAATATTTCTCTGTGTGCATTTGTAATAATTCTAACAGGTGTCCCCATCCCCACCCACTCCCCCACTCCTCCTGCCTCTTTTCATTGATCCCCTTGTTGGATTCCTTCAAAAAAAAAGCTTCTTTTCCTAGCCAACTGAATTTTGATTAGTTAGATGTCCCTCATCAATTATTATTATGTCTCCAGCACTTTCCATTACTGCTTTCAGAAAAACCTTCTTAATCCTTTTAACCTTTCTGGCAAAGAGTAACCTTTGCTTTTTTTCCCACAAGCTTTCCTAATCTTTTCCTCCTGTCTCATACATATGGTTCCTTCTTTTCTAGTCCCAGTTTGAACCCTCAAACCTGTGTCTAGTGTTTTCTGAATCCGTGGTTGCTGCCTTTTCTTCTCTGAAGGCTTTTCAGAAGAAATCCTTCCTGTTTTGTCTTGCATGTTCCCCATCTTCCCTTGATGCTGATGGATTCTAATATTTTCTGAAAACTCCTACTGATAAATAACTCTCAAGAATTCTTGGTGCTTTAAGATGTTTCATTGTTGTCTGTTATAATTGCACCTTATTGTGTTCTGTGAATTTCCTGACCTGTCTCTGCTAAATACAGCTCTCTCGTTGACAATGCTATTGAGCTGACATTGTTCTCACAGTTTTCTTTCACTTCTGTCTGTTGGTAAGAACTGTATCCAACCAGGCTTCTTTTCTCATTGGAACTCCTGTTTTCTACATCTCTGTAGAAACTCCTGGTTTTAGTACATCTACAGCTGTATATGAGTTAAGACTATTTCAGTGATCTGATTTGATGCCTTCATAACAGAATGGCTAATAACTAAATGCATTCCCTAATGAACAGTACCAGAAAGTTGGGTCTGTAGTAAAACTTGTTATAACATTTTTTTTTCCACCATCATATACCATTGGTAGTCTGTAGAAAAATGGTCTCTGTACAACAGCTGCATTCTGAATATGGATTTTTTAGAAGCTTTATCCATGTCTTTGACCTGTGCTTTCTGTTCTGACTCTGTTTTTAAAAGGTCTCTTCTTGATTGTTTGCAGTCCTTTTGAGTAGAGCATTAAAAACCCTAGCCAAGACTCTGACCTTCTGGATGCTGCAGCTAATTGCAAACAAGTAGCTTCCATCCCTGCTTGCAAGCATTGCTGGAATGTTCAATCTTGCCCATTTTACCCCAGGTTCAGCATTTCTCTGAATTCAGCTATAAATTTTGCATTGACTGTGTATACTGGAAAACAGAGGGCCCATTTTCACATTAATAATAAATATATAAAGCTGTACCTATTCTCTAACTCCATCATCATCATTCTCATGAAAATAATATTCTATATGTACATGGCATCTCTCATATAAAACAGGTTGTTTAAAAGCATGGCTGATGTTACTGCCCTCCTTTTTAAATGGAGGTAATATTACTACACAAAGAAGATTTCAGTGGGTGCTCAGAGAGCAGAATAAGACAGTTCACAAATAACCCACCTCTCCTGGCACCTGCCCATGGCTATTTTTCACTGATTGAACTCGTAGAAGATGCCAGCTTTGGTGCTGCACCAGGCAGTACTCTAATACAGGCAGAAAGAAACTTTTAGCAAGGCCTGGCAAATATTAGATCTTTCCTTTCAGTGACCAAGTTGACTAATCAAGTAAAACATCATTTTGGACTAATGCAAAATAGAAAAGTGTTTTCTTTTGACTAGTAAAATAAACTACGGGAAAAAATATTCTAAATAAAATATAGGAAAAATACTTCTGAAGTAAATGGTTTGATTCTGTAAAAAGAAAGTTTTAACTTGAAATTTCTAGTTCATATTTGACTGACATAAAATCGTGTTTCTTTTAGTAGAAAATTTAGTCAAAATTCCAGCTACAACATTTTTATCAAGTCCCTTTGCTGTATTTAGCCCAATTTCTTCAATAGCCTCTAAAACAATTTTTTAAGATAATATATTCCCCAGAAATTTTTTACCCAGATCTACTTGAGAGTTGCTGCTCTAAATAGATGAGACAGCCAGCGCTTCAGGAGCGGGAATATTCTTGTCCCCGTTTTGCCGTGGAGGATTTGAGGGAGGCGGAATTTAAACAATGTGCCAAAGATGGTGGTGTCAAATACTTCAGGTGACTGATAGAGCCTCTGAAAGGCTTTCAAAAGCCATGTGCCTTTCTTCTTACATAACCCTGAGGTCAAATGTGTCTGACCAGAAGTCAAGGGCCCACATCACGTTGTGGGAACAAGTCAGACTAGGGATGAGCAGGTGGAAGAGCCGCCTCACACGTGTCTGCCTGTAGCATCGTGTGATCGGATCCTGGTGACAGAGAGACTTCTGCTCATCTTGGACGAGAAGCTGTGGCAACAGGGAGAAGAACATGGTCCTGACTCACAAGATACGGATTTGACCCATCAGCTGTGGGTAGGGAGCCTCAGGAATGAGGCCCCAGAGACAGGAACTCAACACAAGCCATCAAAATTCATCCTTCAGCATGTCAAGAGCTAAGTCCCACTTCTGTCCCCCCTCATCTGAAGGTATGAGCCTTCAGGATGTATAAGCCTTAAAATCATGAGTGGTTCTGTCATTCCAAGCTTCCACCTACATTAATATTCAATAGCTATTCACTATCTTTTTACAGTTTGCTTCTCTTTTGTTTTAAAAAGTAACTTTTATGTGTTAAGTTTTTGTTGTCCGTGTTGGTGGGTCAACTGTTAGCTCACCACAGCATAGGCAGAGCTGTCACTCCAGGAGTGGGCACCATGGGAAGTGCATGGCCATGTCTGTCATGGTTGCTTTAGGTGGGATATTGGTTAGTGGAATAAAAACTCAGCTACTTCCTTTGGGGCAACTGATCAATTTGTTTTCCTCGTCTTTGCTCTTGCTGACAACAAGCTTGATGAAATCAGTCTTTCCGAAGGCAGCACAGTGGATTTGACAAATCCTGCAGAACTTCTGGAGCAAATCCCTGAGTTTGCTGAGGAGCTGATGGAGCCTGAAGATTGCTTCCCCGAAGGTAAGGGCCTGCATATTTCACTGCAATGCTGAGGCCAGAAACCTTTTCTCTCAGGGAACATCTTTCCATCTTCACACCATGTTACTCTTGCTGCTTGCAGTCGCATTTCACGGGATGCACTTCATTTCTTAGATACTGTAGTGCTCCAAAAACATGCTCTGAAAAGCTTGTTAACATCACTCTTTGGATTTCTAAGGTGAGATAATCCAAAAGCATGCTTTAAATGACTGCACTGCTTCTAATGTGCTAGGCTTTTTTATCGTGATTTGTGCCATAAAGGTTTATTTTTAACATGTTGATTTTTCTAACTTGGCCAATGAAAATTTTTACTTTCCAATATGTATGCTTGATCAAATTTGCTAGCGAACTAACTAGATCAGGATGTTTCTTTTGCTTATATAGGCAGTTAACAGAAACTGCAGAATTCCTAAGTCCCAGGTACTCTCCCATTTGGTTAAAAAAGGGGTATTAAAATTAGCATGTCCAGCAACATTCATCTGCCCAGGCATGTGTTATGTATAGAGTATTTTACTTAATTATTTTACATAACAACAACTCACTATTTACATAACTGCTTTTAGTACCAAAATAAGCCACCATTTTATTAAATTTAACAACAACCTGATCTAAAACACTGGTTTAAAATCCTGCTACTTAAGAAGATCTATTTTTAAGTCAATCCATAAGGTAAATAACATCCCAAGTTAGTTCTTCTGAGTGATTTCTATTCCCAATATTATCTCAGTCAGATTCCTCGTTTTCCTTTAAATCTGTGTTAGGAAAAATAGGGTTAGCCGAATGATAGTATACTCCCTTAAAAATTCAAGGATTATTATAAATATAAACAGAGCTGCTCAGATGGGATCAGACAGAAATGATTTGCTGGGTATATGAATGCCCCTGAAGTCAGCAAAAATGTGCATCTCTATATGTGTGAGAAAGATGATTGAATGAGGTAAGGGAGCCCTGCAGGGCTTACAAATGTCCCTAGGATCTAAACATTTTTTTGGCAGCTCTGCTTAAAAGTGGTTGCCAAAAATTAATGCAGTTGATGGAAGAAAGCATGGTACTATGCTATAATTATTCTGGTCCATACAATAACATTTTAGAAATTAGGTCTGGTGTTTTCATTCTTTCACAATATATTTCTTAACGAGGCTAGTGAGAAGCACTCCATGTTGAGGCCTGCAACATGATATATTATAATTGCTTAAACAAGCCAATGCTGTAAGATCAGTGCTAGTCAGATGCCACAATCTGAAACTGTGGTTGGCCATGATCACCTTCCAGTTTTTAAAAGAAATAAGATGGGCAGAACACAACCCATCATTTCATTCAGTGCACAGCCCTGATTAATACCCAGGTCGGTTTGTAGTGTGCTCTGTCTTAAAATAACCAGAACTGCCTGAAACTCCATGCTGCAGGACCCTGTCAGTACCAACCCACCTTGTCAGATGTTCTCCACTGATGTGAATGGTTGGTACACAGGGTAGCAGTGGCAAGAGGTGCTGTTCTAGATGGGTCACTGGAAGCTTAAAGAAAGACAGATGTGAAGTCCATGTGTCATCCTGGCAGCAGAGGAATTTAGAAACAAGGGTGTCATAGGCTGAACCCCAAGCTTGCCTTGGTCTACATGCCCTCCGCTGGCTCATGCTTCCTTTCCCCTGAGCATCCTTGATCACACATTCCTCCTGATCACATCTCTGATCACAGACTGAGGGGTGATCTCATTAATGTTTATAAATATGTTAAGGGTGAATATCAGGAAGATGGAGCCAGGCTCTTCTCGGTGATGACCAGTGAAAGGACAAGGGGCAATGGGCCCAAACTGGAACATAGGAAGTACCATGTGAATGTAAGGAAAAATGTTTTCACTGTGAGGGTGACAGAGCCCTGGAACAGGCTACCCAGAGAGGTTGTGGAGTCTCCTTCTCTGGAGACATTAAAGCCCAATCTGGACATGTTCCTATATGATCTACTCTAGATGATCCTGCTCAGGCAGGGGGTTGGACTGGATGATCTTTCAAGGTCCTTTCCAGCTCCTAATGTTCTGTGATTCTGTGATTCCTCGTGGATTTGGCAAAAACTCATAAACTTGACCTGTGAATGCTCACTAATAAAATTTCAAATCAAAGTGACATACATTGAAAGTTCAAACAATTATTACTGTGATGACCTTAATGTTTGGTTTTATTTATGCAGGGAAGCAGTGTTTTCCTATAATATTCTATTAAATACCTTCCAATATTCTTACTCAAATTTCCTGTTGCAGTTAAACCTCATTCAGTTATCATTTCAGTCTAGTCAAAAAAAAAACAAGCAAGCAAATGAGCAACAGTAATTAGCCAAAATATTACAAGGTTATAAAGTGCTAAATGGAATTGTTGAAGGGCAAGCACAGGGCAAATTCATCTAGTGCTTCCTTTACTGCTTGTAATAAGGAGATACAACAATATTGAATATATTTTGAAAAATGCTAATACTTGTGAAAGATTAGGTAAGATGAAGAGTGGAAGGAAGGGTTAAGTTCTTACCTTGTGAGCTCACCCGCTATCTGAATTCAAACTATGACATTTCTAAATACATCCAGCATAGGCTGTGTCCTGAACAAATATGTTCCCGATTCAGTCCCCTTTTTCAGATAACAAAGGCACCAAAGATAATGCATGTTCTTGAAATAGTTGCTGAAAGTTTGCTGAGGTCACAGTTTTCCCGGAGTTGGGTGACCCAGATTAACCATAGGTCGTTTTTTTTCTTGGGGAGATGTGTTACTTCGTTATCACCTCAAAATAGCTTTGATTAGGGTCAATGGGGATTATTTTTTGGTCCAGATATGTGAAACCAAGGTAGGGTCATAGCTCTGGCAGCTAGCAAGTATTGCTGGGAAAACCTGATAGACATGGAGACATTTCCAGTTGATGGGAAAGCAACATCTACTCAATGCCAGCTATTTGGGTATTTTCCCTCCACATGCCTTGCAACACTCCAGTTCTGTTACCTCCATCGGTATGTGTTCTCTGCATCAAAAATTGCTATCTGCTTGGACATTCTCTTCTGTGTCTCGCAGAAGGTCATCCAAAGAGAGCCCCCTGGCCCCAGCACGCTCCTCTCTCCAAGACCCTAATAGGAGAAAGTTTTCACCAAGTCCTCGAGCGTAATTCCCCGGCGGCAGCCTGCTGGCAAAGCTGTCGGCAGAGTATCACCAGTTGGTCACGCGAGAATGAGCTACCTTGCTCCGTGCGCGGTTGATTGCGGCTCGTGACACCAAGGACGCCTGCAACCCGTATTTCATGTGACCATGTAGGAGCAAGAATCACAACTGGAAAATGCCATGTGCTGTAACGAAGCTGCTCTGATTAGCGGTGGGATCTGCGTCATGCCCTCCCCATCCGCAGTTCACGGCTGTTGAGGAGTAATAACACAAAGACCTGCTCGAGCAGGTCATTAAACTGAACAGATCTGAACTGAGCTGTGGGGACTACCACCAAACAGTGTTTAAAAACCAGGTGAAAACAAACTAAGCCAAATAAAACATATTGTCATATTAGGGAAAAATATCACAAAACAAATCCAAGTTTAAGGTATCTTTTTCCTCTAACTGTAATAGCTGAGATACAGCATTTTTTTTCTGTCAGGAAAGCCATGCTAGCATTTTGTTGTGTACAGTTTTCAGATGACATAAAACTCTTACAGACCTATCATGTACAATGAACTAAAATAGTTTGTGTTGCTCAGGACCTCTAGATCCAACTTGCCCACCCCCTTACTCAAAGAAGGGCTGACATCAGTGGAGGACCAGGCTGCACTTTGCCTTGTTTCAAGGCATCAAGTCATCATTGGTAGTGACCTCCAAGATGATATGTTTTGAGGAGAGTAGCAGCAGATAAACAAGAAATATACCCTTGTAAAGCCCTTGCAAAAGTTATAACACCTGACAGACTGTGGCTTTGTCCAGTGATCTCTTGGTAGCACCCTCTTGCAGCACAGAAAAGAATCACATCTCTGTTTGTCTGGGGTACCCAAATACTGAAGGCAGTGATAGCAAATCTCTGAGGTTTCAGGCCTTGAGCGGCATGGTACAAAACCCAGCCATGCATACCAGTGTGTTAGTGAGGCCAGAAGATGAGAAAGGGGTTAAATAAGGAGTTTCTGCAGAGATCATGTTCCCTCCAACACGGGGGAGACAGCTGGAGTCTTACAAAGGGGCTACAGCCCTGCTTGCTTCTTGCTTGAGGCCACACAGCTAGCTGGTCTGGTCATTAGACACCCATCTTGGCAGATATGTATACATTTAAAACCATGTTATGAATACCTGCCTGCTTGAGTTCATGCTGAGGAAGCTGTATTTTCTCTATGTTAAACCAAGCAATGCTGTAACCAGCATTCAGAGCTAAGCAAAATATTGTTTTGTTCTTAAAATTGAACATCCCAATAATTGTGAATTCCTGTGTAAAAGTAGGTACAAAATTACAGCTATTTGAACACAAGGTACCAGACTTACTGGACCACAGTACAGAAGAAATTAATTGGGCTTCCTACTTCACTGAAAAGAAACAGCAGCCCAATCCATCCAAAACATATCTAAGAATTTTATGCACATTTAAATGTACATGTCAGCATGGACAAGCAGTAGATTTGTAAAGTCTTTGCTCGTAAGCCTGAAATCAATAGGCCTGGCTCTCATGCATGTAGGAGGAAGTTTTTGCAGTATACCTCTCACATTTACAAAGAGATTTTTTTTTCCAATGCTCCAAGGTAATGCAATCAGGTCTAACAGCTCCATGATTATAATGCACCAGGCTAGAAAATGTGAATGTGGAACTCAAAGGAACATTTACACAAAAGACATTGTAAATTAAATTCCTCCTACCTGTCAGAGGTGTGGGGTTTTTTGATATATTTTTTTTTTTTTGGTGGTAAATGCTTAGGTAAGAGCTTTCACTGTCACACCTGCATTTAGGACACATTGCAATCCAAATTGTGCCATAAGACACCCCAGTGTCTGAAGGGAACAATTCCCTTGTTGTGAAGAAAAAAAAAACCACAAATAGAAATTTAAATAATACTGTTGTATTCCAATGCATTTAGGAAGGTTTCTTGGTAAATAGGTCTCTTTTTCATAAGAAAGCATAAGCAATGCTCAAATAGGAATTGAAAACAGTCATTCTTGGATGATTTGACCACTGGTGCAGCTCAGTACAGCTTTACCAGCAGATAACTCAACCTTTTGGGGGTACTTGATATTCTGTTCTGCTTCGGCTGAGCAGTAACCACCTACCCAAAAAGCCATGGTGGAAATGAGTCACTTTTTTCTCAAAAAAGATGCAGACCAACATGGATTACAGTGGCAATATGAAGTCCTGACTTAATCACAAGGTGGTCAGCTTCTTCTGCACACCCTGATCCCTACTAACATTGATTTCAGGAGGACAGCACGAATCTCTTAGGCAAGGCAGTATGAGTAATGCTGTTAGGAGGAATGCTGAAGGGTTCATTCCTGCCTTGACACTTGCTGTGCTAAAAGGTGTTAATGAATAGTCATCTTTGTGTGGATAAAGCTTTCAAAACCTGAAGCTGGGCTCTGCTGACCACCTGCCTTGTTGTAGAAGCCAGCTGGAGTTAGGATGGCTTGAGACCCTCACCGGGTCTTGCATTAGACACATTAGAATGATTGTGACTTCACAGAAATGGAAACAAAAATGCCTGTTAGAATGCTGAATAATGTCAGATAGACTTTTTTGTTTGGTTATGAGAGGCTTCTAAGTCAACATTTAAGCTTGGGTCGAGGTCACCAGAACAGTAGGCTACCAGCATTACAAGAGAGTCCAGAAAAACATATGCATGAAATAAGTCAATGAGGGAAATCAGGAAATTTTAAATTGAAATAGAACTTTCCTGATTCATTAAAAGACCTGTTTGTGGTCAGTTTTCTTTTTTTTTTTCTCTTTGTTTTCTTTTTTCCTGTTTGATTTATGAATAGTTAAAAATAGTATTTCATCTGAATTGCAGCCAGAGTGATTATTCATGGAAGTGCTACTTGACATTAGTAATTGTATCAGAATCTGGTCTAAACATTTCTGAATTGGGCCCAATCAAAAGCATGGGATTTAATAGCGCTGTGATTTTGGGCTGACTCATCTGAGAAGCTATTTTGGATTTTTCAAGGTATTACTGTCAGTAACTAGGACTTTTTTTTTTTCAGATTGTAATTGCATGAAAGCCATCAAAAAGCATTAAAAAAAAATAAAAAGAAAGATTAATGGTCCTAGATGGCTTTCTGTCTTTAAAAATACCTCTCTGTACCTGTAGATTATCAGACAGAAGCTGACTGAATCAGCAATAGACTGGTTTTACCATTTTTTAAGAATTTTCCATCAAAAATGAAGTGACTTTGGATCTCATGCTGTCCTGCTTGTTATTATTTAATTTGAAGGTGATCCCTTAATTTTAGCCATGCCTGGGCTAATTAGGTAATCACATAGGCTCCCTATGTAGTGCAAAGACAGAGGCAGGCTCCTTCAGGGAATGATTCATCCAACTATCTTACGGTGGGGAAAACCACTTCCTAGAACATCCTAACCTTTTCCAACCGTACTTACAGGGCATCTGTACTCTGCAAGAGCGTGACAGAGCATGTCGTGCCTGCTACTAGCTGAGCCTAGACATTCATCACAGAAACTAAATAACTGTTTATGAAGTAACTGAACAAAAGAGTGAAAAGATTCTGGACAAGTATTTTAAGTGAGAAGAAACCTGTTTTTCCAAATTTCCAGTACAAAGGGGGATTTCTGGTTAGGAGGAGAAATCTATGCTTACATCAGAGAATCAAAGAATCACAGAATGTCAGGAGTTGGAAGGGAACTTGAAAGCCCATCTAGTCCAACCAGGATCACCTAGATTAAATCACACAGGAACATATCCAGATTGGTCTTGAATGTCTCGAGAGAAGGAGACTCCACAACCTCTCTGGGCAGCCTGTTCCATCATGAACAGCCTGCTCATTAGGCTGCTCACTTGATGAATGATGGATCTAAGCCCAAGTCTTTGAACTTTCTGAGTTGGCAATGAGATGGCTGGTGTACCTACATAACAGCATGGAATGTGGACCAGACAGCTGGAAGCTGTTGATGTCCATACAAGTTGTGGGCAAAGAAGTAGTGTAGGAGTTTTCTGGCAGCATTGCTAAGAGATGCAACTCATAGGCCCCCTCTGTTGTGTCATGCTGGTGTGATTACGCTTCATGGTCACTCTAAGTAGAGCAGCCAATGAGTATGCTAGCTCAGGGATCCTGGTGGATCCTGGTACAATGCAGTATTGCATTCCTGAAGTCTGTTCTGTGTATCCACTTCTTAAAATACACCCCAATCACACACACTGCCATCTCTCAGGTTTTACCAAAACATAGTGACTAACATGATATCTTTGTATCCCTTGATACAGTTCTTTGGGGCTCGTCACTGAAGTGATCAGAATGATAAAGCTTTCCTTTGCTGGAGTGGTGCCTGACCTACAAATGGGCACAAAGATGTTTCTAATACTTCTAACTTCTCCTGGAATTATGTTCTTCTCAAATAGCTGACTAAATTTGTGTATTTCACAAGACACAGCAATTTCTGTGAGTTCCAGAATAAACTGGTAAACTGGAAACTGGTGTGGGTCTGTTAGATGGAGGCAGTTAGAGGCCACGGTGTATCTTTGTGTAAATCACAGTGCATCTTTGTATAAATAGCTTACTGTCCTGTCACAGCCCTACCAGAAGCTCATAGAGCCAAGAGCAAACACCTACTAAACATCTCAGAAATGTGGGGTGAAAGGGGAGCTCTGGGAACTGTTCATGTATAAAACATGATACTCACATCCTACAGTTCTGCTGCTCCATAGAAGGGATGTGGGATAATAAAAAATTTAAAAAAATGCCAGGAGGACCACAGCAGACTTAGCAGCTCACTTCCTCCTGGCAGAGCCTGCTGCCAGCACAGACCCACTTCCAGCTGCTTGGGAATCCCGGCATCCCAGGAGCTGCACTTGATCTCCTCACATATCACATGCAGCTCAAACGCCTCAGTTATGCCACCTTGAATTAGCAGCATCTGCTGCCTGCCTAACCTTGGCACTCACCCTCTTTCCTTCCCCAGCTTCCTTGCCTAAATATTATTTCTACTTGTGATAACATTGCATTACATCACCACAGTGAGATGTCTTCTCTTGTCACTTCTGAGCAGTTGTGTACTTCAAGACATGCTAGAGACCTTGGCCACCTTTCAGCTGTGGAAGCAGTTGGCTTGTGGTTTCTTTTTTTCTCATGATGGGACTGATAAAGCTCCATAGCTAAGTCTCTTTCAGTGCTATACATGGATTAAATGCAGGGTTAAAAACTTGATTTTTAGAAGTACTTTCTGAGGGTCATTCTTATCAGCAAACATGAAATTTAAGTCAAATTATCTGACAGAAGGCTGACTTGCCAGCCTGGAAAGGACAAGTCAGGGCTACCAGGGTATCCTCTCACACAGTTTTTAAGTTCATGCCCAGCACAAAGCAATGCAGATGGTGCTTTTCTAAATGGGGACAATGGATCTGCCCATTATCAACAATATTCTTTTGCTGTGACAAACAAAAGTTGCTAAGACAACTGAAAATGGCCTATCAGAGATCCATGTATGGACCCCATTACCAACCCAACATTTAACTATCATAAAGCCAGAAAGTACTAGCAGGGAACCTGCTGTGGACAGAGACTGGATATCTACATTTCTGCTGACATCAGAGAGACTTAGCTACTTAAATACCTTTCCAAGTTTGTTCTAATGCCTTGTTTAAGGTAAAGGTACAAGAGATCAAAATCTGCTCCTGATTTTGGCTGAGTCTCTACAGCATGTTAGTTCCATCTGCACTGCAACATCTCCTCCCCTTATTTCTCATTCATCAGATTGCCACATTTAATCAGCAATTCTAGTGGTATTATAGTACCAAGAAAATATCCTTCTTCCATTCAGTAGGCTGTGGAAACCATTGGCAATACCTTACAAGAGCTATTAGTTCTGATCAGCAGTGCTGCCTGAGCTCCACTAACAGAATGGGATTGAGCTGGGGCACCAGTGACTCATTGCCAACATATTCTGTATCATAAAAATAATTGGGAGAAATCACAGGGGCATGTTTTAAGTGATTTTGGATGTTTTTTTAGTGGACTGAGAGGGCAAAAATGAAGGCAGAGCAGAAGAGGTTGGTAAGGAAAGCAAGGTAGGAAAGACTTTACGGAGAAATTCATTGCTAGAAGAAGTCATCATTAGCAGTTCCTTACTGCAGCTTTAAGAGTTAAATGGGCTTTTTAAACAATTGCTTAACAATTGCTTTGTTTTCATTTCGCTCCTTTTCAGTTTGTGTGCGATTCTTCCCGTGCTGTTCAGTGGATATCACAAAATTTCCAGGCAAAATTTGGTGGAGACTGCGGAAAACCTGCTACAGAATTGTCGAACACAACTGGTTTGAAACTTTCATCATATTCATGATCCTGCTGAGCAGTGGAGCCCTGGTAAATGTTACAGGATTTCCTAGCTGGTTGAAAGTGGATGTGGGTCTCAGAGAAGGTGTTCTGTTAGCTGTCTCTAAGATCTTATAAGCTGCTAACTTCTCAAAATGAAGTATTGTGGGGGCTAAAATAGGTCTACTTTTCTAATTTCTGATCTTCTAATTTCACCTACCTTTACTATATGGGGGAGAACTTATTTTATAACAAAAAATCGTAAGTACATGTTTTGAAAAACAAATCTGTAAGGTTTGAGGAAGTAATCCAGAATTACTACTTCCATGTCCCATAATCGCTCCACTATAGTTCCCATCTGTAGGCTTGTATTTTGCTCTAGGGATGGAGCAAAATTTTCTTCCCTTTCCCTTTCCCTTTCCCTTTCCCTTTCCCTTTCCCTTTCCCTTTCCCTTTCCTTCCCATCACGCTGGGCTCTGTGTAGTGATGGCAGCCAGCATGCAGTTTCTTGGAGTCTGGCATTACAGAGGAGCTTGGTCTCTCCATGCTCTGAATCCAGTCTGCTGTGCTAGTCATTCCTTCACACTTCATCCTTCCCTCCTCCACCCCCACAAGCTCATTTAGATAGAAGAGTTAAGAACCTTTGTTTGACGCCCCAGCTTTAAGCTCCCATCTGGCACTGATATATTCACATGGATCAAAGAATCATAGAATCATTTACATAGGATCATTTACATGTGTCAGGAATGTCACTGAAGTTGGTGGGATTTCTCTCAGGTTTTTAGCCAGGTGTGTAAGGATGAGTGAAAGGATATATCAAGAGTTCTCCAGGTCTGGTGGTCACTAATCCTCTGTGATGGAGTAAGAAATACACCTACTAACTTTGTAGGCAGTGTCATGTTTGGACAGGTTAGCAGTGGTTTTGTGCAGGTCAGGATTGACTTCAGTCAGATGAGTGAATCTGTCTTAAATATTAAGAGGAACATCATCCTAGACAGGTTTTTTCTTCACCTCATCAGGAATAATCACAGGCAGAAAATCATGATGAAAGACAACTGATAAGGTGGGAAATTCACCTAAAAGAGAGAGAACAGGCAAGGAACAGCAACAGCTAGGACCTCAAAGAACATCAAGCTCCAACCCCCTGCCATAGGCAGGGACACCTCTCACCAGACCAGTCTGCTCAAGGCCCCATCTAACCTGGCCTTGAACACCTCCAGGGAGGAGGCAGCCACCACTTCCCTGGGCAACCTGTGCCAGGGCCTCACCACCCTCAGAGGGAAGAATTTCTTCCTAATATCCAATCTAAATCTACTCTCTGCCAATTTAAAACCATTCCCCCTTGTCCTATCACTACATGCCCTACTAAAAAGTCCCTCCCCAGNAGAGAACAGGCAAGGAACAGCAACAGCTAGGACCTCAAAGAACATCAAGCTCCAACCCCCTGCCATAGGCAGGGACACCTCTCACCAGACCAGTCTGCTCAAGGCCCCATCTAACCTGGCCTTGAACACCTCCAGGGAGGAGGCAGCCACCACTTCCCTGGGCAACCTGTGCCAGGGCCTCACCACCCTCAGAGGGAAGAATTTCTTCCTAATATCCAATCTAAATCTACTCTCTGCCAATTTAAAACCATTCCCCCTTGTCCTATCACTACATGCCCTACTAAAAAGTCCCTCCCCAGCTTTCTTGTAGGCCCCCTCCAGGGACAGAGTACACTACGTAGTAACACCACCACACGAAAGCCGAAGACCTCACTGGGCTGTATAAATAAGCATGTTCTTCCACTCCAGTTGGCATCAAGAAGGCCTCAGCTGGAGTACTGGCTTCAGCTCTGGGCGCTGCACTGTGGGAAAGACACAGGCTAATTGAAGAAACTCCAGAGGAGAGCAACACAAATTATCAGTGGCCTAAAAAAAGGGGAAAACACGGAAGTACTGGGTTGATGTAGTTTAAAGAAAGTCTCTGTAGGGAGACAAGAAGATGGAAATACATAAATCTTAATGCAAAACAGAAAGGAATGGACCCTTCTTCAGGTCTACCAGGGATGAGCAGAATATTCACCCAATGTATTTTATTTTATTATAAAAAGTGAGAGGCTGATAAACTTGAATAAATAGTAGGCTGCTGAAAATTGTCATAGATTTGCTGAAATCAATGGAGCCTGACAGTTTTTTGCACCAGCTTGAGGATCAGCATGTTAATTTTTTAACACATTTTACAGGGGGCATGTCGCTCGCTAGAAGATACTTCAGACGAATACACTTCCTTCCATATGCAATTACAAGTGCCTTAAATACTGAACACTGCAACATAAATCTCATTTAATTTTCACTACATGCATCCATTTACTTTTTTGAGATTTTCAATTTAGCCAGTGCAATTCTGTATATGGGCAAATGACCAACACTGTGCTGCAGTATTTGAAGATGTTGGAGGGAACGCACAGCTTTTTTCCTTCCAAAAACTGAGCTCGTCTGGCTGCATCCCTGGGACATCATCCCTGACCAACATCCCTTCTTAAGAGTGTTTGAAAGCAAGTAGACATTCAAATGTCAGTTGAACCATCAGAATGTATCTATAGCTTACTGCCAGAGATCCAAACATTTCTCTTATGTATTTGAACCATAAAAACCCCAAACTGGGACCCTGTGTTTCAATAGTAATTGTGGATAACACTGCAGGTATACTGTTTAACCCATTTTTAACACAAAAAAAAAAAAGCAAAACAAAAGAATTAACCATAAATAGTGGTTTATGTTGCAAAGATTTTGTCTGTTGTCACCATGAAAAAATGCAAAGTGCCAGAGTTTTGTCGTTTGGGTATTATCAATAGCTGGAGCAGAAGTACAGTGCACCTGAGGCATTCAGGTAGCCTATTTTTCATCCCTTATTAAAGCTGCTTCCTGACTCACAGTGTGCTTTTAGTAGACAAAACACATTGTACTTTTTGACAAGTTAGTAGAAAATAGGGAGAGCAAAGTAGGGAGAGGAGGGAACCACTTTAAATAGTTTGCTGTTATTTTTTGCAGTAATTGCAAAGTACAGCAAGTCATCTGACAAAGTGAGCAAGCAACTACAAGACGTGATAAACTCCAATCTCTCTGTGTATTGTTTTCTGTGGCTTTCTCCAACAGCTCTTTCACACCCTTGAAATATCATTTTTGAAGGCAAGATAGGAGACAGAGTTGCGGCAGAAAACATCACCCCGAAGTGTGGGGACAAATGGACAAGCTTTGGCACAGGCTGCCAAATCTTCCTTGTCAGTTTAATTACTGTTCCCTGGCAGGCAAAAAAGCTGTGTGACTGCTTGAGTGACAAGTCACACACTTCATGTATCTCCAGGCACTGGGGAACTTTTTGAAGTTCCTGAGAAAGTAGCTGTAGATCTTGAAATATGCAAATGTAGGTAATGAAGATGATTAGCACAAACCCTCTCAAATAATGATTTTCCCTTGCTGCCAAGTGCTCTGGGTCACACGATGGGACAAGAGTAGCCTATCAAAGCTTGGGTCATGCAGTCACACAGGTACAGGGACATGGGAGCAGCTTGTTTCATGACCGTTGCTTGAGTAGCTGGGGAAAAAGACTGTAGCCACTGTTAAGCATCAAAACCCCAAAATGAGCTGTGTATTTGAAACCCTGGCATTAGGATCCTGTATTTTACTTGACATACTTTGTGAAGTAAAAGCTAAATTATGAGAGGATTTGTTTGTTTTATTTTAGTGGCAGTATCATTTTATATCTTAAATATTTTAAAGGGGTTATTAAGTTGCTTGTGCTTGATACAAATACTGAAAGTCCTTTGATGATGCTATGCATAAGATTAGAGAGACAGATGAGATGGGTAGATAGATACCTTGACCTTTAAAACATAATTGTTCTGTTAAGTGAATAATAATGAGCATTTCTTGAGGCAGATAGATGTAGCTACCTGAAATGTGATGGCTGAAATGAAGCCAGGGAACTCTGGAACTCTATAACAGAGGCAGGTTAGTAATCCAATCTGTCATCATTAACAATAGCACATAGTTGACTAAATGTAAGGGTTGCATTCTGCCTCCTAAAGACAGGTGTCCTATGCCCTGGGACTTCTCACCAAATTGGGGGGCATGTCCATCTTCTCAAGGGTAGGAAGTCTCTGCAGTGGGATCTGGACAGGAGTGGCTGAAGGAACTGATGTCGTATAGTCTGGAGGAGGCTGAGACTGAGTTGTCTCTGGACAACTACCTGAGAGGAGGTTGTAGTGAGGTCGGGGTTGGTCTCTTTTCCCAAGTAACTATCAATAGGACAAGAGGAAATGATCTGAAGTTGCATCAGGGGAGGTTTAGGTTGGATATTAGGAAATATTTCTTCACTGAAAGAGTGGTCAGGCATTGGAACAGGCTGCATAGAGAGGTGGTGGAGTTGCCATCCCTAGAGGTGTTCAGAAAACATGGTTTAGTTGGCATGGTAGTATTGGACAGATGGTTGGACTTAGGGATCTTAGGGGTGTTTTCCAACCATAAAAATTCAATGATTCTATGATCTGAGGTGCCCCAACATCAGTGGCACAGCCAACAGCAGCTGAGGCAGGACTCGGGTTTGTGTTCCCCAGTTTAGGGTGCTCGAGCTCCTCTTGTTTGTCAGGTCAGTGCAGCCAGTAGAGGCTGAGGAGAGAGACAGCTGAGCATTTGTCTATGATAAGGGAAAGCTGAACAGACCTCTGGTAGTTTAGAGTCAGACCTATTTGTGCCCATGCACTCATTCTGATAGTAACATTAAAATATGTCAGAAATCACAGACATTTCAGGTACTACTACAGACTTGCACCGATGCTTTCCAACACAGCTTAGCAGAAGGTTTTAATCAATCATGTGTACTTTACTTCCAGGCTTTTGAAGATATCTACCTTGAAGATCGAAAAAACATAAAAACCATGCTGGAATATGCTGACAAGATATTCACATACATCTTTGTCTTGGAAATGCTCCTGAAATGGGTGGCGTACGGCTTCAAGAAGTATTTCACCAATGCCTGGTGCTGGCTGGACTTCCTGATTGTAGATGTAAGTATCATTTTGGAACTACAGTGCTTATTCCATTGGCTTTCATAGTGCATCAGAACAGGCTGGTAAGTCTGGCAGCTTTGTGCTTGCAAAATGACAGCTGTCACTCATTCTGAGCAACAACCCGAGGCAAACCTCGAAGGAGGTCTGCAGACTTGATATGTAACTGAGCATCCCCAGGAGTCAGCGTGCCAGAGCAGCGAAGATCGCTGTGTGTCACTACGCAGAGGTGTCACCCTGCTAATTTGAGTCACATTCCCTTCTCATCCCCAGGAACTTACTCTTTCTTTTAGCATTTAACATCTCATTCCACACTCCCAGCTAGCACGAGGTCTGGTTACCTCTGACTGCTCCACACATGACCTCGACACACAAGACTTTCAGCGGATTAGAGAAGCTGTCCTTGGCGTAGTTTCCTGGCGAGGCTGCCAGCGGCGTGTAACAGCATGTTCAGTTCTTTCTCCCAAGTATTTCTTAGCTAAGGAGTCCAGAAGAAGGTGTGAATAGTCCTCTTGTCAAAATGATTTCACTAGTACAAAATACTCAAACTCCTTGAAATACCACCATACTTTGTTCTTCCACAAGGATAATCCTTAAAAGTGAGTAATAGTTGAACAAAAGTGACCTTATGCCCCAGGAGTGTTGCTAAAACCAGCAAAAAGTTTCACATTTCCCTGGATGTGGGATCTGCTTGGAAAAGCAGCAAAAACCTTCATCATCCAGATGAGGTTTAACATTTCATCACAGCCTATCAATAAGGAGGCAGTTATCTCCCTGAGGCCATTTCTCATTAGCTTGAGGTATTAATGTGGAACGCTGGCAGAGCTCTGCCATGGCTGTGTAACTTATTAAACTTCTGATAAATTATTTTTCCCCATTTTACATCTGAACCTTGACTCAGGGGAGAACAGCACTTTCTTTGGCCTTGGTCCAGGAAAGCACTTCAATGGGACAACTTACTTGTCTGAAGTTATGGACACGTCTAAGTGCACTGCTGGATCAGAGCCGTTGGAAGCTTCTCCAGAGCTTTAATGGATTGATTTATGAAAAGGAAGTTCTTTACATAAATTGTAGGTCATAAATCCCTCTTTGCATACATACTTGAAAACCTCTTAAAGGGAAAGCACTCATTTTTCACAAATTAGATTCAATAGAAAAGGAAGGTCTGGTTTAATTATCTAACCACAACATTGGAAACCACCAGTTCCTAAACTCTGCTTGCTGTGGTTTAGGTGGAGTGACATTGCTTTTCTTTCAGAATCACAGAATCACAGAATTGTAGGGGTTGGAAGGGACCTTGAGACATCATCGAGTCCAACCCCCTGCCAAAGCAGGTTCCCTAGAGCAGGTCACACAGGTCGGCATCCAGATGGGTCTGGAATATCTCCAGAGAAGGAGACTCCATAATACCCCTGGGCAGCNTTCCTCACAGGGGAGATGCTCCAGGCCCTTAATCATTCTTGTGGCCTCTGCTGGACTCTCTCCAGGAGATCCCTGTCTGGTTTGTACCAGGGAGCCCAGAACTGGACAAGGGCTCCAGGTGAGGTCAGACCAGGGCAGAGTAGGTTGAATTTCCTAGTTCTCTACCTCTAAAATAGGATTAATAGGACTCACCTAAAGCATTGGGTAGGCTTCCAGGAATTTGGTTTTGGAGTTGTTGCTTTAATGAGTTTCTGAAGACTTCAGAGGCTGAGTGAAGGCTGGATATAGTTACAACCATAAGTAGTGGTCTTCCTAATAGGAACAATTTGTATGACAGATTCATTCGGTTTGGAGTCCTGCTGCATCATTAAGTTTAAATTCAGTTCACACTTATAAGAAATAACATCTGGTTGATACCAAAGAGAGCAAAGCAGAAACTAAGTTAAATCCTGGCATCCCTGTAAAAAACCAAACCCCAGATCCTTGAAATACGAGCTCACCAGAATGCAAAGCCAAACCAATATGTAACCACAAAATCTGGCTATATACTTGCTTTATAATGGCTGGATTTGTGGGCATAGTGATGCATTTTAGAGGCAGCCACAGGTGGGCTGTGGAAAGAGGCTTCACCCCTCACCACACACCCTGAGCATATCTCCCATAAAACAGTGCTATGGGGGAAAGGGGACCACAGGCCACCCCACAGCCTTCGTACCGATGAGGATTTTTTGATTTTATAACCCACACTGAAAAACTTCGGGGTTTTTTTTTCCTCTTGACTTAGCAAAAAAGTTGCCTCAACTTATTTTGGTTTACTTGTTAATTGACTCTTGGAAATCACTTACCCTTCAGTGTTCTCAATGAATAAACCTCTTCCCCATACTCCATTCTTTTTTAAAGTCAATGAGGATTATGAAAACCCAGTACTATATTTTTAGCAGGCTTAACAGATGCTCTTCTCCTACCCCTACTGCTCACACACCCTGTCACTCCGAATCGGCAGAGTAACACGCTACCATTCTTCCAGCACACTTTTTATTTCAATTTACATTTTCTTTTTGGTCCTTTGAGAACCAAATCACTGCAACTGAGCTGCAGAAGGGACTGAATGGGAGAATTAACTGCTCCAAAAGAAGCAGATGAACCACTTGTCTGATTTTCTCAAATTTATTTGTTTAAAATTATTCACTTAAAAATTCCTGATCTGCAAATTATTCATTAGCAGTTTGGTATCAGCATTCAAAATTCAAGCTGTGATGGTTGATTTTTCATTGGACATGTGAAGCCATCTATCATCTGTGTTTTCTCATTGTACAAATGCAACTCAGAATCCTTTTCTGTTGTGAATAATTCATAAAAGCAGCTCAAAATTTGCATGCATTCACTATTTCTAAATAAAAAGTGAAGCCAGAGCGGGTATAAGCATATTGCTGCTGATTTTTTTGTTTTTTTCTTATCCTGCCTTGTGAAAGACCTTTGACACTGATTTGGGTCTGTGGAACAGCACAGGCTCCATCTGACAATTGTGGATTACTAAAGAAAATTCTGTCTTGCAAAGCCTGAACATCAAAACATGCTGTAATCCACAAACTGAGAGCTATTTTTGCTGGATGCAGAATCCCAAAAGGATGATCTCTGATAATGGGCTTCTGTGAATCTTAAAGAAGTATGCTGGTATAGCAAAACCTAAGAGAGAGCTTTTAAATACATTGCAATACAGTAAAGTCCTATCCACAATGCTGTAACAGATTTCTTTGGGAGGAGGTGAGAAAGGAGTAATCAAGCCACAAAATACAGGCTCATTTCAACTTAGGGAACTTGGGAAAGATGCATTAGATGTCTACTCAAACCTGGTCATGCTGAGCAGAAGGCATTAATGAAGTTCTGTCCATACAGGAATACCATTCAAAGTAACTCCCTTTGCTATATAACACAACTATAACTCCTTGATGGACATGAATTGGAGTGGTGGGCATTCAGTCCACAACAACTTCTTCCCATATTTCAGATGGGGGAAAAGCAGAGGTTAGAGATTAGTATAGCAGATATATAGACAGACATCAGTATCACAACCAAGAACGGTGTTTATGAGCAATTTGCTTTGTTAGGATGCACAGGAAAATATTTTCACCAAGAAGAGATATTTTCCAGTCACTCATGCAACCAGAACTTCTTCATAAGAAGTAGTCTGAGCTTGGCCAGAGAGGCATGCCATTCAAAATGAATGCTTATGAAAACTGCCCTCAACCAGACATATCCTGCAACAGGAAGACGACTTTAAAATAATCAGTAGATAAACTCCACCAGTTGTGCATGCTGCTGTCATGTTTGATGTTCCTTTCAATTGTTTCCTCTGACATACAAATATTATCTTGAACTTATCTAGTTTGAGCTTCAGCCAGTTAATTCTGAGCTGTATCTCAGCCTCTGCTGACAGGGGATGGATTATTCCATTGCAGTGGTCAGTTTGGGAAAGGCATCAATCTGGAGCTTAGCATCATTCAAGAATGGGACGTGTTGCTGTCAACAGCTTCATTGCTCACTGATCATGCACTGAAGGCAGAGGGAAGAGACCTGTACCCCACAAAAGTTGTCACAAGAAAGCTCTGAGCAGCAGGATGGAAAGTCCCAAACTCATTAGTAAGAATGTTTGGGAAAAAAGTCTCAGCCAAGTTTCATTGCCTGTGGAATACACAGAAAAATCCTCTTAAAGGGGCACTAATGTCATCTCTCTGCAAAAGTCCATTATCACAAATCCATCATCTCCATTGCAGCTTTTGGGTTCAATTTAATTGACCAAAAGTTAGTCCCAATCCAGGCTTAAAAAAACTGATTGTCATTTACTGATTTCAGAGTCGAGGGGAGGTGAGGCTTTCTCTACCAATTCTTTTTAGATTATTCAACCTATCAAGATCTGACACTTGAGAAAGCTATTTTTTTTTAACAATTGCTTTTTAAAAGACACTGGTAGACTCCTCCTTCAGCCATCTCCAGCAACAGGCCCTAAGGCTGCATCCTGCAGGAAGAATGGGGGCAATCATCTTTAGTTCTCAATTTTTGCCCTGATGCCCCACTAGTTTCTCTCCAGCTGAGTCACCACAGAGAAAAATCTCTCCTTCTAACCCTTTTCCCAGAAGCCTGCCTCTGCCACCGTGCAGGCAGGGGCTCTCAAGAGCTTTAAGCTGTATATGCCTGCAAAATAGTTCAAGCAAGGCTCAGCAATGGATTTTGAGGCCACACATCTCAAATGAGTCATTCAACAAGTCCACTAGGCAGGATTTTATAGCTGCTTTTATGAAAGTAAAATAATAAGTAGGTTCTCCCCCTCCGGTTTTTTTTTGAATGGTTATAAAACAACACGTTTCTGGTGTTTGCCTGGAGCTGCTGAGGTTGTACCTAGTGACCTGCATTCCCCATTGAGCAGCTTTCCAAAGTTCCTGTTTGCTGCCAGTTTGTGCATGGATGTTCAGTCATTAAATGCACCATGATTTTCACTGAATGCTTAAAAAATACAGATATTGCATCTTCCAAGACAGATTCCTGGAAAGCGAGTGCTCTAAGATTTCTACTTAAGGCTACTTCACTGACAAATGAAAAAGCTAATAATCTTTGAGATTGAGATGAACAATATAAAACAGTCTTTCTATCCCTAGTTAAAAATTGAATTGAATTAAATTATGCCCTTGTGTTGGATTGTCTTTAAGTGACAATTAAAAACTTGCCATGTGAAGTAAATATTGATGGCTTCTGATTACTTTAATTGTTCTTTTCTATCTGTATTCCCTGTTGATTAGCAAGGTGATTTCTGTTTGCTTTATCAGTAATTACACAATCTGCTGTAATGAGTTGTTCCCAAACAGCACTGAAATCCAATTTGTATTCTTGGGAAACTATCTTAAAAGCATAACAAATTTTTCTAGTTTCTATTCAGAAGAGCACACAGGAGCAGAATGACAAAAAATACAGTAAAAAGTATATAGCTTGTCACTTGGAGAAGCATCTTAAGAGTGAACTTCCCAGTGCTCTCTGAAAGTTATCAGAAGTCCATGGGGTACAGCAGAGTACTGTTACTTCACAGTTCATTTTTGACTAGTTTTCTTCCAGTTTCTCGACACAAATACTCATGTGGGATTTTTGAAGATGTCTCAAAGCACATTCTTCTGGGCTTCTGCTGACAGCAGATAACTAATAGGAAATTGAATACCTCTCCAAAAGCCAAGGAGCCTGTTGTGTTTTGGTTTGATTGTTTTTAAAGAAGGAAAAAAAAAAAAAGAAGAAAAAAAAATCTGTCTCACTACATATTGGCTAATTCAGGATAAGTGAAAAAAATATTCCACATGAAGATGAGATAAGTGGTTTTAATGTGTGTTAGCAGGTTAACAGGCGCTGTAAATCTCCCTTCTGCCTCCCCACACTTTATCTCAACATAACACATGTGAAAATATCCAAATGTCTTGTCTTATCTTGGTTTGCACCTCATGTTAGTTGCCACATAGATGCTAAAAGGAGAGCAACCCGCCTTTGCCAAATGGGAGCACAAGCTCATTTCCAGACAAGGCACAGTGGGACAAAGCACGTGGCAGCTGGAGGAAAACAGGGAGTAAATGAAGGAGTAAAGTCCAGTAGAAAACGTAGCTCACTGTCTGCCTGCACCTAGTAAAATGGTGGCAATATGAAGAATTACTCCAATTGCTGAAGAATTTCAATTGCTGATGGAGGATTTCAACTTCTGAGAGTGGTGTAAAAAACCCATCTCAACTGAAACTGTGCTGAACTGACCATTTTCATTTTCTGAAGTTATTTAAAGATGGGGCACATCTCAATGTCCTTTTTTAGAATATGCTTAAAAAGAAAATAATGAATAAAACACTGTGTTCTTGCACGTGGCTTGCTTGGCCCTTTCCATGGCTGTGAGCATAGCAGCCTAACTCCTTATACAGAGATGTCCTTCCTTGCACAGAGGATCAGAGAAGGGACAGAGGTATAGACTTTATTTAACAGTCCAGACAGCCTGCAAGAGCAGAGGAGGATTGTCCTATAGTTTCTTTCCATGATGACCAGCACCTTTACAACCCCAACCGCTGCAGATGGCAAAACCTCTTCCCACCACCCTTGTGGCTTTATCCAGGATGGCCAGGTGCTCCTCAAGAGACTTGTGGCAGGAGGAGGAGGAAGGAAGAAGTGACTGGGGAGATGCAGATTGCAGAGCAGTCAGGGATTCTTTAATAAGGGGGAGAGAGATCAAAGGACTTGGGATGAAACATCAGAACTGCAGCCCAGTGGTGTAAAGACATTGTGCTGGACTTGTACCCTGATATGACTGGCCTTGGGGTGCTTTGTGCTAAGGCTAATGAGGGTGAGACCTCCTACCTGTAGTATGTACTCTTATTTGTCCTTTCTGACAGAAATCAGGGAACCTATAACTCTTCAGAGTCCCTCTCTGTCCTAGCATATTAGCTGCAATATCAGGATCAAGAATCCAACTAAACAGAGATGATTTGCAAGATAAGAATCTCATATTTCCCACATCAGCTTGCCATTTTTCAATGGAACATCTGATTAAATAAATGCAAACCCAGGACAGCACCTTGTGGAAACAGCCCAAACAGATTTTTCTCTTTTTCTTTTTTTTTTTTCCATCATGTCATATATAAGTTTGATCCTAATCCTGCCCAGAAATAAGCACCACTTTAGCTCAGCACCTACACTCCCACCGGCTGTGATGGAAGTGAAGCAGAGTCGATGGGGCTGAACCCCCAGGGAAATGTTCTCTCAATAATCACTATGCACACCCCTGGCATTATAACACTATCTTCAAATAATAAATAATAATCAAGCATATTCCCATCTACTCCTGACAACAGCATTCAGCATCAAGAAGGTACCCTGGGATGAATCGTGTGGTGCATCTTTTTAAGGGGAGAATATCTTTCCTCTTCAGCTGCCCTAAATAAAGGCTGTCTCTGCATGGCATCTGGATGAAAAGCAGAGTTGATGATGAAGAAATTCTTTTGCTCTAAATCCCATGAGGAATACCAGACTTTTCAAGGCAGCTGCACCCTCACAGCCACTGCTGCTTTAACAAGGTACAAGACTTTGGGTCTTGGCCAAGGTTCAGTTCAACAAGGAACATCACAGCATCCCCAAAAATCATAAGAATCCCTCATCCATCCCTATGCAGGGCCAGTAAATGGGACTCGGAGGTCTGGCAAAGGTCTGTTTGCAGTGAAAAGGTGAATTGAAACGGGCTGAAAATCCACTTGAAAGGATGGGGTGGGAAAAACTGCAAATTGATAAGCCAGTTTGTTGTCTGGATGGATGTAGTTTGCAGTCTGGATGGATGTAAGCTCACAGCAGCAGGTCGTTTGGCTCGCCCTCAGAAATTAGTGGAGGTTTAATTCTTGATTCTCAGCCATCTGCCTTGGGAATTGACTGGAGTTGTTAGAAAAGCCTGAGCAGGTGTAAAGGGGGTGACAGATTAAAAGAACAGCAAGACATAAAGAGGTTCTTCTGGAAACCACCAGGAAGCAATTAGGATGCAGGAATGATTTATTTAAAAGCATTTAAGCCAAGAGGAGTGGCACATGCTGTTTGCAGCAAGGCTGCCCTCTGAAAAGGCAACATTGCCTTGAAAAGTGTGGACACCAGGAACAGGAAACAAGCTGAGAAGATGGAATATTAACAGTTTCACAGCCTAAGTATTAGATGGGGGTGGGGGAAGGACAAAAAAAAAAAGATTAAAAAAAAAAAAAAGAAGAAATGTCCCAGATTAAAAAAAATTTCTTGTAAGAGACTTTTAAAACCTGAGTTATAAGAAGTAATGACAGGCTTTCCAGGAGATAATTTTTGTTGGTAATTAATCTGGGCACTCATGTAGCCCATCATATTATAACACATGTGGAGAGCCCTCCACAAGCAGTAATGAACTCCACTGCCAGGGGAGCTGCTCATTAACTTGTTTGCCAGCGTGCTTTCATCTCCATGCCGTGACTAACTCCAGAGCTGCCCGGAGGGCTTTGTGGGCTTTACGGGAGCCTTGTGATTCAAGGAAACAGGTAGCAGAGGTGGGAATTTGGTCTAGGTCACCTTAGTCTCTCTCTGGTCTCCTAACATTAAGATTTACCTTCACCTCTACACCGTTTGTGCATGGCACACAGTTTCTGGAATGGCAGGGGCAGTCTGACAGTTGGGCATCTCTGTGGCAGAAAATGCACCCTCAGAGTTGCATTTCAGAAGGGGCAAAGAGGTGTTTTAAAAGATATGGTGATCATAAAATGACTGCTTAGAAATGGTAGATGCTAAAGAGAATGCCAACCTCATTACAAGCCTGTTTCTCCCAACAGTATTTCCGAGTGGCAATAAGGAGTTCTGTATATTTAACTTTACTTCCTGTAGTTTTTCCTGTTTGCATTTAGGGTGCAGGCTTAATTTTGTTCCTTTTCAAATCAAGAGGAGCAACTTGGGACTGTAGACCTGGCTCTTAAAGGCACTGGGGTGCTGCTTAGGATGAGAAGATTTCTTTGGGTAATCCTATCTTTGGTCTGGAGAAACGAGACTGGACTGAAAAGAGGTATCCAAAGTAATCCAAGATCTCTTTATTCTACTTCTTCTCTTTTATAAAAAAGCACAATTAGAGAGACAGGTGGTCCTGAGACACACAAAAAGCTATTTGAAAGCACTGGGGTCCTGCATTAGCGGAAACTGCTTATTTAAATAAGTGGCCAGAGCTTTCAACTCAGCTTCTGTGTTCCCTTTTCGATGTCCTTTTTTCTTCCCCTGTCCCCTCCCCTCTAATGTGAGCAAGCAGGTTAATTTGAAGAAATCCCTAGCTGCATAAAACATATGCTGTTGCCCAAAGTGGGAAGGAGGTCTGGTCTCCCCGAGACAGCAGCTTGCAGGGTATTATCACTCGCAGCTGCATGCTGCAGCAAGCAGACATCACGTTGAGGTTCTCCCTCTTGTGGGATTTAGGATTTACACAACCAGCCAAGGAGGATTTTCACCATTACCCAGGCAGAACTCCTTGTTCCTGGCTTCTACTTTTAATTCTTCTCACTGCTGATCTGGGGTTAATTCAAAACTGAGGTCTATGCTGAGCAGGGGTGTTGCTTAGGTCTGCTTCCAGCTCAGTCCAGAGTGATTCTCTGGTTATCTGGAGTGATGTGCTGGTGGGAAGGAGCACAAAATCATAAAAAAGAGAAGCAGCCCCTACTCCAGCTCAAACCCACCTCCTTGCTATAGGAAAACACTGTCAACCTCAGGTGAAACACTGCTCCAAAAAACCCCATCCCTCAGATTACTGCCACCAGCATAATTTCATGGATAGGAAGTCTATGGATGTTGCTTATATGCCATTAAAATGTATGCACATAGGAAGGAGCTCCACGACTCATAAATGCAGTAGCTCCTGGTGAAAAGAAGCCTGAGCTCTTTTGAGACTTTTTCAGACTGTTTCCCTGTGTGTACTGAAAGGAAGCTGCATTATTGCACTTCCTACTTTCTAATTGTTCTTCTGCAGCTTTAAAATGTTCTTTTGACAGTTTTACTGGGGTTTATATAGGTTTAGAGTACTGATTTATAAGTCACTGTCAGATAACAAAGACATATATACTAATTCTATAACTTTATCTCTGAGTGTTCATAGTGAACGATTTTAATAGTACAAAAATGCACCTGTTAACTGATGAATTACTGTGAGCACCAGTGTGAGCACACTAGGAACCTGGCACAAAATGGTGCCACCTGGATATATTTAAATAAGTCATATTTCTTATCTCAAGGATGACAATATTCCACTTGTAAGACAAAAAATTGGCAGGTAATGAAAAACTGTCCTGATTAATGTTAAAAACTTTTTTTTCTTTGGTCAAACATAATCTAATAGTGGACTGTCCAAATAATTAAGAAAGTCAGATGCTAATCTCATTAGAACATATCAGTAATAACTTTAAACAGTTCTCAGTGAGGTTAGCTTCTCTTCAGAGATCTTTGCCCATGTACTAGCAGTCTGAACTCATAATTTTGTCTGGAGTTTGCCCTGGAAACACATATGAATGTCATACAACGGGGCACTTGAGCTGCTAATGCCACTAAGCCACAGAGGTGGCAGGAGACTGGCTCTCACACCACCAGCCACAGGCCTGGTAATCTTCACAGCTGGTGTTTGTGGTGTTCGAGGCAGTCACGAGATTTAAAGGCTCTCTTCTTTTTTTGTTGTTTTCTTGAGCAAAACACCAAAAAGGGCAAAGCTGTGGGCTTCTTCCATGTCTCCTTTTACTCAGGTCTAGGAGTCTGTCATGCAAAGTGCTGAAAATTCGGTATAGATGAACTCGTACGTAGGAATATGTAGGAATACAGAAATAGTAGTATATAGATAAAATAATTTAATAGATACAATCTATATAGGTATAATCTAGATATATAGATATATAGACATGTAAACATGTAAGTACAGAGATAAAACTATCTATCTCTAGGCAAGGAAAATAAGGGACAAGGGCAATAAACTGCTAAATGCAAGGATGAGTGAGAATTCAACACTCCTTTCCTGTCTACAATGGCAAGAAGCCAAGGTGTGCAGGTAACATCACTGTGGCTTTGCATGAAGCTTGTGCTTTGCTGGGAAATTCTGCCAGTGAGCTGATAGGGACAAGAGGAAATGGCATCAAATTGTGCCAGGGGACATTTAGATTGGATATTAAGGAAAACTTCTTATTAAGGAAAACTGTTGGAATGGGCTGCCCAGGGAGGTGGTGGAGTCTCCAT